>CM017566.1:27530595-27780088 GCA_007844125.1 Sinonovacula constricta | reverse complement strand
CAAGTTATCTTAAAATAATTGAGCAGGGGAAATTTCAGTTTTGGAATAATTGATAAATCTACCGATATATTTAACAAGATTAATATTTACATTTGTCAAAGTCGTACATATTTTTTTTCAAAATGGGCATAGGACATATCTGATACTTTTTGAATCTTTGATGTTTAAATGTTCACTTAACATCATTACATTTTATGTATATAGTAAATATCAGATTTAGATTTTATAAACGAACGAACGGATGGCATAAAATTATTATAAAATGTCACAAAACATAGAATATTTATTGTAATTGAGTTAATAATGATACTTATTATTTTATATGAATATTTTTAACGCTCAAGTCATTTAAACTTCATTTTCAACCTATAATGCCGTAGGACGTATACTAACTGGTTTCTGCTTAAGTTGCCTACATATAAAGAAATAAAATAAAATACAAACATTAATATACCATGTATGTGTCATATAACAATTTGAATCATGAACTTAACCATCTACATGTATATATATTTAAGAAAATCATTTAGATAATATCTCGGGTGTATGTTTTAATGCATAAAGCAGTCTCATAGGCGAACCAAATTACGTTAACTTTTATTTGAATGCAATGTCATATCTTAGGTAGCTTGATTAGTTACACTAGAATTTAACCATGTAAATGTAAATATATATGTGTATAATATACATGTTTTTCAACATGAAACAACATGCTTCTGTCATAGGATTACATTCACAATGTTCGTTGTTTAAATCTGAAATATACAACATATTGTCAGGACAAAGTGAGTATTTGAATGCAAATTGATTTTTTATATGTGAGCAAATAATTACAATACTTGTATATTCTGTTGCTTTCCTAGGCAATAGAAAAGGTTGTATTGGAGCTATTGTAAAAAGCGAGGCTGTATTGTGTATGAACCAGGGAGTAGCACACATTTGATTTCATCAATGTCTGTTGTATTGCATGTTTACACGCCAAGACGTTTAAATTAAAGAATCGTTAAATTATTATATCAGATATTTCAGATGCATTAAGATCTAGTATTTTCACAATTGACTTCATAAAAGGGTTATGGAACTCTTACATGCTGCTTTCACAACAACAACGCAAAGAAGTGGCAATGTTATTGAACAGTGAGCGAGAAGGAAACCAATTGCTGAGACATGATAATGTTTATCCTCCCCTGGGTGCTCAGTCAGGCTGGCGTCAGGTGGTGATTGTTTAATTTTATGTATTAATAACTTTTACGATGAAAGGCACGGGCTTAATAAATGAGAATTCAATTTTGAAACTCTGGAGACACATTGCCAGCTTCTACAATTAATAAGTTTTATGCTTGAACTACAAAATTTAAAAGTTCAAACGCAGTGCTTAAATAGCATCAGTTCAGTTATGCAAAGAAATGAACCTTTTCTGAAGCAAAATAATTATCTTATATACATTTTTGTATTACAGACTCTATTCATGATTATATATTATTTTTTTGTGATTAAACATTTAAAGAAATATGAATCAAAACGAAAAAAGAAGAACGACTAAGTACTTTCAATTAACATCTGGAAAGTGCACTCTTCATTTGCTTGTTATTTGTTAGCACTCTTTAAAACGTTTGTCAACAAATTTATTTCAATTCGATAAGCATTTCTTTCTTTTGGCTTCCAAAATAAGTGTTTACTGTTTTCGTTATTTGCTATTCGCTATTAATATATTTTGATATATGTTTTGATATATGCATTTACCTGAACGACTAGGTTAATTATTTTATCATCTTTTTACCTTTCCTTATTTCTTTTGTTACTATATATTTAGCATCTTTAAACTGCCAATGTTCAAATCGATTATTACGAAAAGAAACGCCTTTGTCACCGAACGGAATAAAACAAAATTGGCCTTCAAACTCTTCACCCGTGTCTTGTTTAAATGAGTCAAGGTAAACAGCTCCACTGTGCTCAATTTGCAATAACGCATTAAGCATAACTTGTGGAATGTATTCAACATATTTTGCATTACATGTTCATGCCTTAATCAAATGAACCTTTTGCCTACTTCTGTATTTTATGTATAAGATCTAGTTCGATATACATGAAGAGCTTTACATCTATGTGAGCTATTTACGTTGTTTTGGAAAGTTTCTGCTCAAATGTTCATTATTATCGTCCCGAATTCATGTTTTTTGTATGTATTTTGAAAAATGTACATTTATTATTTAAAATGATGTCACTACTATTTTACATATTATCTACCTTCAAGAATAATTATATTATAAGTTACAATAATTTCATTTCATATTTTTTCGATTCTTTAGATATTGTTAAGTGCCGAAGCAGTGGTCACCGCAATGTAGTGTACATATTTATAATAGGCAAATGAATGTATTTTTATTGTTTAAAATAGCATTTACTGTTTATTTCAGTATTTTTTACGTAGACTGTTACATGTCTTAGTTGGATAGAGACGTATTTTTAAAATGTTTGTCTTTAAGCAAGATCTTCAGGAAATGCAAAATCTTAGCTCCGGAATAAGGACAATGGTGGTAATTTTTATCTAATGATAATTCAAATGTGATATTGTTATTCTTTTACGAAATGTAAGGTGTTTTTATGCATTAACATTTGGCATTGGTTATATTTATACCTTTGACCGGTGTTTTGTTCAAATGTTAAATTTACATTGTAATTCTTTACAAATACTTTAGTGATTTACCTACTGTTTTACTAATTAATTTTTTCATTGTCTTGAAAGGACATAAACAACCGATTCAATGAATAAAGTTTTCAATTATCAGAAAACTGTTTTGTTATTCATTGTACCCCATGTATATACGGCGAGGAATATAATGGATTGACTGTAACATTGCTTGCCATTTAAAAGATCTGATTGCAATTGCCAGACGCTCAGATGGTTACCTGACGTCCCACTGCTTGCAACAAACATACAGGAGTGATATTCTAATTACTACTTCAGATCTAATTACTGTGAGTATTAACATTTTTATGGCAAAGTGAACTCAGGTATAATAACGACCAACTCCTGCGTATTCAGTTTTTATTTATGTATATTGATTACTTTATATTAGTTCTTTAAAAGGTTATGTTGAGTATATTATGTCATCATTAAATACATTTTTTAATTCTTTACCATTTACAGGCCATATGAGACTTCCTACAAATGTCAAAGTTTAAAATGGCATGGAATAAATGTTAATTATTGAACAATTAAACAATACTATAGACGCTGCATTACTATGAAGATGACATTTCGATATTTTACGCATATGGGTATAATTGAAGCAAGAAAAGATGCAAATAATCCTGGACTGGATCACTAGCTCTTAGAGATGAATGTTCTAGCAAGTAAGCTGACAGGACTCCTGACGCACTCTTTCCATATTAGAGACTTCATACGAGCCAGGCAACTTTAAATTCGTATTTACAACAAACAACTCACAAATACTCAGGCATCTATAACGTAGCGAATGCAGCCAAGTGCAACTTATGGAAAAATGTCCAGCCAGTCATTGGCTTGGTTCCGGGACCCTGCGCACATATATCGGCTAGATACATTGGCTACCTATATTGGAGAATAACTAACATAACTATTATGGATAAATTACAGACACGTGTACCTAAAGAGAACTACACAAAGCGAGCGTAGCCTGTGTAAATTTCTTTTGGCTGATGGGCCACAAACTCAAAGAAAAAATGGAATACAATTAACTCTTATGTGCACCTGTTGTGTAAACCGCAGTGTAAAATATGGATCATTGTAGTCAATCTTTTAATATATTAAATATAATATTGTATTCGTCACGAATTTATCCGAAGAATGTATTAAGTTAACTAACTTTGTCAGATCTTCACTTTACATGCAGTTGCGTTGTGGTATGTGGTCTTTGGTGGTATGTGAGCTGTATTGCGATTCTTTTGAATAAATTTAAAACTTATTTTAATAATACAAACTGAAAAATTGTCAACTTTTTGTTGGTTCGGCATACAGTTCGTAACAGACACGTTGCGGAAATAGTAATCAGATTATTTCCATACGTGTTAATTAAAGATATTGTTCTCAGTTTCAGAATACCTCTCGGGATTGTTAAGTTCAAAGCGAGGACAGCTCATCTCTCGCCCCTTGACCATATCTTCACTTAACGCAATGGGTTGCCGATGTTTCTCTTATTTTCTATCCTTTCTTAAGGCTTGACAGAGCGGAATGTACAAAATACTATCTGAGGTACAAATTGGTATACGTTTGTATCAAAGCCAGGATATTAACACAATATCTTGCCTCAAATGGAATTGCTGTTGTAAGACTAAATAAGTCAGTGGGAATAATTAGTTTATAAGTTTATATAGTGAAAGGAAAATATTTTCTGTCGGATATAAAAGGACATTAGTTTGTATATCCTCTTAAGTAACGTGTCCCCCAAAATGAATACCATTGAAAGGAAGGGCAATGTCGCTTATGCGATATTTAGTCCAGAATTTGGTCTTGAGTACAAGCCAATCTATGTGTTTAAGGCAGCCCGGACATAGCATATACTTTTTATATGTACTTGTCCATTTAGAGAAGTTTTGCCTGATTTTTTAATAGATTTGTTAACAATCAAAACGTTAAAGCCAACACGTACGCACTGCTAACTTTAAATATCAATAGAAGATGGAATAATAATCAAATTGTAAAACAGCCCATATCAAGCTTTAGTTGACACTTACGCATAATCATGTTCAATTAAGACAAATCAGCGGCATGATTGTTAAAGAAACATTTTGCTTATTCCTCTATAAAAATGATAAATGCATTAATATTAACCAAGTTTGAATGTATTGTAGGTAGTCTTTGTTTTACTGTGGATGAACCGATAAATAAACAAAACAAATTTGGCGATTAACGAGACGTTAAAAGTTATGCGTCGAAAAGAAATTCCAACAAGGTATGACACGTGCTAAGGAGAAGTCTAATGCGATAATTTATTCGAATATGTTTTGAGTGATTTGAGTAAGCCAAAAACTGTGTTCTTTTCTAAAAGCAAAACCTTGATACAGCCCTATGAATAATATTGATTTCAACATATCCTAAAATTGCTAACGTATGTAGAAATATTGTTGTCTGGCAAAATTGCACTGTTTGGTTCTACAGTTAAAAGTAAGTTTTTACTTGATAAAAATAAAAAAAAGTCTTTTTAAATTTTTCTCAAATGTCGACATCATCCTATTCAATTTCTGACTGGAATTTAAAGTGATTGAGACTAGTATTTTTAGAACAAAGCACATTTTTTGGTTGCACGGATAGCGTTTTCTTTTAGATAAAAATGTTGTTTTTTGTGCTTAAAGACAATTACATTATACGTAGATAGTATCTAAGTGCCTTTCAAAGTTTACTGCAAAGTGACATTTATCTTGGTGCCATACTGTAAATAATCCTCCAAAAACAAATATCGTGTATTTTCATTGGCGTCGCTCGTATGGTTGCATTTTTTAAAAGAATAACTCTCCTACAGTTATCTTTTTTTGGAACTCGCAACTATTCGGTTTTGTCATAGCATGTCTTTTGTCTGTCGAAAATTTAACTGACGTTTGTCGAGTATGATAAATTATATCGGAAGCAGAATTCGTGTTACTCCCGATGAAGATTAGTCGAAAACCCCATGATTAAACTTTATATATTCAAATTTGTTAACAATTAGCAATCACATTCTCTCCTATTTAATATCCTTATGCTGATTATATCGGATTAGATCCGTCTCATGCATAACTTTCATCTTCATTTTCATTTTTGTTATTTTGTTATTTCCTTTAGATTTTCTTGTGTATTCTCATAAATTTATGTATTTTTCTATGGCTATGCGGTAGGCTGGTTTCTGTTTCCTGCACAGGGGAATCTATTCGCTGCCAACATAATCCCAAGTAATTTATTGTGTTACTTCATAAAAGACAGAATATAGCTTGCTTAAAATGTTACAGAAACAATAAATGCCTCATTGATATCAAATTACAAAGAATCCATACTTAAGATATCAAACAATGTCCAACTATATACATGTGCGTGACGCGGCCCTTGAAAGTAAATTAGGTGCCTGTTAGATCTTCGAGAGAAATTGTGCCAGTTTCAATTTAATATATCAAATTAACCATTCCTTGAACGTAACGATTTCAAATAAATAAATAAATGAAGCAAATAAAATTATTATCAGAAAGACAATGTTGCGTGCTGTGTTATTCATAAAAAGTTTGTGTATAGAACAAATGAGGTTTAAAGTTAATTTGGGCAAATTTGTGAAATTGATTGTTTGATGTGCTGCTAATATAATATTTTAGTTTAACAAGTTTTAAGAATCTTACTTTGGCTTTAGTCACGACATTGTATGATCTTCCATCTGACGCATGTCAGGAAGTTCGAAATAAATTGATATATTTTATATCAAGGATGTAAAGACACAATTGAGGTATGAACTTAGACCATTTCAACTTAGAAGGTATGGTTTAATTCTAACTCATTTCATATATTATCCACGATCACAGTCATCATGGCCATAGGGCGAATACATTTCTTCTTTTTAGCCAAAGTAAATAAATAGATGATAAATAACGCAATTTAAGTATTTTTTCAGTGGATGGCATAATTAACAAACTGCAGTCCAGAATACCAGTATAAAGAAACTAGGGCAAATATATATTTACAAACTTAACTATATAATCTTTTACATAAAGTTTAGGTTGAAATAATAAATAACGTATGTTCAACATGTTTTATTTCCTTATTTGAAAATTAAATATAGAGGCAGCAATTTATATGTACAACTGTAAATCTAATATGATTCTCTAAAATAAGGATGGAACAGTCTTTTGTTTATCCAAATGCTATCTGCGGTGTAATCTGCAGATGCTGATAAATAAATATTGAACTCTATACAGTAGCTTAAAAGGAAAAAAATGGCAGAAAAGGTTGGTATTGTTGTTGTTAACCTGCTTCAAAAAAACAACAATCATGCATACTTTATACAGCACGCAACATGGACGTTGATAATACAAACTAATATACCATATTTATTGTGTGGCATTTTGCGTGCTTTTATTCATATATTATATGCAGTAAAATAAGGGTCCCTGTACAATGTATAATGCTAAGCATGCGATATCGATATTAAGCGAATTCCTATATTGATACGTATACATGAAAAGATAAGATACTTGTTGTAAAGCTGATAAACATTCATTTTATACGCCTTTAAACATAGGCGGGACCTTTTATATGTTTACATAATACAACGGGCAAGTATCGGCTATGCCAATTGGCTTGCATGCTCTCTGTGAGCGCACGCTTGTGTGTGTGCGAATGCATTTGTGTGTCTGCTTGTGTGCGTGTGTGCGTATGTATGTCTGTGATGTGATACTACGACACTACCGCGGCGGCGCCCAGCTTCAGGGACGCACATAATCTTCCACATCGTGATCATATTACTTATTATTCCTTTGGTAAAATATCACTTTCTTATCTTAGATGACATTGGATTGGAAAAGTTGTTTCAATAGCCACATATATATCTTCATATTGCAATTAGTCCACGTTGTCAAAAAACCTGCCAGCTAAAGGTATTTTTCATAACGACAGTTAATGTTACTCATAAAACATCTAAGTATCAAGTGAATATTGCGTTTGTTTTTATTTTATGCACATTTGGTCTGTATCTATTTATTTTGATTAATGGCTGTTATCAACTGCCAGCATTACTTTGTGAGTGTTATCTGTCATATACAGAGTGACACTGTTACATAGCCCCAGAGAAGCTAAATATCTCGACTCTGATTAAACTTTGTGTATTATCAGACACTTTTCTTTTATGATGACAGATATTTCTGTAAAACGATCGTGCGAGATTATTGTGTAGCAGATAAACATGTTGCTTACTCGAATGATCATTTCTTAAGGAAACGAATTTAAAATTAAAATGTTTCCATACAAATAACTTATATTAACACTCACTATAAAATATGATTATGTTTCTGAAACTATTGATATATACATGCATATATGAATTCAATAGCAATATTAGAAATATTAGCAATATTAGCAATATTAACTTATATGTCAATATTATTAAGATAAACCATACGTGTTTCGTTTTAACGTTTTCTTGGCTTCTTAATTATTCATTATCATTTTGTGAAGCAATTATAAAAGAATAGCGATGGCAGAAAATCTCGTCAAATGCATTAGCATTTGCATAAAAATTCGTGGTTAATCAAACCTCGCTACTGATTGGATCAAAATTCATATCAATATTCGTAATGCATCATTTAAAATAATTTCCTTTTTTGCCTGTTTTGATTATGCGACCAATCGCATGGAATTGAAAATAGTTAAGATTAATACTGTTGGAAAGAAATGAATTGTATGATTAAATTCAATCACGTTTCAGGAAACTGCCACAAACAAACTTGTCGGTGGTTTAGAAAAAATACAAAATGAGAATGTATCTATACATAATTTGTATTTTTCGAAGATGCTTAAGAACTTACACACATTTTAACTAATGAAAAGAAGAAAGAGGATTTCTTATCTATTTCCCGACATTCGGACCAGTCAACATTGATAATATGAAACATCTAAATTTGTCAGGAAAACACAGATAAATCAATGATTGAACAGTTAGTAAAACAGTTTGCAAGTTAATGTATGTATTTTAACCTTTTTTTAAAATAAACAACCTTGACAAAACAATTATGAGTTTTCTACACAACAGTTAAGCATCGGACGACACCTACGAAAAGAAAACAAAATCCATATTTTGCACTATACACTAAAAGTTCATATTCTTCTTTGTAATAATGTATTTTGCTGCTTATTGTCAGCGCAACAAAATGACAAAAATGCATATATTTTTAGTCTCATTTGTTTACCAGTAAATTAGGAATATTAATGTCGAGGAAAGCCATTGTATTAACTTATATAAGGTTTTCAAGTTATTGTCTTGGTTAGCTTTAAATCTTTAACTTATTTTTATATAAAATCTTCTTAAACTTTTATTGTTTTTATTTGTAGACCATAAAGCCAAGCTTATGCTTATGAGCGAAAACCCTAAATGTACTTAGACAATTTAAACAAGGTAGCGCAGCGGTAATCTAGTATAACATTAATGCATGCAATCCACTTCTTTATAATTGATGTCATTCTATTTTATCGTTATTTGATAAGCATATTAGAATGTCCAGGGTAACAAGTAAAAACAATGTCAAGTTAAAAATTTAATTAAAAAATAAATCTCTTGTTGCCAATAAATCTATGCTGTATATTTACATACAGTTATATAGTTATATAGAACTAACCAACATTTGTCGCTAGGTGAAGATGTTTATAGCAAAAGCGTAGTTAGCGGACAATGTATTTTTTAATCGCTAAAATAACTTTTATCAAAATTTGGTTAGCTGTGGCAAAAGCTAAAGACCGTCGCAACGTTTTTTTTATTACATCAACCTAAAACAACACGATATTCTGCATGACATGTTCATCATGTGTACATCTTGTGATCAGAAGTAATATTTCTAAATGCTTGATATTAGTTTCATAAAGTTCCCTTTTAAATAAATATATGAAAATATACACTTTTGACCAACTGTAACCAACTCACTTTCATCAGGCTTAGGACCATGTACCCTTAATTTGCATGCTTTGCTGATATATATATATATATATATATATGTGTGTGTGTGTGTGTGTGTGTGTGTGTGTGTTTGTTTTTAGAACAGGCTAAACACATCTTCTAGAACCTGCAATGACAAATGTTCTACTTTATTCAGAGGCAAAAATGCTCTCAGTCACTGCTTTATCTAATTTTTCATTGCGAAAACACAAGTATAAACTAAACACGTATGTACAGCTATATATTCAGCTTTCTGACCGCATATATTTAACCCATGTAGTTTATTTACCTCGACATTTTATGCTTCATACAATAGAAATATATTGCACTCGTGGTGTCATTGTTACGTATAAGATACACATACTGCAGTCGAAATTTTCAGCTCGGGATATCGGTTTGTTCTTTAAGTCTTATGTCATGATGGCATGTTGTAAATCATATAAGTTGCTGACAGTTAAATTTCCCGTTTCTTTATTTTTGTGTTAGTCGTTTTGTTTGATTGACGCAAGTGTAGCAATGTAATATGATAAAAACAGCACATGTATTTTAGATTGATGTTCAATAGTGTCAACTAGATAGCTGGAATATAAGACTTGAAGCTGTCTGGTGCCAAGGTCATGCTGCTAGAGATCGTTGTCCGGCTAGGACAGGAGTCGTTCAAGAACGTCCTGCTATAAATATATACACACATATAATTATACACATCATAAACACCATCGTTCTATGATCCTATTTTAACGGTCTCCTTTTTGATTGCACTTGCACTACACCAATTTACTCCGGTCGTAATACATCAGAAACTTACAAATAGGACAGAAAGACATTTCTATCTCTATCCTGCCGAACTTCCCATCGGTTTCAGTTAGAAGAGTTTGCTCGTCAAGATGTCTTTCACGCTTCCGCTATAATGTCAACTGTCTACATTCACTTGCATGCTCTTGGTACGTTAACATATTCTGTTAAAGTAGTTTATGAGATATATCAGATTTACGCGTTACAAAGTTTCAGATAACTTTTTT
Organism: Sinonovacula constricta; assembly: GCA_007844125.1. Lineage (NCBI taxonomy): Eukaryota > Metazoa > Mollusca > Bivalvia > Cardiida > Solecurtidae > Sinonovacula > Sinonovacula constricta. Next base: position 27,769,428 of record CM017566.1, on the reverse strand, counting down.
GTTTAGATTTTTTGTTTACATCAAATAGTTTAAACAGTTGTCCACTTTAAGTCATCAAAATGAACATATAGACTTATGAAGAAGCAGAATCATATTTGTCAAAGTATACAATTAATGGCATGCGTCGTCCTTTGTCCTATCTATATGGTTTAATTGAATTTTGGTGTCACGCCAAGATAGAAGCAATAAAGACACTGACTTAATACTCGAATGAGGTTTGCTTACATCGCACCAATAAAATAATCGATCATGCTAATGATAATAATCATGTCGCCCTGTTGGGTTTATGTCATTAACGTACACGTAGTTTGATTACAAGTAATTTTAGACAGTGATGCAATTAGGGAACGTGCTTCTTAAATAGTTGCTCGTTTGACAGTAAATACCGACACAAACAGATCTTATGGGGAAGAACAAAATTAAACCGTACTAGATATGTCTTTGCTAGAAAATATATGTGGTATGTACAAACAGAAAAAAGAAAAAGAAACCTGTCGAAATCACTATCAGCATTATACCTTTGAAATCAAACTTGTTTAGTTAAGTTTTAAAGAACTGTGGTTATTTTGATAGGATATTTTCTTATTTATCTATTTGGTATTTTGTGTCTTTTGGTATTTTGTGTTTTTGGTATTTTGTATCTATTTTGTATGTTATGTGTTTGCATATAACTCAGTTGGTTTAAGTGTTTATATTTTTCACACTGAAACGACTCTTATTAAATAGTCGACGAACTACATCGCACTTGCTAATATAATGTACAGGATGTAAGTCGCCAAAGACATAGAACAGTCAACTTCAGAGAAGGCTCGGACGTAAGGTGACATTAACATAAAACTGTCATAAACTTGTTTTGATTTATTGTTTTAAACTTTTAAAGATAAAGTTCCGAACGTAGTCCAGAGTGAAAAAATGAACTTTATATAAAGTCAAACTTCCTCTATACACCGTCTCCTATATTTGACCATAATAATAGCAAACGCCAACTTTACTATGAAACATACATCTTGAACTATTCGCAGAGGAAAGACGTACACACACTGTGTACGCTAAGCAGTACTCACATTTATTAATGATTGTGTATGTTTTAGCTCTATTGACGTAAATGGAAATCATAGATCAAGTAACTACAAGATATGTACATGAAAACAATTAACTGACATGAATATCGTTCTTGACATATTAACCCAGAACTACATCACGCAATATTCTAATTATATGATTTCAATATCAAAATTGAAACTGACACAAAACGGTTGTTGCCTTTTTCGAACAATTTAGTTCATGCTTAGGTTTCTGAAACTGGATCTCGAATTGCGTGCTGTCTTGCAATACTTAAGTGGAAATGTTGAATTAATTTCTTGCTTCTACAATGCATTGTACTGATTCATAAAATTGCCCTTCTGATATAATTGTATGTCTTTATACAAATGATTGGACAAACCCTTTCTTCAATGCCAAGACAAAAAATGGTAACCGAATATATATATTTGATGGTCATTTAAGAACATGTTATGTTAGTCATTGAAAGAGCCAATTTAAACACACCAGACACGCCATGGGTCAATCGCGACAAATAATGAAGTATAAAACGCATCAAATTTACAATTAAGTTCAATTGTGTCGACCATGCATTGACTGTTTTATACAACATTGTTATCATTTCAGGTATTGTTAAGAAAACATAATATTGCAAAATTTAAATGTCTTACAGTTTTACGTATGAAGGTTAACATGGCATCAAGTTATTGTTTATAGCCCTAGCCGTGTAGAACTCATATATTAAAGTAAAGATTTAATAATTAGCCCAATTACAATAAAAATTAATAAAGTCCTTATGTGTACTTAAATCAATTTTCGTCATGTTTGTTAGTCTTTATTGTTTAAATTCTCTGAACCAATTTTATAAATCGAAAGCAGTACATTTTTCTTGAAGCATTATAAAAAAAGGGAAAACAGTCGAAGCAAAAGGTACCATAATAATAGCCTTTTGCGTTGTCACTTAACTGTACGTTTCTTAAACTAAGATAAAAATAAGGGGATGTGCATTCAGAAATAATTGTAAACTGAACTCAATTACGTATGGCAGATTTTGAAACTAAACAAGTATAAGTATCAATCTTTTGTATAATGATAGTTACAAAATCAAAAATGAAAACGTTCACTGATATGTTTGTGTCAGACTAACAAATAAAAATGTCTTATTCCGAACCTGTCTTGATAATATATGTACAACTTGTTTTTGTTAATAAGAAGGTAATAGGAAGACCACGAGTGATTTTATTGACGAAAATATCGCTAAATATATTGTCTATTTCTCCGTATCATATTTTTGTACCTATATTAGTTGTTGCAAAAATTGGAGATTGTGAAAACGGGAAACAAATTAATTAGCTATTTCCTGTAAATATAATTCGACAGCCTTATAATATCATTTTCTCCACAAGGACAATGTCAAAGTTTTGTCGTCATTTGTGCATATTTGGCAAATTTGTATAAAAACTCAGCATAAAGTTTATGTAAAAAATATATATATAAATAATATATTTACTACAAAGCCGCAAAGAAAACAAAGAAAGCAATTTTCACAGTACACGGAAGATGTTGGTATGTAAACATGCTTCAAGCAGATCGTGTTCTGATAATGATAATTAAGGACGTTTTCGGTAGTAATTTCAAGCACATCTATGGAAGATAATCGCTCACTTTTACTCTTCAAAAGGCGAAAGTTTAATATTATTCGGACATTTCATAATACACACAGAAACATTTTTTAACATTTTGACATAATTTTTGTGTGTCTTATTAAGTGAGTAAGACATAACATGAATTCTAGATATTTAAAAAGAAGTTTTATGATTTTTTTTACAGTTTTGGAAAATTGGTTACCATGGAAACTTCTTTTTTATTGAAAAGTAGCCGACAACCTTACTTTTTCTTTTCATTTTCAAGCTCGCCATAACATTCTACTATGGATAGTAAAAATAGAAACATTCTATGGAAGGATTATTATTTAATCTCAATTTATTTGCAGAACATGTGTTTTTTTGTCTTTCATTTTTACCCTGGGAAGAAATTCAAAATGGCTGTATTGTGCTGAAAAGTTTACAGATGGAATAATAACTGAAGTATACCATAACATAAAGTTATTTTGTGCGCAAATCCATGTTTGTAATGTTTGTGTGAAATATCTGAAATATTTTAAGTGACTTAAATAAATTGGGCCATTTTGTAAAATTTCACCAAATTGGTTACCATGGAAACTTTATTTTTTTTCTAAAAAGGTAGCCCAACAACCTTTCTTTTTCTTTTCATTTTCGAAATCGCCATTGACTTCTACTACGGATGTCAAAAAATTAGAAAATTCTATGAAAGGATTATTATTGTAGAAATCGTCCTTAAAAAGCTATCGCCATATATCATCGTCCATCATTATCCTCATTCGGAGACAATCAAGATAGGTCAATTAGAAGCTCCACGTGATAGGATTGTGATACTTCTGTCACTAGAGGCTCATAAGACCATTCATCTTCACCCTCTGTTACAACTGTTACATTGCTTATTTAAAAATTATGGGCAATGTTAATTTACGTGGAGTCTCAGGGCTATAATTCGTTATTTCTCATACCGAATTTACGTTTATTGTCCTGAAATATTCAGCCATATTCACGATCATTTTCTTTCTTGCTTTTCCTTGAATCTTGTATTCTGTATTCCGTGTAAATGTTTGGTTTGTGAGAAAAAATTAGAAGAAAATAAAACCAGGGAGAACAGACTGCTTACAATTTAATGCATTAATGCATGTTTTATATAAAGCATTATGTTTGAATTGACAACTGTTAATTTGCGTATTAATTTGACATCTATATACACATGATAGCTTGTTGAAGTGAAGTATCGTATCAGCAGATCAACACTCTTCTGTTTTAAAGTCATATTACTACATAAGTACATCGAAAACATGTTTGATATTTCATCGTTCCCCTACTTCCTCTCGTAAAACACTCTAAAACACATAATCCTAATCAAAATCAAACAAAGGCGACATACATTTTTACATCGTCAAATAGTTCCTTAACATATTATAAAATATAAAACAAAATAAATGCAATAAACATAATTGGTATATCTTGCTTTGAAAAATAACAATGAACTAATTAATATATTTGTTAATAGACAGTTCGCCTAATGAAAATATTCTTATTTATCCAATTTATTCATATCACAAGAAGATTCATGCCGTAATGCTTTTCATAATTGTGTCAGTAAAGAAGAACATCGATTACAGTACAAATTGTGTAAACGGCTTACAAATATTTTAATGTTCACCACCTTAAATGTTTGCAAGTTGTTGTAGTTGTGTTGTTGGTTTCCTAAGCGAAGAATTTCGTACCACTATTTGTGTTTCGTAATGGATGGGTACTTAAAATGAAAAATAAATAAATGCTTTAAAACTACACTGTATATAGTTTTATTTGTTTTGATGAAGTTCCCCAGCCAGACATATTAAAAAGTCTTTATATTTTAAAGTTTTGTATGCAGGGTGTTAGGCAATATTTGATCTTTTCACTGATCTTAATATGGTTTATCATTAAAAATGACGTAATTCAAGTAAAAACGAATTCTTTACTGCTGTCTTAGTAGATGGTGTCTATGGTACTCATAACCACACACATGAAACCTATATTGTATAAACATGGTCTAGTTTTAAAATGCCAGGTGTCTTCAAATCGAAAAGAACAATATAAAAAATTAAAAGTCATAGTGCGAATTCTTACAGATGTGATTTATAAGTTCTACAATTTTATCCGTTTTCATTAAATAAATATAATTGCGTAAAACAGGCGTAATAATGTCACATGTTTTACATGCAATAAATATATGAAATAGTTGGCTTAAAATATATCAATATACATTTTAGTCACACAATGTTATTTATTAATAAAGTAGATTGGGCCGGGAAATGTAATTAATTTTTAATTTCCAATCTGTTCGAAGAAGTCAGAATCGAGACAAACACCCACTTTAGTTTACTTATTGTGTTTACAAATATCATCCAGACATGTCCCACTTTGTATATTAATACACCCATCCTTTCTTTGACATTACTGATAGATGGTATGCCTTAAGAAAGCTGGTATATGTATGGTAGCAATTGTTTTGTTTTAAAAATTTGGTTATATTGGTTTGAAAAAAATCACAAAAAGGACATTTTCTTTATCAACTTGTTTAAAGCCTTAGATTGTAAATATTCGCAATGCATTTAGTCATTTTGAAGCTTAAATCCTTGCTTTAATAATATTTCCAGAGTAAGTCCGTCATCAAAATTTGTCCATTATTCACAGCCTCCCTCACACTTCATCATTAAACATTCGCCGTCTTATATAGCAGTACCTTATTAATTTAAAACTAGAATTAAGATACACTACCTCAATGAAATAAACGAAAGCACTTTGACAATTATTTACCATTAGGGCCTACAAACTGCAAAATACGGACAAAATTGTTGAATGAATAAACATCACTTGATAATACAGTGCTCCCTCTCTTAAGCAACATCAAGCGGAAGGAGAGTGTTTGGTTGCTTAAGAGAGGTAGTTGCTCTAGAGAGGTAACTCTTAGACATGTGTAATATATAAATATAAGAGTCAAATCAAATATTCAAAATAAGGGACATTTCATCGAGACATTTATAAAAATGTATGATCGTTTATTGTTCAAACGATCACTTAACATTTGTAACCAAAGTAATCATAGTAAATGCCTAGTCTACTTTGCATTACGATCATTTTTCCAAAAGTAAGATTAAAACTTTCATGTTTATTGTCTTGATAAGTGGCATTTAATGGTTGGAAAATGTAGTACCCCGAAAAAAACTACATTTCAAGCCACTTGTTTATATATGTATGCTAAGTAGTTTTTAACAATTGCAGTTGTTGGTGGCATTCATTGGTACGCTAAGACATGGGGAAATTATCCTTCAATGGTAAGTTATAGTTAGTGATAAAACTAGTCTTACTTTTATATTTGTTCTGCAAAGACATCAGCGTTTCCTGCTAATTCTACTTTATATTTGTTTTAAGTAGCTTCATTTCGGAAATTACTCCATGCAACGATATCGGATTCATATTAACGAACATCACTTAATTAAAATCGTTTATGTAGCCTCAACGTGAAAATAAAACACTTTTCATAAACAGCTAGGCGTTTGGAAGTGCATTTTCTGAAATAAAATTGGCATCTACATAAACAGTGCTAAAACCTCGATTGAAATAACTAACAAAATATTATTTCATACTTGAAATCATGTCGATACATTACTAAAAATACAGCTAAAAGCGTTATAGTAATTGATCTGATATTGTTTCTTTTTACAACAGCAATGATTTTGCGATCGTTTTGTTAATATCATCTTACTTATTTTTTCGTCTTTATTTTTTCTTTTTACATCGCTCCGACACAATTAAAGTCAGATCGGCTACGTCCATTCTAACTATCAGTCGAAGACTCCAGACATATGGAGAGAAACACCGGCGCAAAGTTCGTCATTTGGAAGAAATTTCCACACGAAGATTCTGTTGTTTTTTTCTTTTTGTGTGTTATGTCTGGTCTCTGTATTTATGTCATTTTTATATTTACCCTGTTTGCCTTTGCTTACAGGTAGATAAGCTTTAAATAAATAATAAAGTTTTAATAGTTTTCCTTTTTTCGACACACCACATTAAATATGCATCTTAAAGAATATGTCTTCCACGTATCATATTTTAATAATCGAGAAATATTGTATGAATTGCTTAATAAGAACATTTTAACTGATCGCTTATTAAAATCAATGCATTTGGAAATATTGTTATAATCCGTGTTTTTTTATCTTTTTCTTAACGGCTGTAGATGTTGCCATTGAAAGCGTCGTTTCTAATTTTCTATATATTATAAGGAATACGCTTTACATGAAATATATTAATACTATTTTGATGTCATATATGAAAATAAACTGGCTGAAAAATTACACATTCTCCGCCAACAGGAACTCTAAGTGCACGAGCAATTTGTAAGGAAAATCGGCTCCTAGCTTATCAGTCAAGATAATTGAGAAATAATCATGCACATCTGAGACATGTTGTTTTGCCTGTACAACTCTCACAGATTTACAAACATAAATGATTGACAGGTATTTCAACGTTACAAACCGTTTCCAATTTGGTTTCTGACACATTATTTACGAGGTACGATCACATTATCTTGTCTGACTTAGGTTAAATTATCGACCAATCTGCATGTGAATGATCTCATCCATTTCGAGAATTATGAGTTGTTTTTTACGACGCTGTGTCACTTCGTTTACTAAAAAACGTGATTTTCCAAACCTAAAGCATAAACTACTCATTAATTATGGCTAAAGCTGGTTTTACATAAACTTCTTTTCGAACCTATTTGTCCTGATAATGTTGTTGATGTAAACTCAGATAATGTGTCAATCATTAAACGATATTGTTTAGTCAATGTAGATGCAATCAGTATCGGTCCGACACACAAGGGATGTTACATTTCAGTCGTGTCTAAGTTGAGAGAAAGAAACGTATATATATTTCCTCTGCAAACAGCAAACACTTTTCCATGCCCTTTCATCTTTGATACCTCTACCAAAAGCAAATTGCAAACGAATGATTCTAATACTTATTTAGTAAAATTGTTATAGGTATTGGTTGATATATATATAAAGTCTCAACCACTCAACGATTTTAGATTTATATTAAGCTTAAACAACAATACTTAATTTTTAAAAATGAATATATTTAATATATATTATATGTTTCATTTGTGCAATTTTGGTATAACAGTATCTTTATTTGTAACAATTTTTGGACAATGGAAAACGTTATTATTATATTTAAAGTGTAAATATCTGACGCACAAAGTAAACAAACAAAATTAATGTTGTCCTTACCCTTGTGTGTTTTTTTTTTCAATGAGGAATTCCTAAGTATGGCAGAACAGACCAACATTTTAAAAGGCAAATGACTAAGGTTGCACATGCAAGCCAAATGTAAAAGTAACAACAAATCCGTGATGAGCAATCCGAACAATTACTGCCTTGCACCGGTCAGTCGACAAAAGGGACCAACTAAGGTGCTTAAACCGATTTTTTCAAGCATTGGAACATATACCCAAAGCCTTTAGTGTGTTTTATGTTTAAAAAGTAATATAACAACATGTGTGGTGGTGTCATAGATAAAGATGTCAGTACATGAATACAGAAGTATTAACTAAGCTTATATAATCAGGGGCAACATAGGTATAAGGCCGAGTATATGTTTATCTATATCAGAGGCACCACTGCAAGGCGCTCTTTTTATTGACATTAGGACGTTGGTGACGTCTATAAAAGTAATATTTTATCGTTTAACCTTAATCGAATAGATTTATCATTATTTATTTTGATTCTAATGTATTTAAAATCTAATCAGAATTGTAAACCATATACTCGTTGTTGGTTTGCGCTTGAACATTTAAAATATACATTTTATACGTTCCGTTTAATTATACATCGTCAAGCGATATATTCTTCAAATTAACATATTTTTTCCTCCTGTTGATACAGAAACTAGTAATAGTTATTTTGAATTTTAGCAGCACAAATACTCCTCGGACCTTATGATCGTTACTTAATTTCAAAGCAATCTTTGATGGGTGCGTCGTTAGGTGACTTCTTCTAAGACAAAACTTCTTACATAACACACTAAAGCATCATATTAATCTTTCACGTTCAACTGTTGCTAATTTTCAAAATTAAGGATTTATCTTGCTTTCCGGTGCAGAATTCTATAATGTAATGCATTACTGTTATACAGCCAAAATGTATCACTTTGTCGCAATTAGTTTATGATATTAACAAGTAGGCAGATTTGAAGACACGTTTAGGGAATGATATCTCTTCTCGCGCATTGTATCGTTTGATAAAAAAATATATAAGAGTTCAATAGATTGAAAAAATACAAATCAGATCGCCGTTGTCATGGTTTCTTTTTTGTTCATATAGTAGAACACCTAGATAATTAAAACACATTTATTGTGATAGAAGCATATCTTGATAATCCGTCCGCGAGACCAAGTTTATGAAATCATAAAACAATAAAATTGAGATTCCGTAACATTGATATCACCATTTCAAGTTATGGACATTAAATGTAACATTGATATTAACATTTTGATCATTCGTATATGTATGATATTATTAAGGCGGACATATTTTGTGAGCATGCAAAATTGTTCCTTTCAGAATTCTTTAAATGCTGCCTCTAAAGACCAACTGTTGGCAACATGTAATATGAACAAGCTAATAGCACTTAGTTGTTTTGGTTTAACCCAAGCTACAGGTGATATAACGAAACTACTTCTCATCCATCTGGTTATTTCAGGACCATAAATGTATTACAAACACATTTTGAAATTATCTTAAACAACAATTTCATGAAGATGACAAACCTATGCGCAATTAAACAGCACATATTAGATTATTACCATATTACAACATACAAGCAGTAACATAGATGCATTTTAGCTGATAGTAAGTAACACTTTTTAAAATAGAGCTGGATTTTCCTATCAAAGTAACACACGATCTAGCCGAATGTTCGCAAGCTTTATTTTGTTTTCAACACCACATTACTGCCAGATGTTTTACGTGCGTATCTTAAACATCAACGCATCGTCAAGTTATTTGAGAAAATACGTCGCTTTGGGGTGATCAGTTGAAAGTAGTCTAAATTAGTGTCACATAAAATAAGACGTAATGGAAATGTTTTCTCTTCTTTATAGACTTTTCTCAAGAAATGGGTTTCTGTGCTGTTGGTTTTTCAATTAAAATTCAAATTTACCGATCATCTTTTAAAGCTGTTTCTAAAATTTATGATGCATCGTCGGAAGCGGGATGCATTCAGACACATCCTGACAATCTCGAGAGAACGATTTGCTTTGATTTTTACGAACATCAAGCATTTTGCGATATGGACGTTTAAGGCTTGATTCGATTTTCTTCATGCATTAAAACGAAACTTAGGCAAATCCTACTAATCAAGATTTTGCTGTAGATTTCTATACTCTCGCAGCGATTTCTTTAGACATCGTAGATTGCTAATATATTTTTTGAACCAGTGATTGATAAGCTACTGTCAATACGGAAAATTGGATAATGCTATCCCTTGGTATGAAGTCTCTTAAGCATCAGGAATGCATAATTTTCATTGATGTATGAAATCGTTCTTAAAGTAGCAATATATAATAACCACATGTCATAAATGTAAAAACTTAGACGTACAAAAAAGCAACAGGAAAGATACAAGTTGATGTGAAAGTAAAAAACAACAACAGTGAAATGAATGTTATAGGAAAATATTCTCCGCTTATATTATTATTATTATTACTATTATTATTTATTATTATTATTAATATTATTATTGCTATTATTATTATTATTATTATTATTATTATTATTATTATTATTATTTTCAGACACCTACATTATAGTATAATTTGTATTATATAGTGTAAGAATATATGACAAAGTCCTATGAGCATTGCAACATATACCAAACTCCGAAAAGGCACAGAACAAAGGTATTTCACATGCAAGCCAAGCGAAAAACAAGAACAAACCCGTGATGAGTCATTTAACGAAAAGAGCCAACCCGACAGTTACCGCCTTGGAACGGCCAGTCGGCAATATGGACCGACTGGGGTGCTTAAACCGGTTTTACAGAGTTCTAACCTCGCACTTCCTGACGAGTTTCTCAAATGCAAGCAATGAAAAGAAAAACGATCTATTTGAATACAAAATAACCAAGCGCTGATATTTTCTATAAGTTATGACGAAAGTAGTGACGTCATTGAAAAATAATGTCCACAAAGTGTTTAGAAAAGAAATTTGCATTATTTTGATTTGAAAAACTACACAAAAATGGTTGACTATAAATAAAATTAACTTTCTGACTCATGAACAAACATGACAAGAGACGAATAAATGATTGTAGCATCCTGTTGATGTGAAGATGGAATTGAAGAACAAAAGTCCAATGTCCATCAAAGGAAATACACGAAACAATCCTAATAGGATGAATTAAATGACAACATAGATTACATGCACGGGGAGATTTTTTACGACCGCCACACTGCACAAGTAACATTGTTGTGATCATGAATAAGAATATATGACAAAGTCCTATGAGCATTGCAACATATACCAAACTCCGAAAAGGCACAGAACAAAGGTATTTCACATGCAAGCCAAGCGAAAAACAAGAACAAACCCGTGATGAGTCATTTAACGAAAAGAGCAAACCCGACAGTTACCGCCTTGGAACGGCCAGTCGGCAATATGGACCGACTGGGGTGCTTAAACCAGTTTTACAGAGAATGTATATTGTTATTAGTGTAGATGTGTAGTTGTTGGTGTTATATTAAATACGCAAAAAAGATAATATCTTACAAACTTATTAAACCTGTCAATGACTTAACGCTGTATTAAGACAATTATTCTAGGTTTTTTTCTGAAGAATCCTTAACCTTAAGTAAGGTAAGAACACAAAAAGCAAAGGAGTGAAGTATCCAAGTTATTAAATATCTTATTGTTTTAACGGTGTCCAGTTGATTCCTTTTAATATTCTAACAAGCAATATTTTTGCAATATGTGTAATTTAATTTTTCCTTCTCTGTATTTTAACTTTTCGGGCACATAAATTGACAGGTTGGTGTTATTGAAAATAATTAATTTGTAAAGTAATTTTATAATTAGCAATTAACCAATGTTATATATTTTCATGAAGAAAACATGGCTTGTTTTGCTATATCTTATTGCTAATTCTTCTCCAGTACAATTATTAATTTGATATATTGTGCTCGTAAATTATAAATAAAAATTGACAGATATTACTTTTAATCGCATTTACTTTCAGACAATTACATTTAGAACAAGTTTTAAAGAAAATTGCTATTCCAACATGAACCATCTCATGCCCATCTTTGTTGACATACCTTGGTTAAGGTAAAGACTACCGAACAGATCAAACAAGACTGATTATGTTTAGGCAATATGTTTTCCGTCAAGAATGTTGGTCGTGAGATTGATGATCTTATATTAATCTGAACTTCTTTTGTTTGTAATGAAAACCATATCAACAAAACAAACACCCTCTTCAGACCAGACGATTTCGACATCGAATCAACGAACTACAGAACAATTCCCGTTGTTCAAACGCACATTAATGTAGTGTTCATTGACATATTGTAAACCAGTCACTGTCGGGTCTGAACTTTATAGAGATATTATCTTGAAAATGTGATCAACTTTAAGAGTTAAAGTACGCTAACTAAAGGTTCGAAAGTTATTTCCAATTTGAAATATGACAAAAGGATATTGAAGAAAATATCCTTTCGCACAACTTACCGTTTTGTGCCAATTATTTTTCCTGCTTGTAAATATACTTTTCATTTGATACATAAACATGTTTATATTCAACCTCGCTTAATTTAAACAGAAGGAATGCATTATTTTGTTTTTGAAACACGTTAACTGTCAGCATAAAAACAAATTGCATCGGCGAAAAGCTTATTATTTAATACGCCATTGAGGCGTTATTATTCAGTATTCTGGTATCGCAGACAATGATATGGGACGGTATTCCTCATAGCTGTACATTTGGTACACAAATGTCGATGCAGCAAATATGCAGCATTTGGATCGATATGGTCGCGGATAAACCTAGCGTTGCTTCTACACATTGAGTTCCGTGTTGGGGTGCGACCTGTATGGGACGTTTCAATCTCGGTTGGATATTAATATATGACAGATTGCAATGCTTATATATTCACCGGGTGAATATAACAAGCTTAAGTGCAATGCATAACAACATAGTGTTTAATTGTTATGGGTCGAAACGTCAGAAACATATATAGCAAAGTGAACTTTCAAAGGTTTCGGACTGTCGCTGCCAAGTTTGCTGCTGAACGAAGGATTGCTGTAAATTTAATTCGAGAAGTACCATATATAGCGTAATACGCCATAATCTGTACTTTTGCTGCTGCAGTCAGCACAGGGATAAAACCTGAATACTAAATCCAGTTATAAATATTACTTGACCAAAAACCTGTGATTACCATCCATGGTTATTCTTTCTTTACAATGGAAACATGGCCTAACCAGTAAAAGTATTGATATCTGCAACAATAAATTGAAAAAATGTCTGCAAAAGTAAGTGAAAAATAAAAAAAAAACATATAGAAAGACACATAATCCTACACAGAAGGTTCTTGACCATTACGGTCATCTACACAGCTTACAAATAAGATAAACAGGGAAATGCTCGAGATGGTCATGAATACGTTTCCAGTGAGCTGGCGACATTCTTATGTAGCTGGCAAAGAAGTGTGTATGATGTTATATGATTCCTTCATTTTTTAATGTTTAACGAATTGAGGCAAGTTATGTGATACTTACAAAATATTCATGATCACCAGACACACATTACAGTATCAATTTGAAATGCTAACTAAGCTTAAAGGTGGTATCCGACAATATGCCTATATGGAGTTTATGTAACAATATTTTACCACTACTTTAAGGAATAAAAGAATTATTTCTGCATAAACTTTTACTTTAGTTTAGTAAAGTTTTGAACACGTTTAACATTGTTAGACAGTGCACATCGAGATGAAAAAAAACAACAGTTTAATCTCTGCTAAATAGATACTGACGTCAGAGATAATTATCCGGATAAAGATACAACATAATCGTAAAAGTGAGTTTCTTCCTAGTTAACAGAAGCTATATCTGCTGCGTGGGTCAGATAGAAAATACATGTTAACATTAATGAAACAATGAGTTATTTTATTATTGGAAAAAAACACAACTTTGGTCCAAACTGTCGGGTAGCACCTTTAACTATATTGCTATATGACTTTTGTACATATTAACTTTTTTAAAGACATTACCAGGTCCGCAGAATTAGTATAATAACATTATCTTCAACTTAAAAATATAGATTGAAAGATTAAGGAATGTCAGAGAAACACATGGGATGTTTTCTCAAATCTGTTTATTGTGATTGTGTTTTTATTCTAAAACCTTTCCGACATTCTGTTTATAAACACAATTCTCCAAGGGAACCTGAATGACATATGACTTGATTTAGATCTTTCAGAATAGATACGTCATGTCACAAAGCATTCGCTTTAGACTTTTTTTTCGATAAATGTGGTCCAAAATAAACACAAGGAGACGCTGTCATGTTCAGCTTGTGTATACATTTTGATTTAAAATGTAATAAGCTACTATTAAATTGAAGTGTCTCTAGAGTAGTCCGCCATTTTGCCCTCCATTAGTGCCTAAACAAGCTTACAACTATATATTTCAGAAAACATACTTGAATGGTACAGCGAGGAATTTTAAAACATTTTTATGACATATACATGAGAATCCTTTAGATGAACGTTTCTGGTGTACGTTTTGATTTCAAAAATCTTTATCTAACTACGTCAGATTTCTTGTTTGAATACATGGCCATTTTTTCGACCATTTAAATTTTATCTGTATTTATGTATGTCCATTTTTTTTCAACAGAGAACAATATTCTTTGGAAATAGAAAGCAGGACACTCCTTACACTTTTCTTTTAGTATGTGTCGTTTTACCGGCTTATCAGTTTGGTTATTTGTTATCGAAGCGTTCGCCTATGATTAGTAAATAAAAGTGCATTATTCTAAATTCTGTCAAGCTAAAAAGAGATGATTTGTGTTAAACATCTTATCATATCTATATACTGTGCTTGTAATTTTATTGTATAAGGACATATAGACCATGCACCGGATATCCGATAATTATCTAGGCTGTTCATATACGTAATCAGAAATTGCATAAAGTAAAGCAAGATTTATCTGCTAAAACAATTAATGACGTTATCCAACTAATTAGTAAACTACATTTACATCCATGAACTTTAATAAGTATTCACTATAGAACAAAATACATTTGTTTAAAATTATCAATATGTAATTATTTTATATGCTGATAATTAATAACCAATCTGCATTTAAATGTACAAAGATTATCGCTGGAACAAACGCGGCCAGGATCAGTTAAGAATGTTTTTTTAAGAGCCTTCGTTTTATACAACTGGTTCTACTTAATTGATATTTTTTTCTGATTGGCATTTACAATGTACTAAAGCAGAGTATCTTGCTGATTATGACTATTGAATTACTTTGAATTATTTTCTTGGGATCAATTTCATTTTCATTTTAATAAATAAAATCTTTACTTAGTACCTTATATGTACAAAATTTGTTAGTGCATCGGCTCACATTTGACCCTAAATCATCAATTAAGTTTTTTCTGTTTTAAAAACGTGTATCAACTGTATAAAACTTGGACAGATGTAGCGGAAAACGATAAGCCAATTAATAATTATATAATAGTCAGCCAAACACATTCCATAAATAATATTTATTTCGTTTACGCCAACAACTTGTGCGGGGAAATAAGATTATCTTTGACTTGAAGAAGCTTAATATACTGCTAGTTTAATTTCCTTTCTTGTTTTTGGTGATAAATCTTTGAACTTTGATGGTGACGTAAAATAATGTCACGCTCAAGAAGGATTTTTGTTAAATTAAATCATTTTATTTCCCAATGTGCGTTGGCGTCATGGTCTTATGCAGAATTCACTTGTTATCTTTGATTAAGTCATCAATATATTTCGACTAAAATGGCAGCAACACTATTGTAGGACTATTGCCTGTCTTCTATTCATTTATTGTTTCATTTATAATTTTAAACAATTTTAATATATTTTAAAGACAGGCAAGCATAAAGTGTTAGTATAAATCAGATAGTATTAAGCTTTTATTATTTTTTTAAAAAAAAATTATATATTATTTTTATTCGGAGACCTGCAGCATTTATTTTTGTCTTTAATTAGTCCAAACCATGTTAAGCGCAACTGTAAAGGGACATCCGTCATTCCTTAAAAAAAATCGACTACACTGTCCTTAAACTACCTTGTTTTTTTTTCAAACAATAAAGAAATACATATAAATATATTTTTTTGGTGTATTCAAACCTTTAAATATTACTGTCAATTACCATTCCGTTTTGTAAAATAAGAAGATGTTTTACGAGATGATCGTATTTAATTTATAAATTATTTAATAATTTATAAATTTATTTAAAAATGAGAATACTTTATATATATATATATAGATATATATATATATATATATATATATATATATATATATATATATATATCTATATATATATATATATATATATATATATATATATATATATATATATATATATATATATATATATATATATATATATATATATATATATATATATATATATATATATATATATATATATGTATGTATAGTTTAGTTCAATCTTTCTAATGTTTTGGCATGAAGCATTTATTTTTGTCTTTCGGCACAATACACCGTTGGGCACCTTTACGTATTTTATTTGTATACCAATATATCTTCACTTAATTAGACAAAGGCGGTCACTTAAAAGCAATAAATTCCACGCTGTCTCAACAAGTGTCACATAGATAAAGATATCTGGAAATTTATCTTCCCTCTTAAGATTAACCTTTACTCTAAAACGCAAGTTTATGTATATTTCTGGATCACATTCTTGATTTAATTTATAATAGTATATTGATTTCATTATGTTAGCAAATAATTTCAATAATTGTTTTGTGTATTCCGCTGCTTTCTCAGAAATTGAAAACAAATGTTGCATTGGAATTTATGTACAAATATGCGAGGCTTGATGAGTATTCACATCCACATAAAGGACATATTCTATTTTCATCAATATCTGTTGCAATGCATTAGTTAAGTCATGCTGTCTGATATTTCGATGTAAATCCTATCTAGTTTTTATACAATTGCTTAAAATTGTTTATTGAACTATTATATGCTGATTCTCCGAAACAAAACAAAACTATTAGCAACGTTATAGAGCAACGAGCCAAGACAAAACTAGTTGCTGACACAGAAAAGCGTTAATAAGCCCCAAGGTGCTCAGCCAGGCTGGCGTCAGGTGGTGATAGTTTAATTTATGGTTTTAATTATTCCTAAGATGATACTTTGTAAGTTTGACCTATATGCTAAATATCGATAGCACACAGTGTTCTTCTGAAAACAAGAGAGGACAAACAGAATATTCTAGTAACCATGACGTCTTATGCTATTCTACGTCAACATTACGGTGCTGCTAGAAAAAAATCGATAAAGTTGTTCAATCCTAAATCATTTATTATTGTCGCATTATCATTATAATCAATCAATAAATATTTTCTACCTTAACTAAGGCATTACCGATTTTTTTCATATTCACATACATTCACAAACGCAATCAATATACTTAAAATAAGTTCGCTTTGTTGAACAGTTTTATTTCAAAATAATGTTTGTTGTGTTTCAAAGTAAAATGTTCGTAAAATTGCTATAATAAGCCTAATCTAATTTATGGGTTTTGTACTTGAAATATCAAATATTTGGTTTCTTTATAATTTGTTCATTTTTTTTGTTTTTATTTACACTGTTTGTATTTGTTTTGTTCTGCATTTTATATATCTTATCAATAATTGCTGGCATTGTTTGATTACGCTTACAAAAACAAATCCTTTTTAATTGTAGAAAATTGTTGACGTATTTTATTTATGTCGTATCTTTAGACAACCAATAAAGGTACTGAAAGACACTGCAAAGTAATACACCGCACCACCTACAAACACTACAGCACATGTCAAGGGATTAGAGAAAAACTTTTATAAGAACGCAAATTCGAAACGGCTTTGCTGACAGAGAAATTCTTCCTAAGCCGATGCTTTCCCCGTTTGTTACTTTTTCTTTTTATTTTCTTGGTAAACAGACTCCCCACACTCTGATTATAAGTTGGAAGTTCTATCAGTTAAATGTCAAAAATATGTGCCCTAAGGTTCGATGTCTCATATCTGACTGATTTGTTCTTGTTTGTCTTTGAAACCAAATCAGCAAAACAAACACACATCCGAGACTCGCCAATAATAACAATAAAGCACTGAATACAAGTAAACTGAAACACCGTGGTTCTTTGGTTTAGTTTAATTAAGTATGTCACATAGAACTCAAACGAGAGATTTCCAGTATATAATAAGATGCAATACCTTCAGATGAACTGTGGTCGTAAGTCCATGTTGGATCTGTTCGTGTCTTTAGTAACTTACATGTGATGACACTCGCAGCAATATATGACTTATTATATTGAGATTATAAAACATAAAACTCAGTTTAGACTTGCAAAAGGTTCGTCGTTTATTTCCGACCTGATATGTAAAGATATAAAAAACGAATCCGGCTTAAAATATTCATTGACTTGTCAATGCTATTATGGTATTCTAGATATATTGAGATAAAAAATACCGCACGCATAATATAAATGGAAATGCCTTGTCTTTCCACAGCATAATAAAATAATAAAACACGTACAACGCCTTATGGAGAATCATCCTTTTATAAGTATAATCTTATTCTCAATCAACAACAACGCTGACAAAATGAAAATTCAAAAACATCAAATCCTAACTACAACTAATATTATTGGCTCTTCCGATAAAAAATTACAAATGTTGTTTCCTCAAGCATTGTGTATAACAGTGACATAGTAGTTGTCTTTTAATTTATTTACTTTCTCGAGTAAGAATTCACTATCATTACACACAAATTGCCATTTTAACACCTTAATGCTTTACCCATAATATTAGTATGTACTTTTACCAAAAAAGGGGGAAAAGTCAACATGTCAATCAATGCGGACTTTTGTTAATTTTACAAACAGTGAATTAAATCTTTTTTATATTGCGTGTCTATATCAAAAGTAATGTACATGACAAAGTATGCGATTATAATAATTCATCGATCATTGATTTTTTCAAATAACAATGTTTAATTTATGAATAAGGTTAAAATGAATAAACATCCATTAATACTATGTCTTCTATGAATTCAACAAGATATTCAACACAAGGAAACATAGGATAAGATTATGACTCCAAGCCGTGCATACCATTGTGTAATTTTCGGGAATGTTTCATTCCCATCGTCGGTACAGTTCATTGCCTCAAAAGTTTTCGACACAGATGTGACATTTCGTTAATTTACTCTTGCTAGAATTGAATAGTTTGAGGTACACATACACGCAATGGGTCTTCGAATCACGAGCCATTACTCGTTATGTACCACTTTTGCAGCACTATGCATTTTTCCTTTTTTGATATTTCTGTTTTTGCAACTTAGATCTAAATAGAAACGAACAGAATAGTTTACAGCTACGCTGTATGTCCAGTTTAATACATATTTTCATTTTCATGATTTAAAGAGTATATTACCATTGTTGTGAAACATCTTTCGTTATCGGCTTCGTATGACCTATATAAACTGTCAATCTGCCGTAAAACCACCCAAAAACTAAAAAAAACCAACAACAAATATTAATGAATAAACAATATTTACACTGAAATTTGACAAAAACAGGAATTTCAAAGATTTCAGAACGTTATTTAACCAACTTTATCTTGTCTGCAGAGACAAAATGTAAGCTAGAGCATAGCATAATGTTTACATAAATTATTGTCTTCATGACGAATCATTGGCCATACAATAAATAAAATAAATAAATAAACAGTTTATAAGAATATATGACAAAGTCCTATGAGTATTGCAACATATACCAAACTCCGAAAAGGCACAGAACAAAGGTATTTCACATGCAAGCCAAGCGAAAAGTAAGAACAAATTTGTGATGAGTCATTTAAGGAAAAGAGCAAACCCGACAGTTACCGCCTTGGAACGGTCAGTCATCAATATGGACCGACTGGGGTGCTTAAACCGGTTTTACAGAGCTCTAACCTCGCACTTCCTGACGAGTTTCTCAAATGCAAGTAACGAAACGAAAAACGATCTATTTGAAAACAAAATGTCCATGCGCTGATATTTTCTATACGTTAAGACGAAAGTAGTGACGTCATCGAAAAATAATGTCCACATAGTGTTCAGAAAAGGAATATGGTACTATTTCGATTTGAAAAACAACACAAAAATGGTTGACCACAAATAAAATTAACTTTCTGAATCATTAACAAACATGACCAGAGACGAATAAATGATGCTGAGAAAGCTATTGTTTTGTCTAATGCATTCGATATATTTTTTACTGATGTACAGAATACATGATTTCCTATTTGGCAGTGTAATTTATGTGGCAATATATTACAATACCTTACCTTGTGAAAGAGGCCAGAACCGTTTTGAAGTTTTTACTAAAACGTATTTAACAGATATGTTCGTGTTATACATTGAATATCAAGTCACAAACAACCTTGGAGTGAGTTATTAAAATATAAAAATTCAAAAATGATTTATTTACTTATTACTTACACTTACTTATTACTAAGTGCTCTTTTACTGTGCCTTTTATACATCGTGCAAATGCGAGCTTATTGATTGTATTCCATTTTGAGTGTAACCGATCTTGTTAAATAAAACTTTAAAATACACAGGGATGTACGATGACTTTGCATAACTAAACTGGCCATTACAAAATATAAAAGATAAATGTTACATATGGTACTGCAATCCCACTAGTTAAATATACTTAAAACTGGTTGGGTGAGAACGCTATATCGCAGGCAATATAAAAGATACGAAGACATAGATGTAGGTATGTGATGTTTGCTGATCTGACAATCTTTGCTATTAGTCAAATCATTAAAGTAAAAAGGCAGTTACAACCAATTTTGCTTAAACACACGCACACACATTTGTTTATTTAAAACAAAACGTGCCGAATGCATCAATATATGTTATAAACATACACAATATTGCAGTTTGGATTGATGTTTTTCGCAAAAAAATGTTCCATTGTTAGATATGTTATATAATGAAATGATACATAATATAAATCCATATGTGTTTAATTTTCATTTAATATAATTATATATGTTCCTATGTTATGTTCCTTCATACGCTCAGATTGTTCAGTATGTTCTAATTTACAAATATATTGCAGATGTATTGACTATTAAAAAAAGAAAACGCAGCATACATATTGCCTATCCTTTCCTTCATCTATGTGATAATGCAATCTTATGAACATTGGATGCGATTTTTATTGACATACATTTGGTTATTTGCTGGCTTGAAGTTTAACGCAAAATTATATCCTCTTATGTTGTGATACATCTGGTTATTTAGGCATATTAAATAAATAAATAAATAAATAAATAAATAAAAAGTAAATGAATATATATTTATTTATGCCAATATATATATAATATGCCTAAATAAAGAGAAAGTATAACATTATATATTTTTATTTTATGGTTAACTTTGTTCATATGTATTTAATGCAGTGTTAAAACTGAACTTTTTACATGGTTATAAATATATATATTTACCTATTCTTTACTTACTTTAAATAAAACATAAAATATCGCCATGGTTATGGACCATGTACGTTATCTAATGTCACAAAGTCTGATTGCGTTCATAATATTCCCTTTGTGGCTTGCCGTCCGTCTGACAACACACAACAAGACGAAACATATTTCATCGTTTATTATGATTACTTTTTGGGGCAAAGAAATTAATAATTCATAATTCCTTGTTATTCAAAATGTTATCCTCGGCTCCCGTAGTATTTATAATATGTTGTCTAGTCAGTTGTGGATATAAAATGCAAACAGTTTGCTTTTAGCTCTGCTAATTTAAAGTAGTGATGAATGGTTTACAGGTATGGTTACTCATTTTGGCTATATGAAATCCAATGGTTTCCATGGCAGCCATTATTATAATATCAACCTCATGGCTACAAATGTATTTTAAATGCTTTTGTTAGGCACCAGCAACATAAAAGAGGCTTTCATTTTAAAATGATTTGCAGACACAGAGCCAGCCTCTGCAAATAATAATTGTTATATATAATATATCATAATTACAAGTTCAAACACAGTGTTACTATTTAGGCTCCGCAACACATGATGCAAAGTAAGTTGTTTTGGGCATGCCATGAATATCTTTCTGATTTGAGCATAGTTATAAGGCATGATAACATGGAAAATGCCTGTAAATATCCATGTAACTGACATGTGTATAACGGAAAAGGTCAGCATAGCTTTGAGTCAGAAATGTAATCGATAAAATAAGCGATGAGATAACCATTTATGAAGCAATTTAATCTTCTGACATACAGTTTTATATCGCCGTCCAAACAGATGTTTTATAGTATCGATTTGTGAATAAAGATGTGAAGAAGTGTGAATCATAATAGAACACAGTCGAAAAAGTACAAAGGCTTGCACGCGTGTGATTGTAGTAAACCAGTTTTAATATTACGCACACAATCATTTATGTCAAGGATATTGTAGTATTCCAATACAGTTTTGAGTTTCTGATTTGTTCCATCAAATGCAATCACTAGTTTTACGAAGTGCAAATATAAGTGCAAATGGGGAACATTTTCAGTTTTTGTAAATTTTGTGCAATCAAATAATCTGCTCACTTCAGGTAAACTGTCGGAAATACACACCATAATTGATATTGCATCCGCGTTTTCACAACGTTTTAATTATCAAGCGTAATGAAATAGCTGCTGTTAATATCGCTTTTCACGTTCAAACTGCTTGCATGTTAGCCCCAGGTGTATACCAAGTTTTGATGTGAACTCAATTTTCAGTAGCAAAAACAAACGTTATGAGGTCTTAAAGGGGAAAACCAATTGTCAGTCTGTCTCATAGAACGATGACTGTTGATTCTTCTTTTACAATCGCAACTTGGTTTGATACAAATAAAATGGATTCAAGTCCGTTTGCGCTTAACGTGAGATAATTTAGGAGGTATAATCTAAGCATTTTTTTTCCTTTTTTTGCATTGTATGTTCATAAATAAAAATGAATTTTCCGTCTATTTTACTTTTGTCTTTAACCATTTCCGAATGTAGTTGAATTTGCTTATATATGTTTAAAAATGATGACAAAAATGACTTGTATTATGACGTCATTACTTAGCTCTAATAATAATTACATTATAAGTTACAATAATCTTTCATTTTAAATATTTTTTCCATTTATTTTTAATTATTACGTTGCCGAACGAACTGTCCTTATTTGCTATTAGTAAATAATTATATTGTTATATTGTTTAAAAAGTATTCTTTGATTATTTCTGTATGCATGTGCTTGTTTAGTGTCTCACTCGGATGAAATATATATCTGTTTGTATGTAAGGCAGGAAGTGCGAAATCTGATCTCAAGATGACCAAAGTCGTTCTCTTTGCTGACTGATGATTGAAATGTGACATATTTTTATATATAAGTCTAGTCTTGGTGTCACTTTATCACTTGAATTGACTATTTATACCTTTGTCTAGTGTCAATTGTGAATACACTTTGTAATTCTCTTACGAAATTGTCGCACACTTATATATTATTTATATACAGACCTTACTTTCTACAAAAAAATTCATAAAAGCCCAGGCTTTTGTAATGCAGCGACGGCAGACTAATGCAACATATAGAAACAATGTGCAGATCGAACCCGGGACCTTTCACTAACATATCTTGTGCTATGCAGATATAACTTACAGGAGCTCCCAATAAGGTGGAAACATAAATGCTTGAAGGTTGCAAATTTTAAGATAAGAATAAGAATTAGTTAAAAATAATTTACAATAAATGTGCATGTGTATACAGTAACCCTTTATCACTGTTCTGTTTCAGGTTCAGCTACTAACAATTGAATATTGGATTATTAGATTCGAACAGGTGTATAAAAACAAGTCGTTATGTGCTGATACAACGTGCCGTATTAGTCAAATCCGTCACATTAATAAATCGTAAACATAAAATAAATTATTTCAACTAATTTTTGCAGATCTTCATTTGATATGCATTTAGGTTGTGAAATATAGTATATATCGATATATGATTTGTGTTGTGAGTTTTAAATAAATTTATTTGTTACAAACCGAAAGGTGTCATGTCTTATTTTGCGTTTTGCACACTGTTCGTAGCGGACAACATGCGAGGAATAATAAGCAGATTATATCCGCACAAGTGAAATAAAGTTACTGCTCTGAGATACACAATGCCTCACGGAATTGTGAGTTATAAATTGAGGACTGCTTATCTCCCGCCCCTTGAAATCTCTTCACTTATCGCAATTAGGTTGTCCATGTTTCTCTTTTTTATGCCTTCTAAAGGCTTGATGTAGCGGAAAGTACAAAAAACTATACGAGGTACAAATTAATTAATTCTACGTTTAATCTAAGCCTGACTATTCACACAACATGTTGCCAATCGAACCCTGCTTTTGGGAGATTAAATAAGTAAGTGTGGTTTAATAATATTTAGTTTATATAGTGAAAGTGAAAATCTTTTCTCTCGAATGTAAAGGTTTTTTAGTTTGTATATCCTGTTTAGCCTATGTATCACAAAGGAATAACATTAAAAGAAAAATTAATAGATATGCCTTTTTGCATTTACTAATTAAACAATCAAAAAAGATTAAACTAAAATATTGTCATTTGATGGACACATGATTGCGATACTGTCTGTACGTAAATGTAACCTTGCAAAACTAAACTTATTTATACCAGAGGAAATTGCAGAACAGTCTACATCAGGTTTTGTTCACATTTATTCATACTTATAATTAGTCTTATCGACCTCAATGATGTCGTTCAAGAAAAAGAATGCTTATTCTTCTAGGCTCTAGTGTCATGTGACTTTTTTGTGTTGTTGTTAGACCGATCTATGAAAAAGACAAGTTAGAATCGGCGATTAACAGGATGTTAAAAAAGAACTCTCCATTTTGTATTGAAAATCTACAATCTTTAACTTGTGTTGTCTAGTATACTGAGAGACATGTTCTTATAACTATGGAGAAAGATGTTCTGTGACGCGACAGCTTCCCTCCGAACAGTCATTTAGTTCATAAAGTGTCAATCTAGGAATATAGCTTGATGGAAAATATGTCTGAATAAAAGGCGAATCTTATCCTGTAACAATCAACTCGACAGGCAAGTAAATGAGAACCTCTAATATTGCCTTCACAACATGTTGGACGGAGATGAAGATGACTCAGATTGTTTTTGTTGCTGACCGTGATATTGGCGAATCAGTCGCTGCTTTCATCTTCATTACAATTGCAGAAGCTTACAGAGCTATTCTTGTTATGTTCCAATTTTAACTAAACAACCCGTGTGTGTGTGTGTGTGTGTGTGTGTGTGTGTGTGTGTGTGTGTGTGTGTGTGTGTGTGTGTGTGTGTGTGTGGATGTGTGTGTGTGAGTGAACATGTTTGCATTTAACAACGATTACATATTGATAAAATTATAAAACGTATTATTATATCGGAGTACTTTTTTAAGACATGGAGAAAAAAACATACAAATGTATGAAGTTGCGGAATATATAGTTATAGAACCATCCCAAGCAGTCCTATTTCCGGTTAATAGTTTCGCTGATTGACGTACTGGAATGTTATTCAGACAGTAATGCCTTTAATTAATTCTAAACTAATTAAAACACCACAGTTCTGTCTGATACGTTTTGCTTTATCATCTAAATAAAAACGGTTAAATAGATTCGATCTCAAACAGCAAACATTTCTAGCTGCCTTATTCGACTACGGAATGCTTTTACTTTCTTTTTACAGTCTGCACATTGCTCTAAATGGTAAATGAAGGAAGTAAATGACATAAATAAAAACATATTCTGTGATCAACTTGGATACATAACTGCAAATGCGAGTGAAGAATGAAATGGATATTCTAATGTTTCTTAATTTAAGAAAAGATACCAATGCGTTTAAGAAATCTCAGTTTTTGTATTATGAAATTTTCATATGAGATTTTATGAAAACGTACCTGATGACTGTTGTAATATATATGCTAGTGCCAAAAGTGTAATAACTCTTAAATAATTTTGTAGACATTATTTTACAATCCAAGAAGAAGATATTTTTGTGAAAAAACGAAAAACACTCAAATCATACTTATCAAAATTAGTCGATCTTCTGTGCAAAACAATCTTCTTTCTTCTTGGTGCAAGCTCAGGTTTTTTATCTATTTAAAAACACCTTACAAGTAAATATACATTGGAGTAATTAGAGATCCAATTTTTATAGTACACCAAATGATACCCGCGTGAATTTACTAAACATATAGTACACTTGCATTAGTATCAAAGCTATAATCCGCTATAATCCGCTGTTTTCCTAAATTATTTCAAGTTCGTCCTCTGTAACTTGGTTTGCAAAGATCGTGTAATTAAAGCGATTCGCATAATCAATAATAATCTTCATATTCAAGGTATCCGGATGTAATTACAATGAAATAAATGCGTGAAAATCAATTTTCTGCGTTGATTTTTTAGCGTTCCATTTCGTTGCAGACAACAAAAGCCCCATATATATTGCTAGACAAATCTTTGACCAACAAATTGTTTAACAGTTCTAAAACTACTTTAATTGTTTCCAAGTAATTCCATAATTGTAATTTGTTTAGCATCGTCGGATACCCACGGTTGATTCTATTACGTTACTCTCCATTCATCACCCGTGGGCAAATTGCTACTCATTTCGTCGCGTTGTTTACTATGAAATGCTGCAATCCGATTGGTTCGCTGAAACCATCCAGCGAATTTGTCAACCAATCAAGTTTACGCTTTCATGCCACTTCGATAGCGTTGTCGTTAGTTTATTTACGCACAAATTACAAGCAACGTCACTGTCTTCATGGGCATGGATACCGATTTCGTTTAAAACCGACGTGTATTTTTCAATACATGCTGGAGTGCCAAAAGATCTGTAAGAACATTTGTCGCGGATCGCTGACATATTTTACACCCGTGATGCGCTCATAGACATATAAATTTCTTATGTCTATGGATGCGCTGTACCGGTCGCCATGTTTACGTTCTCAAGTCACCGTATTGATCTTCCGATTGAAGAGTTTTTGATTTTGTAGCCTATCATCTGATTGGATAATGTCTGTTCTGTTCTATTCAAACAGAACGACGAAATGAGTAGCAATTTGCCCACAGGTGATGAATGGAGAGTAACGTAATAGAATCAACCATGGGTATCCGACGATGTTTGTTTAGGTTCTTTGTTCAAATCTAAATTCATAACGTAATACCAATCACAATGCGTTAAAACATTTTAATATAAGGTAAGATTTATTTGTATTGATACTAAACCAATATTGTAAGTTAAAATTTCGATACACGTCTTCAGATATTTGATATAATGTTACTGGGACGAAATGCCCATAACAGATATCATTTCAAATGATAATAACTAATTGATCATCTGCATTTTGTTGTTCTTATTTTAGAAAAGTCAGATGAACTAATTATTTTGAGTTTTTCAACTTCTTGGGAACAAATAGAGTTCTAAAATTGTACAAGAAATCATTTATCAAAAGCTACGTTTTAAGTGTATATCGTATCATGACGCTCAAATTGAACTATATGTAATTTTATGATGTACACTTTCAACAATGCTTTTTCTACACTTAATATTATTGTTGACGTTTAACTGTAAGAGGTTTTTTGATATGGCCAGTTCTATATAGATTTATGATATGCAATTATTCTTGTCTGTATAAAAGTATACAATATAAATACGTGACTGACAAAAAACAAATTTGGTGTTTACAATTGATGCTCATTGGCTTACTGCATTATCACTGTTCAGCCAGCATTAACTGAAGACTTCAACCCCTACAACCCCCCAATCCACCACAAAGTAAATAATGCCCAGTAGTAAACCAAAATGGGTATCATATGCATTGAATATGAATTTTAAATGCTACTTCTACTCATAACAGGATATCTCTGCAAAGGGGATTATTAAATTTTATTGTAACTTTTGAAATGTATATGTATGCCCAGTATTTTGCATTCAGGATATTGCATTTAATTTTTGCATTTGATTTTACGGGCATTAACATCTATACATCTAGTTAACTATTTAAACGTCTATGTGTACAATGGATTTAGCTTCGACTAAAATGTTTTATATGCTGCTGGCAAAATTGCCATTGAGTTCTCCATTGTTGTCGAATGGAATTTATTAATATAAAGACTATTTAGATCAATACCTTTTTACATTATCAATTATTTCGTTAATTGTGGTATGCACATGCACTTATAATATTGTATTTATTAAGTGATAATTATAGATTGCTATTAAAGAACGTAATTGTCTAAACGTGCATGGATTTGATAACAATAAGCATTAGTTACTGGAGGTTCGACTAGTTTTAATAAATACCCACAACTGATTATATTGTATTAACCGTTTATTTCATACAATATTCAGCCATCTTTCTAGCCATTAAAACAATTATACAAGCGAGGCAAAACCATTATTTCGAATGCGCATGCTTCATCATATGACATAAAGGTTGTTAAAATATCAAGCACACATCCGTCAGTAACTTTAAATCATCGTCATGTAAACCTATAATTTTGAATATTTGCGCATATAACGATGGATGCTAAAATATTAATCACACTTTATTTATAAAAGTTAATTGTAACAATTTGTTTTTGTTATTTTACGTAAAACATAATGCTCATCTCTCGACCGTTGATATCCCATCTTTCTCTCAATTCATTACCAACTTTTCATTTTTTTCCATTTTAATTTAAGCGTGTATATAGTTTGGACGTAAATTTACACACACTGTGTACAGCTTTTAAAAGATTAAACACAATTCTAATGTCTTCAAAGTTGTTTTGGCTTTTTTTCAATTTTTCAATTTATCTGTCAAGTTAAATATTTTCTACTGATATAAAGGTGGATTCATATGTCTATAAATATTCACTGCTATAAAGAAAAAAATAGCGTTGCCATTATTTAACGAATGAATTTAAAAAAAAAGCATGGCTATTTTTAAGGAAAAGTATTAAAAAAATCATAGGTAATTAAAATAATACTGTCGACATTAGTTCGTATTTATTATCAGTCAGCCTTAGTATCATCAGCAAATAAAAAATATTACGGTTGGTTCAGGAGCATAGCTTTAAAGAATTTACTTTGCATTATGAATGTTCAGCTATTGTGCGTGTATATTTCAGTTGTCTTAGAAACAAAAATTCTTAGACAACGATCATCAGATTTATTGATATTTTATAATCATTGGGTATGATTGGTAATTTCTTTCTTTCTTTCTTTCTTTCTTCCTTTCTTTCTTTCTTTCTTTCTTTCTTTCTTTCTTTCTATTAGTTAAAGATTCGTATTGCTTGAAAGTCTCAATATGAGTTTCAATCATTAGCATTTTTAACATTGAAGACATATTAACCATATTTAACATAATACCATGCTGTTATTTATTGATCACTGTTTGTAGCATAAATATCTACATGTTTGACAAAAACAGTAAAAAATACCTCAATCGAATGCTCTGAAAAAAATAATTAATCTTTAATGTACATGATAAGCATAGTACAATAAAGTTAGAAACCGGTTTCTTTGTCTTTTAAAAATGGAAATCGATTATAAAGTTTTAAATGGTAACAATGAACCGATATTTGAACGTACGCGGTGTGTCATACTTTTCATTTATATTACAATTAAGCAATAATTACAAATCACCCAATAATGCTTTTGTTACATCTTAAAACATAAATTAAATGCGTATCATGTACTTATTTGTTGCCATTCTTATAACTAAATGCAAACGTGTATCAATAAACTAAGTAACTTTATGCATTTATATGTTTCTATAAACAGTGGTCCATTTTAATGAAAGCCTTTGTCATACTCTGCAACAGTCTATATCTTAAAATACACAATCAATAAGTTCAATTTTCGTTGCATAGAATTTTAATTATAACACGATGCATTTTTTAACTTAGGGAGTTATTGTCATATATGTATTAAATACATCAAACCTACCACAAGATGCCAAAATGTTTATATATTTAACAGCAACAAATTTCTATGATCGTCACATAAATCTGTTAATCTGTATTGTTGTATAAATCATTGAATATCAATTATTTTTGTCATTGACTATTTACCTAACCTCCTTTTGAGCCAATGACAAAAACACTTATTTAGCAAAGCCAAAAGTCGATACAACACAATAATAGGTTAAATGTCATTCAACTGAAATCAAGATGTGCCATTCATTGGCAACTGTTGGGCGCCAAACAATACTGAATGGTTCTGACATATGTTTACAGAAAACGAAAGGTACATTAAGTAATGTAATGAAACTCTCACCACATCGCCTTTTATATTGATAATTGATATGAGGAGAAATATAATTGCAAATTAGAGACAGTTCATATTAAAAATATTATTAATTATGTATCTTTATATAGCGTTTAATATGATTTCAGCATGCTTGAGCTGCCAATTTGAAAAGTTTTAACTGTTGGGTTTGCTCCTTTTGTTTAATGAGTCATCACTGATTTTGTCATATTTCCTTGTTATATATATTGTTTCGTTAAAACAATCTGCACCTTATGTTAGTCGTAATTCTCTCTGAGGAACAATGAACACGTTTAAATAATAACATCACAGCAATAAGCTTTTTCACGTCTCTTTTTAAGAAAGAAACGTGCCCTTATTGTCATACATCTATTGATAAACCAATGGGTTTATGTCACTTGTGTAAGTAAAAAAGAAAGAATTTATAGCTGTATAATTGTCTTTTAATTCATGCCTTGTATTTTTATACATTAATGCCTTCTTTTGGATCAAAACTAGTTATCGGATACACATTTTGCAAAGTGTACGCATATGATTTGAACTTAATTGTGTCAAAGATAAATCGTTGTTTGATACACTTAAAACGTGTACATTGCTGCAGTATAGGACATTTAGACCATACAGTAAGTTATTTTTTTCATATTTAAATTAATGATTTAATTCCATTGCATTAAAGGAATTATATACGTAAATATACCACTATAATACATAAACGTGTTAAGTTTTTAGAAATTTAAAAATGCAAAACATTTTAAAGATTTAATGTCCATATTCTTTCGAAACATACCTAAAGCAAATGCTAACACGATTATGATGTGTATGGCGTTCATTTAATTGCACACCATAAAACAAAAGGTACTTATAATACAGTCAACTCTAGTTATCTCAAATTTCAAGGGACAGTAGAAAATAGTTTGAGATATCCGAAGTTTGAGTTATCCGAACTTAAAGATAGTTTATGTAAATCTTAAAAATCTTACCATCAGATTGCTCGACACTTTCTCGTGTCTGGTCTGTTGCCATAACCAATCTTTTTTTTTTATTCAATAATCAGTACGTGTATTGTGGGTAGGTAGTGGAAGAATGATAAATCACTAACGCGACCTCTCATTTTATTTACAAGTTGAGAAGGTCGTGTCAACAAGTTGTCAAAAGCTGTTATAACAACAAGTACAAACTGAATCACTTTAATCAGCGTTTATTGATTAGCGAAATTGTTGTTCATTAAATCAGCTAATTAAATAATAATCGATTAACCTCTTCTCTAAATTACGTGACATCCTGATTACCGATAATTGGCGATAAAACTCGCGCCCAAATCTTCGCGAGTTTCACGGTAGGTGTGAAAATCACTATTGTTGCCGTTTTGCATCTTATAGCAATTTGAAGTTTGAGATAGACCAACTGATTTCAACAGTTTTATACGCGTGGGGACAAAGAATTTAGTTTGATATATCCGATAATTTGACACATCCGAATTGGAATTAAGCGGAGTCGATCTATAAAGAAACTATAAGTAAAAAAATGGGACCATAGAAAACAGTTTGACATAACCGGAAATTTGATTAACCGATTTTGAGATAACGAGAGTTGACTGATTATAATGAAATCTGAAGTGACAGAAGGTGGAAATAAAATCATACCGGCTTGTTAAAACACACGACCTCATCAGCAAGTAAATGCTAATTGCAGCCAGAAAATGCGCGTATTTTTGACAGAAAATAAGAGTATTGTTTTAAAAAATAATTTAAAAACGTTGTACAAAACAATTACCATTTAACCTGAATCCGAATATTCCTTTTCACATCACATAGCATAAAATTACGGCACTAAAAGCATATTTAGCAGATAGTGTTAATAAATTTCATAATGGACGCTTTACAAATATTTAATTTCAAGGAAAATAACTTTTGGATTGATTACAACTGGGTTATTTAATTACGTTCGCTAATAAAGCTTAAAATGATTGATTTTTTCCCCTTGAACAAATACCTTTAACTCAGAGATAAAAAGCCCAAAACAACACCAATCTCTTTGTTCGTTAATAGGCTATAGCTTTAAATCAAACTTATGAACACTGACCCCAACGCACACGTCTTGTAAATTAATCTTAATTATAACTAAACATAGCATGCTGACAAACGCTAAATCTTTTAATTCTCCATGCAAATAGCACGCAAATGAAATAAAGCAAAAGTAAAAACGCGCAACCATGTCAGTGTAGATACCTCTTTTTAAACTTCGTGATAAATGTTTACCTATAAACTTCAAAATTACTTTTGTTAAGAAATGGATTGGATTAAACCAGCTCTGCTCAAATAATAGGATTGACGGTGGAATAAAGGGTAGGCCAAAATATCCTTTTGAATTAAAACATTTATATGAAAAAAATATCAATATGATAACAAATAATATTTGTGGTTCAATAGGCATTTCCCAATAAATGATATATTCAGTATTTATTTAATACTGATATTGTCACCTTTTTCCTGACACTTAACAAAAGTTCACAGTTGGTAAAAAGCATGAATAGCCGATTTTTCAATGATTTAACCTTATCGCAAGAAACACAATAATATGTCAAATAACGTGGGTATCAAAACCGTCTGACGGTTAGAAGTAGGATGGCTCCAATGACAATAAAACGACTTAATGTTCTTGCCGGTGTAGAAATATGTCATCCGCAGTAAAGTTATGGACTTATAAAGAACCACAAAAGAGACGCGTAATCGAGTTTCCGAATATTCAGAATGTTACTTAACGTGTATACGACACATTTTAAATTAAAAATCTAACCAAGAACTGTTTTAAAATGTTATCCGCAGTAAATTTATGGACTTATAAGGAACCACAAAAGAGACGCGTAATCGAGTTTCCGAATATTCAGAATGTTACTTAACGTACACACTACACATTTAAATTTAAAAATTAAAACCAAGAACTGTTTTAAAATGTTATACAGCTACCTAAAAACTTCATTTGAAGAAGATTAATCCGAGACAATACAAAATGTTGGTGGTTAAATTTAAATTGTATGTGAAATTAAATGATGAAATAGAAAATACAAAATTGTGCAATTGTCTTTATTCCTACTAGGATTCTGATTTTGTTATAATATTAACCAATGGAATATTACTGGAATTATATATTGTAGTATATAAAAATAACTGCCTAAAAAGGGGACGGTTTAAAAAGCATCTCACATCAGCCTTATATTGTGCTCAGTTAATATTTACTTCGTTTTACTGTACACTTGTCATTTCTTTTAGTAAGAACAAAGGAGTGATAAAAAGGATGTATATATTACATAGAATTTCTCAGGAATATCAATCACATTTTGAAGGAAATATATGGAAAACTAGTTTAATTTAAACGAAATCGACCTTAGGTTTGAAACAAATGTTGGCTTATGCTGTTAATCAATCATGCTTTAGTAATAGCTGTTCAGACTGTCTGGTTTCATAAATCATAATATTTTTTTATGATGAGAAGTACATAAAAAGGCGTCTCGATTCTAGAAACTTATGGAAAAGATGTGTAGGTGCTATTGCAAATAGGGTTATTCCAAAAGCAATGTCATTATAAGTGATCGTATTTTCGAGTAATGCTTACTATGTCTAACGTTTGTGACATTGTTTATGTGTTCGCTGCATAACAGTAATATAGAAATGACAATTGCAATTAAAAAACAAGATAACAAATGCCTTCTATATTAAAATATTTGCATTTGCATTGATTTACTAGGATGATCCGTTGTAGACTTAAACTTAGTGCTTGTAAGGTGTCCAAATGGTTTACTCCTATTGACTGACAAGTGTACCAAGTTCCTGACATATGCCTGCAGCTATGGCAAATTTGGTTGTAAAATGGAGTTTCTGCATACATATTAATTTAAGGTCGATGACTGGCCTACTTTTTGTACAGTACTGAAAATCACGAAATTGACAATTTTCCCGTTTCCACTCCGTTTCGTTTCCATTTCAGTTGGAAGCGTTCGCCGCTCCGTTTCCATTTCGCTTCCGTTGCGTTTCCATTTCGTTTTGTTCGTTTCCAACGCTGCATTTCAAGCCTTTCCAGCGTTTCTATCGTTTCTTTCGTTTCTATCGTTTCAAGCGTTCCATTTCGCTCCGTTCCGATTTTGATTAAAAATTTCGTTTAATAAATTTCTAAATGTAAAGTACTTCCGGCGTATTTGCAAAATGACGGAAGAAATAAACATTCTAGGGAGAGGCAAAAGTCTTCCATCACATATAAAGGAATCGGCAGTAGATTGTTTGCGACGAGGATATTTAGTGTCAGCCACCCGGAGGGAAATTGCAGACCAAAAAATACCCTAAACAAACCAGTACCTGCAAATAATCCCCAAAATTCAGGGCAGTATTGAGAAGATGCCTGCCTACTTGTCATTCCCAGACGTCATATCCCGGAATAAACAAACAAGGAATAACTTTCAAATATGGTCCACACACACCCAGTATCCTAAAAAGTAACATCTCTGTGACGTGTTAATCCGCAAAAAAAGCGTTATGGTGTTCCGATCTTAAAATCGGACGATGACACACTCATTTGTTTTTTAAAACCTGCCCCCGGACGTCCCCCATACCCCTTCAAATAAAAAGGCCCAGCGTTTACCCCCACCCCACTGCCAAAGTTTACCCCCACCCCACTGCCAAAACAAAAAGGCGAATATTTGCCCCCACCTCCGATATTTGTTGTATGTCGGACTTTAGATTTAACGTCTCGCTGATAGTAACGTGTCATATCCAAGAATTTTAGGAAAGTATTATTCACTACAGTCACATTTCATCGTTAAAATGATTATCTCATATAAACATGAACACATGCTGTTTGCCGAAAACAGGCACATACATAAAGTCACATAAAACAAACAACTTTCTTAGAAACCAGTGTGTGTTTTTTTGTTTTTTTCGGTTTGCACATATTAGCGCCAATTAACGGCTGTTAACAACATTGTTCACGCACTTATAACATGGAGTCGCTGATTACATCATTGTGATTTTAATTTTTCCAAGGTTGTAACAAATAAATGCGGTGGACAAATAAATCATTAGATGCGGTGTAATTTCTTTCTGGAGGTGAGGGCTCTCTGGCTAACACTGCAACATCAAAGAATATTCTGGGAAACAATCGCAGGTCACTATCATTTGAAGTCGCCGAAAAGAAATTTCTTTGTTTCAAACTGACCGACCTTTATTTCTCTCAATACTGTGCAACATGATATCGATCGATAATTGTCTTCAAGCTGCCATTTAAAAGATAGAGAGGGTGTGAACGTTGGGTACTGTTGAGGGATTAAAATGATAAGTACGCGTGAACGGCGTGTGCTATAAAAAATACAACGTTATTGACGATTTACCTTCGCGGCATAAATATAAGTTCTAAAGGATTGAGAGTGGAGGGGGGAAAATGTACTATGTAGTTATATTTCGGACTGCGCATGGTTTTACCTATATAAATGTCCTTACAAACTTCTTTAGTCCATTGAATGATCATAAAACATTTTTATAAAGGTATTATTTATATTTAAGGTATGGATTAACTACAAAAGAATAGGCAAGCAATTGAAAAAAAAGATTTGCAATAAACACGAGTTAAAATATACATTAGACTGTGATCCTTGATGTGTCCTCTCTTGATAACATTATTGACAAAAATAAACGACAAGTAATGTAGTATTTACTGTACGAATTCCTCACATCCACGTTTCCTCTTCCTAAACGAAAAAAAAGTGGGGCGGGGAAAAAGTGCACCATTGTGGGTACTACTAAATAAAGCGTTAGGTCTTTTTATGAGCCAAAAAAGATATTGTAGACATTAGTGTTTTGTCTTTTTTGTTATCCTCGCGTAAGTCAATGCATATTGCTCTTTAAAAGGTGAAGGTCACAAACCACACGACTGCCATATTGTGACATTTTCAAACACAGCTGCATAGAGGATGCATGTGTTCTTGCGAAGTGGAAAAGACGCCAAAACACGGTCACACTTCCTGTCCACTTGACAAACAAGGTGTCTTAAAACTGCCAATTAGCTTAATTAGTTGGGGTGATGGTATGAACCCTACCCACGTGCATGGAGAAACATAATATCAATTACAAAACGCTATCTTTTAAATTAATACATTTCTATCTTTAAATGGGTACAAAAATTAATTACCCGGTAGGGCCCAAATTAGACCACATTTTGGCATAGAACATTCAAGCCATGAGTGGGAAAATAGTTGCAAGTCAAGTTAAGTCAAAAGTTGTATGCAGATTCTTAATCGCGGTCCACGAATTCCGATTAATCATATATATTTAACAGCGCATTATGGGAACTATGCATTTAGAAATAGGAATTTTGACACCATTGTCCAAATTTACAACATTGTCTATTATAAGATATATAACAATTAAGATTAGAAGCAGAAGAAACTTTGCTTGACAAAGAGGCAAGATAAAATAAAGTACATATCCATACCCCTGTAACTAAAGTAACGATGATGCAAATGACGGTGATGCTGCTGCTGCTGCTACTGCTGCGTCTGCTGATAATGATGACGGTGATACCGATGCTATTTATGATTATAATGTAAATGGTAATAACGGTTACG
The DNA here is from genome assembly GCA_007844125.1 of Sinonovacula constricta. Classification (NCBI taxonomy): domain Eukaryota; kingdom Metazoa; phylum Mollusca; class Bivalvia; order Cardiida; family Solecurtidae; genus Sinonovacula; species Sinonovacula constricta. The sequence goes on along the minus strand of CM017566.1, from coordinate 27,732,491 downwards.
GTGATGCTGATGCTCATGACGATTATGATGTAGATCGTGATGCCGGTGATGCTGATGGTGCTGCTGCTGATGATGATCATTAGTGGTGATTATACAAGTAATATGGGATCATAATGATGATTATGTGTGATCAGGTGAATTTAATGGCCGGTAATGATTATTGTGCCTTTAATACTAATCATGTAAATGGACGTGATATAAGTTCGTTTTTATTACGGTTGTTTCATTTAACTGTCAATCGATGATTGTATACGTGCACTATTTGGCAATCTATGGTTATTCAGACGTTGAACTTTCGGATCATGCTAGTTTTGGATGACGTTTAATTTCATTAATTAGCTTTATTTTGTACCTCGCAATGCATTCTTTGTAAATGAAAATACTTTAAGCACGTGTGTTCACACAAAAATGATAGGTGTAGTTGATCCGAGAACGGACCATGCAGCTACAAAGTAATAAGTAAGTAGCGAGAATTCAAACTCGGGTAATGCTGCGACATTGCGCGCGCATACGCGAAATGACAGCTGTGTACACACTTTCTTCATATGCCAAACAATGAAGACTACGAATGTCGATCTAAGGCGGATGTTAAGCTATTCATTGGAATTAATTAAAACATCAGTTTCAACAATAACGCAATTTTATGGTTTAATTGTGTGTTTTATTGTGCGGAGTGATTTTCAGTGCAGTTTCTGTTTTAACGATACACGATGACTTGGACAATTTGTGCGGTTTCGGGACTGTAATGTACGAGTTTGATAAATACGATTTTTTTAATAATAATAAAGCTTTATTTGTTATTTCTTTTTGCAGAGTACATATAAAAGCGCGTTTATGTTGATAAATTGAAGCCAGTTATTGTGTTCGTTTTAATTTATTTCGTACAAAGAAAAGGTTGGAATGTTACTAGAAATAATCGGGTGACCTAGAAACGTTTGAAGCGGTAGTGAAAATAACTCTACCGTTACGAGCATTCCGATTTTTGCGTTTCTACCGTTCCAAGCGCTCCGGTTATACCGTTAATACCGTTTACACCGTTTCAAGCGTTTCTAGTGCTCCGTTGCATTTCCATTTCGGTAGCATTCCGTTTCCGTTTTAACAGGAAACGAAAAACGTTCCATTTCTATTTCCACTCCGTTCCGTTTGTCAATTTCATGATTTTCAGTACTGTATGCTAGCACATGGCAAGTATAGGATGAATTAAATGACAAAAAGTTATTATTTTCGCAACATTGACAATAAGGACATGGCGTTAGAATTTCGGAAACATGGAACGAGTCTTAACAGTCAATGGAGACCACGTCACCTGTAAGTAAGTTTTTCACTTCATTACATTACTAATGTCCTAAGATTTTCTATGACTAGAATTTCAATAGTGTTAACATTTTTGTATTTTACGTACAAAGGCATTAACTGGATTAACAGTCTGTGTTGTGGTTCTTTATAAGTGTATAACTTTACTGCGGATGGCATATTTCTTCACCGGCAAAAACATATCTCGGCACCATTAAGTCGTTTTATTACCATTGGAAACATCCTACTTCAAACTGGCAACCGAAGGTTGCACAGTTTAGATTAGAGTAAGAATAAATATTTTACAATACAATGTGCATATGTATACAGTAACCCCTTATCATTGTTCTATTTCAGATTCAGCCACTTACACTTGAATATTGGATTATTAAATTCAAACAGATGTATAAAACAAGTTGTAATGTGCTGATACAAAGTGCCGTATTCGTCATATTCGTCACATTAATTTATCGTAAGCATATAATAAATTATGTCAACTAATTTTGGCAGATTTCATTTGGTATGCATTTAGATTGTGTTATATAGTATATTTCGATACATTATTTGTGTTGTGAGATTTAAATAAATTTATTTATTAGAAACCGAAAGGTTTCATTTCTTATTTTGCGTTTTGCACACTGTTCGTAGCAGATACCATGTGAGAAATAATAAACAGATTATATCCGCACAAGTGAAATAAAGTTACTGCTCTGAGACACACAATTTCCACGGAATTGTGAGTTATAAATTGAGGACAGCTCATCTCCCGCCTCTTGAAATCCCTTCACTTATCGCAAGTGGGTTGTCCATGTTTCTCTTTTTTTATGCCTTCTAAAGTCTTGATATAGCAGAAAGTACAAAATACTATACGATGTACAAATTAATATACGTTTTATCTAAGCCAGACTGTTCACACAACATGTTGCCAATCGAACCTTTTTGTTTGTATATCCTATTCAGCCTATGTATCACAAAATGAATAACATTGAAAGAATAAAATAATGTAGCCGTTCCGATATGTGTTGTCTAGTATACTGAGAGACATGTTCTTATAACTATGGAGAAAGATTTTCTGTGACGCGACAGCTTCCCTCCGAACAGTTCATAAGGTATCAATCTAGGAATATAACTTAATAGAAAATATGTCTGAACGAAAGGCGAGTCTTATCCTGTAACAGTCAACTCGACAGGTGAGTAAATGAGAACCTTAAATAATTATTATCTTCAAAATATGTTGGACAAAGATGGAGATGACTCAGATGTTTTTGTTGTTGACTGTGATATTGCCGAATCAGCCACTGCATTAATCTTCTTTACAATTGCAGAAGCTTACAGAGCTAGTCTTGCTATGTCTCTATTTGAACTAAACAACCCATGTGTGTGTGTGTGTGTGTGTGTGTGTGTGTGTGTGTGTGTGTGTGTGTGTGTGTGTGTGTGTGTGTGTGTGTGTGTGTGTGTGTGTGTGAACATGTTTGAATTTAACAACGATTACATGTTGATAAAACTATAAAACGAATTATTAAATCGGAGTACTTTTCTAAGACCTGGAGAAAAAACCCATACAAATGTATGAAGTTGCGGAATATATAGTTATAGAACCATCCCAAGCAGTCTTATTTCCGATTAATAGTTTCGCTGATTGACATTTACTAGAATGTTATTCAGACAGTAATGCCTTTAATTAATTCTAAACTAATTAAAACACCACAGTTCTGTCTGATACGTTTTGCTTTATCACCTAAATAAAAACGGTTAAATAGATTCGATCTCGAACAGCAAACATTTCTAGCTGCTTTATTCGAGAACGGAATGCTTTTAATTTCTTTTTACAGTCTGCACATTGCTCTAAATGGTAAATGAAGAAAATAAATGACATAAATGAAAACATATTCTGTGATCAATTTGCAAATGCGAGTGAAGGATGAAAAGCATATTCTAATGTTGCTTAATTTAAGGAAAGATACCAATGCGTTTAAGAAATCTCAGTTTTTGTATTATGAAATTATCATATGAGATCTTATGAAAACGTACCTGATGACTGTTGTAATGTGTATGATAGTGCCAAAAATGTAATAACTCATAAATAATTTTGTAGACATTATTTGACAATCCAAGAAGAAGATATTTTTGTGACAAAACGAAAAACACTCAAATCATACTTATCATAAGTAAGTCGATCTTCTGTGCAAAACAGTCTTCTTTCTTCGTGGTGCAAGCTCAGGTTTTATATATATAACATGATTTTATTATATACGGCTGTAGGTCATGTAATCAATATTTAAACTGTTCATTGGGTTTGTCGTCCGACAAAAGTATTTCAGTTATCTGAATCCCGTGTCACTCGACGCAGATATGGTGCTGCCTTCACTATATATAGCATGCCGTAAACACCTGGCATGATACCATACCCTGTCACGTTCTCCTGACACCGGGTCGACCAGTCAACTGGGGATCTAACCCCGGGTCTTTCGTAACTGGAGCCGACTCTTTACACATTGTAATCTATAAATTAAGTTATATGTCAAGTATTTTGTCTCTGCAATGCTTAAATGAGTCCATGTTACCATGTTAGTAAATTAAATGCCTAATTAAATACAAAAGTTTTGACGTGATAAAATATTTTGTAGAGCGGAGAAGTTTTCGATCATCTAAGAAATTAAATATGTGAACAAAGGACACAACTCACCTAAGGAGGTATGTTGCTGACTGTGTCATCCTGCTCATGTGTAGATGACTTCGAGGAAACATGTTTTGTCCCTCAAAGGAAAATGCAAAATAACAATCCTGTTAAGTTTAATTAAACAACAACATACATTATAAGTACGAGAAGACATTTTAAGACCGCCATGTTGCAAGGTTAACTGGTTGTGATCATGACTACGAATAAGTAAATGTAGTTGCTTTCTTGCAGTTTCAATTATCAAACCCGGCGAACTTACTCGGTTTGAAATGTAAAAAGCATTGATTCATTATGTAAGATAACACATTGATGTTAAATATTACATTAGTTTAATACACAGCAAATTTGAATTAGTTTCCAAAAAACGCGGATCATTCTAATTCGCGGAACTGCATTTAACAACATCCATTTAGATGCATGCGCACTATTTTGTTTTGAGCAGCAGTCATATTCTCTTTCAGAAATAAAGTTAAAATCTATCTGTGGCTTTTCTCCATAATTTATGCATCATATTTGGTGAACAGAAAAGGAACAATTATTACAAAACGTCATTCACTAGTTTATCATTATAAAATTCGATTATTTATTTAAATAAATATACATCATAATTAAGTTCAGAAGATACTTTATGTTACCAAAACTGGTTTTGTTATAACACGCACACACAATTACAATTATTTTCTTTTTTTATTATTAAATATTATTTAGGTCGACGTTTGACCATCAAAAGCCTGCTTTTATGTTTTGTAACCAGAAGTGTATAACCATTAAAACACTGTTATAAACTTTCAAAAAGGTGTAATAGTTGTTAATCATCGGTGCTTATAATTAACATAAAAATACATATTATAAGCAAATATCCATAGGAGTAATTAGAGATCAATTTTTTATGTTACACAAAATGATACCTGCGTGCATTTACTAAACATAAGGTACACTTATGTTAGTATCAAAGCTATAATCCGCTGTTTTTCTAAATTATTTCAAGATCGACCTTAATAACTTGGTTTGCAAAGATCGTGTTATTAAATCGATTCGTATTATCAATAATAATCTTGATATTCAAGGTATCCGGATGTAATTACAATAAAATAAATGCATAAAAATCGATTTTCTGGCTCTTTTTTCAGCGTTCCATAGTCTGCATTGCAGACAACAAAAGCCCCATATATATTGCTAGACACATCTACAACCAACAGACTATTTAAACAGTTATAAAACTACTCTTATTGTTTTCATAATTGTAAAGTCCATTTACAGAAATATATATTTAGCTGATCTTGAGATGACATGTGTTACACAAAGGATAATTCTTCCAAATGGTATGACAGAATATTTGTCTAGGTTCTTTGTTCAAATCTAAATACATAACATAATACAAATCATAATGCGGTAAAACATTTCTTAATATTAGGTAAGGTTTATTTTTATTTATACTGATATACAAATTTGATGTTTACAATTGATTCTCATTAGCTTACTGCATTATCACTGTTCAGCCATCATTAACTGAAGACTAAGAAGAACACCCACCGCTAAGTAAATATGTCAAGTAGTAAACCAAAATGGGTATCATATGCATTGAATATTATTTTTCAATGATAGCTTTACTCATAACAGGATATCTATGCATAGGGAATAAGTTTTTTTATATTTGAAAAAAATACATGTAAGCCAAGTATTCAAAACATTTCATTTAAATTACATTGGATGTGACGGGCATTAACATTTACACATCTAGTGAACTATTTAAACGTCTATGTGTATATGTATTTAGTTTCGACTAAAATGTTTTATATGCTGCTGGCAAAATTTCCGTTGAGTCCGCCATTGTTGTCGAATGGAACTTATTAATGTAAAGACTATTAAGATCAATACCTTTTTACATTATCCATCATTCCGTAATTTGCGTTATGCACATGCACTTATGATATTGTATTTGTTGGGTGAAAACTATAGATTGTTATTAAACGTAACTGTCTAAACCTCCACGTGCATGGATTTGATTACAATAAGCATTTGTTACTGGAGGTTCGACTAGTTTTAGTAAATACGCATAGCTAATTACATTGTATCAACCGTTTCCTACATTATTCAGCCATTTTTCTAGCCATTAAAACATTAATATAAGCGAGGCAAAACCATTCTTTCGAATGCGCATGCTAGGTAATATGACATATAGGTTGCTCAAATATCAAGCACACATCCGTCAGTAACTTCAAATCATCGTCATGGAAACCGATTATTCTGAACATTTGCGCATTTAACGATTGATGCAAAAATATTAAGCACACTTTTTTTATACAAGTTAATTGTAACAACGTTTTTGTTTTACGTAAAACATTATGCTCATCTATCGACCGTTGATATCCCATCTTTTCTCGCAATTCATTACCAACTTTTCAGTTTTTTCCATTGTAATTTAAGCGTTTATATAGTTTGGATAAAATCGAATCACAGTTAATCTAATGTAAATTTACAAACACTGTGTACAGCTTTTAAAAGCTTAAACACAATTCTTATAATGTCTTCAAAGTTGTTTGTGTTTAGGCATTTTTTTTTTCAATTTATGTGTCAAGTTAAATATTTTCTACGGATATAAAGGTAGATTCATATGTCTATATATACTCACTGCTATAAAGATACAATAAATGTAAGCAAATAGCGTTGCCATTAGATACCGAATGAATTAAAACATTCACGGCTATCTTAAAGGAAAATATTACAAAAAATCATAGGTAATTAAAGTAATACTGTCGACATAAGTTCGTATTTATTATCAGTCAACTTTCGTATCATCAGCAAATAAAAATAATATTCTGGTTGGTTCAGCAGCATAGCTTTAAAGAATTTACTTTACATTATGTATGTTCCGTTATTGTGCGTGAATATTTCAGTTGTGTAAGAAACAAAAATTCTAGACAACGACCATCAGATTTATTGATATTTTATAATTATTTGGCATAATTGGTAATGTTATTCTTTCATTTTTTCTTTTTTTCTGTTTTCTTTTAGTTAAAGGTTTGTATTGCTCGAAAGTCTCTGGTCCAATCATTAGCATTTTATACCATTAAAGACATATTTACCATATTTAACATACTACCATGCTTTTATTCAATTGATCTTTGTTTGTAACATAACTATCTACATGTTTGACATACACAGTAACAAATACCTCAATCGAATGCTCTGGATACATTAATTAATCTTTATTGAACATAATAAGCATAGTACAGTAAAGTTAGAAACCGGTTTATGTGTTTTTTTTTAAAAATGGAAATCGATTATAAAGTTTTAAAAGGTAACAATGAACCGAGATTTGAACGTACGCGGTGTGTCATACTTTTCATTTTTATTACAATTAAGCAATAATAACAAATCACCCAACAATGATTTTGTTACATATAAAATCATTAATTCAATGCGTATCATGTACTTCTTTGTTGCCATTCTTATAACCAAATGCAAACGTGTATCAATAAAGTTAGTAATTTTATGCTTTTATATGTTTCTATAAACAGTGGTCCATTTTGATGAAAGCTTTTCTCATTTGTCATACTATACACCAGTGTATATCTTAAAATACACAATCAATGAGTTCAATTTTCCTTGCATAGAATTAGAACTTTAACACGATGCACTGTTAAACTAAGAAAGTTATTGTCATATATGTATTAAATACATCAAACCTACCACAAGGTGCCAAAATGTTTATATATTTAACAGCAACAAATTATATCGCCGTTTTTATGATCGTCACATAAATCAGTTGCATTGTTGTAAAATCATTGAATATCATTTTTTTGTCAATGACTATTTACCTAACCTCCTTTTGAGCCAATGACAAAAGCACTTATTTAGCAAAGCCAAAAGTCGATACAACACAATTATAGGGTAAATGTCATTCAACTGAAATCAAGATGTGCCATTCATTGGCAACTGTTGGGCGCCAAACAATACTGAATGGCTCTGACATATGTTAACAGAAAACGAAAGGTACATTAAGTAATGTAATGAAACCCTCACCATCTAGCCTTTTATATTGATAATGATATAAGGAGAAATATATTTGCAAATTAGAGACAGTTTATATAAAAAAAATATTATTAATTATGTATCTTTATATAGCGTTTAATATGATTTCAGCATGCTTGAACTGCCAATTTGAAAAGTTTTAACTGTTGGGTTCGCTATTTTTGTTTAATGAATCATCGCTGATTTATCATAAATTTGACGTTTGGACTACATGTGAATTCCATTGACCTGTGTCTTTTCAAAATTTGGTATTTATTGCAATGCTCATAGGACTTTGTCATATTTTCCTGCTATATTTATTATTTCGTTAAAACAGTCTGCACCTGACGTTAGTCGGAATTAACCGGCCGCAATAGCTCAGGAGGTAGAGCTTCGGCTTGCGGATCGGGAGGTCGAGGGTTCGAACCCCGGTCGGGTCAAGTTGGTAGTAGTGGCTTGCCTCCTAACGCTCAGGGCTTAGGGGACAACATTACGCCTGACTCGTCGGCGTCAGTATAATGGACCGGCCGGGTTCAGTCCCTGGGCACCTCATAAATGCCCCGGTGCTACAATGATAGAAATGTCGCTTTACAATATCGGCAAAATATGCCGGCATATCCCCACCAATCCCTAGTCAGAATTCTCTCTCCGAGGAACAATGAACACGTTTAAATTGTAACGTCCCTGCAATAACCATTTTCACTTCTCTTTGTTATGAAAGAAACGTGCCCTTATTGTCATACATCCATTGATAAACCAATGGTTTTATATCACGTGTGTAAGTAACAAAGAAAGAATTTATAACTGTATAATTGTCTTTAAATTTATGCCTTGTATAATTATACATTAATGCTTAAATTAATTAACCAAGGAAATGCTAATTTGCAGCCAGGAAATGCGCGTATTTTTGACACAAAATAAAAGTATTGTTTTTTAAAAATACTTTAAAACATAGTACACAACAATTACCATTTAACCTGAATCCGAATATCCCTTTTCACATCACATAGCATAAAATAACGACACTAAAAGCATAGTGATCAGATAGTGTTAATAAATTTCATGATGGACGCTTTAGAAATATTAAATTTCAAGGAAAATTACTTTTGGATTACAACTTAGTTATTAGATTTCGTTCGTTAATAAAGCTTAAAATGATTGATTTTATTCCACTTGAACAAATACCTTTAACTCAGAGATAAAAAGACCACAACAACACCAAGCTCTCTGTTCGTTAATAGATGATAGCTTTAATTTCACACTTATGAACACTGACCCCCCACGCAAACTACTTGTAAATTAATCTTAATTTTAATTTAACATGGCATGCTGACAAACGCTAAATCTACTAATTTTCCGTGCAAATAGCACGAAAATGAAATGTAAAAATAATGCTTAGGTTAAGTCCATATCAAAGCTGGCAATACAATGTTACACCGACTGCGCAACCATGTTTAAAAAGCATCTCACATCAACCGTATATTGTGCTCAGTTATTATTGACTTTGTTTTAGTGTACATTTACTGTCTGATCTCATTTTGAAGCTGATACATGGAACATTGGTTAATTTAAACGAAATCGGCCTTCGGTTTGAAACATATGCTGCCTTATGCTGTTAATCAATCATACTTTAGTAATAGCTGTTCAGACTGTCTTGTTTCGTAAATTATAATATCATTTTATGATGTAAAGTACAAAAAAATGGCGTCTCGATTCTAGAAACTTATTAAAAAGATTTGTAGGTGCTATTGCAAATAGGGTTATTCCAAAAGCAATGTCATTATAAGTGATCGTTTTTTCGAGTAATACTTACTATGTCTAATTATTGTGACATTGTGTTTATGTGTTCCCTGCATAGCCGTAATATAGAAATGACAATTGCAATTAAAACACAAGATAAAACATGCCTTCTAAATTAAAATATTTGCATTTGCATAGATTTACTAGGATGATTCGTTGTAGACTTAAACTTAGTGCTTGCTAGGTGTCCAAATGGTTTACTCCTATTGACTGATATGTGTACCAAGTTCCTGACATATGCCTGCAGCTAAGGCAAATTTGATTGTAAATGGAGTTTCTAGATATATATTATATAAAGGGCGATGTCTGGCATACTCGTTGTATGCTAGCGTATGGCAAATATTCAGGCGGTCATGAAAATAAAGAAAAATAGAGCACAAAATATAATGTGCATGGAGCGTGTATCTCCCCTTCTGTATATGTACACACATAGACTAAAAGTAATTAGTAATTTTTTGTTTGCACGGTCACATGCCTTTGATACGGCAAAATATTACTTTCAGTGAAGTGATACGGGTAACCGTATCACACTGGTTAATGTAGACGACGAAATGTTTATTTTAACAGTCGAAGGTATGTAATAAAAGATGTTTAAAGATACGTGTTACATGCTCGATTTTGGTTACTCAATATAAGCCATTCTTTTTCGTGGGAATTATTACCAGAATCATATTCATATTTAAATATCTTAAACTGCTTTTAATTCACAACCAAAGAAAAATATATTGATTGATCTTACTTTCGACTAGAATTGGTATGGCATATTTATCGTTTAGTTATCAAAGGAACAAATCAACGAGGTAGTTTTCATCAGACTGCTGCAAGTTCTTAAATATATCTTCAAACATAATCATTTATAATGTTCAAAATATTATTATATTATACTTGTTAGCTTTTTTCGCAACATTAAAACACTAACATTGTAAATGGTGTAAGAATTGTGGATACTTGCGAGATTTTTTTTACTTAATTACATAATTGTTTAACAAACATCCGTAATGTCCTTAGCTATTTTATTAAATGTCGAATAAATAAACCCTGATTCCTTCAACAATTTTTATTGCAATAATGAATTTTTTTAAGAATACCTTTTATAATGTAACACTATTAAGTCATATTATAATATCATAGTAAATACGTGGTGTATGTAGATTAGATATTTTCTTTATATTATTTTAATAAACTTACTGTCGTGCATTCTGATATACAGAAAAAAACCGTCATTTGCTAAGACCGATGCACGTGGAGAGGGAATAATTGAATCAGAACTGAAGACACAATTATTTTGAAGGTTTATATTAAATAAAAACGAGGAGCTATTGCAAAACCCATGCAACCTTTCCTACCAGATTCAATCCTGAACTACAAAACAATGTTGTTAATTTATTTACACACACATTTAATAACTCCTAAAAAATATACAAATATAAATGCTACCGGTAGTTTTGTATTGAGTCGCATTAATTTGAATATTTTTTAAAGCATACATGCAGATGTAAGGGTGCTTTAAACGTTCAGGAAAATGTGGTTTGTTTACAGTTTCATTTAAATGTGACGCTTAATAATGGTACCAAACATTGTCGACAAATGTGTATAAGTGAAACAAATATAATATACTGCATCAAAATATACTTTGTTAGAATAAGTTTTATTAAACTTGGTGCAAATAAGAAACTTGTAAGAAACTGCATTTAAGTATTTTGAATGTGTACTTACCCAGGACTTAAACATTTATCCAAACATGAAAAGTAGATACTGGCTGTAATAAAAAACATTTTTTATTAATAAGAATATATGACAAAGTCCTATGAGCATTGCAACATATACCAAACTCCGAAAAGGCACAGAACAAAGGTATATCACATGCGAAAAGTAAGAATAAATTTGTGATGAATCATTTAACGAAAAGAGCAAACCCGACAGTTACCGCCTTGGAACGGTCAGTCGGCAATAGGGACCGACTGTGGTGCTTAAACCGGTTTTACAGAGCTCTAACCTCGCACTTCCTGACGAGTTTTTCAAATGCGAGCAATGAAAAGAAAAACGATCCTTTTGAATACAAAATGTTCAAGCGCTGATATTTTCTATAACTTATGACGAAAGTAGAGACGTCATTGAAAAACAATGCCCACATAGTGCTTAGAAAAGAATGATATTTTTTTCGATTTCAACATCTACACAAAAAAGTTTGACTATAAATAAAATTAACTTTCTGAATCATGAACAAACAGTTTAATAATCCATGTATTCTTTAATTATTGACTAAGTGTCAGTTGTTTCGTTAGTTGCTTTCTCATCTTCTACACATTAATAAAGTTGTATCTTATTTTAATGTAAGATGTTATGTTCATATTTATGTTATGTTAGATAGACTTCTATAATCGCTGCTTATTGATTGATGGTCTAGCGCAGTGTCTCCGTGGCTTTGTAATATTAAGTTTTCCATAATGAAACAGATTGCGTTTCTTGTATTATTATCAAATCCCATATGATTTCAGTGGGTTAAAAGAAGCTGTTCTCGATCAATTTTACTTGACCTTCCAATGTCATTTTCCTAATTTTAATCAAGAAATTATCAAACCATCCAACATAGAAAAAATCATCTCATTAACGATTCTTGATTAAATCTACATTTTCAAGCAAAATTTATTTTAATTTATGCATTTAGGTCAAACCATGATTAGTTTGTGATTGGCAAACTAATTTAATTTAAACGAATTTGACATTCGGTTTGAAACAATATAAGCTTTATCTGTTTAAGTTTTTACTTCTACTACTACTACAACAACTACTACTACTACTACTACTACTACTACTACTACTACTACTACTACTACTACTACTACTACTACTACTGATAATATAACTACTTCTACTACTACTACTACTACTACTACTACTACTACTACTACAACAACAACAACTACTTCTCCTACTACTACTACTACTTCTACTACTACTACTACTACTACTACTTCTACTACTACAACTACTATTACTACTACTATTATTATATAGTGTGGGTGTCATAAACAAAAAGATTTAGGCTTGCTTGAGCTGCCAATTTGCCAAATTTTAAATGTAGGGTTCGCTCTTATTGTTCAATGACTCAATAATGATTTGTTATTACCTTTACATTTAGCTTGTATGTGACTACCTTTGACTAGTGTCTTTTAAATTTTGGTAAATGTTGCAATGCTCATAGGACTTTGTCATTTTTACTTACTTTCTATTTTTATTGTTTCGTTAAAACAGTCTGCACCTGACGCTAGTCTGAATTCTCTCTCTGAGGATTAATAAACACGTTTAAATGATACCGTCTCAGCAATAAGCTTTTTACTTCCCTTTTCTTATGAAACATACCCTCATTGCAATACATCAGTTGATATAATATTTCTGAAACTACACCCGTGTTTAAGTCACTCGTGTAAGTAATAAAGAAATAATTTGTACATGTATAACTATGTTTAAAGTCATGCCTGGTATAATTATATAACAATTCCATCTGTGGAATCAATACTTCTTATAGGACATACAGTCTACACTCTTTGCATAATATAACACTATATATATATATATATATATATATATATATATATATATATATATATATATATATATATATATATATATATATATCGTCATTTGAAATATATTCAATCATTCAATCATAAACTACTTTTTAAAAAATCATCCAGTAGGAATTTTAATTGTAATGAAGACACTTCCAAAGTTCCAATGTATACTTCTTTTAAGACAATCATGAATGTAAAATAAGGAGTTTTTATCTATACAGTGCCTATGCATTATGCTAATCGACATGCAAATAGTTCAGCATTCTTGCAGAAATGATAAACGTAAAAACACCACTATGATACATAACATGTGTTAGGTTTTAAGAAATTTAAAGCTGCAAAACATTTACTAAATTGCTTTAATAAACATTAAAGATTAATTGGACCGCTGTTAGCTTCAAAAAAGCCAAAGCAAATTTTGAGTATGTTCTTTGGTGAAAATGGGTACGGCTATGATGCCAATTTAATCTCTCTCATACAAAATTAATACAAGCCAGGTAATGCGCGTATATTTGACCCTAAATAAAAGTATTGACTTTAAAAATAATAAAAAATCGTTGTACACAACAATGATTATGTAACATGGATTACGAATATCCCTTTTCACATCACAAAGTATTAAAATAGCGGAACTAAAATTATAGTTATTAGATTGCGGTATTCAATTGTATAATAGAAAATCAATGCAAATGCAATTTTCCATGTTAATAGGACGGAAATGGAATAAAGCAAAAGGAAAAATGCTTAGTTTATCTCCAATTCAAACAAGACAGACTAAGGTTCTAAAGACCGCACAACCTTGTACATGTAGATGCATATTTAAAACATCGTGATTGGTGAAGTGTTTGCATATAAACTTTAAAACAACTTTTGTTAAGCATTTAATTGGATTAAACCAGCTCTGCACAGTTAATAGGATTGAATATGGGGAAAAGGGTAGGCCAATCATGTCATTTTGAATTTTAAAAAAATATATGAGAAAATATCGATATGCTAACTAATAATATTTTTCGTTCAATAGGCAATTGCCAATAAATGATGTATTCAGTCTGTTATGTTATACTGATATAGGCACTATTTCCCTGACATTTACCAAACACTCAAACTTAGTAAAAAGCGTTTATGACCGTTTTTTTTTAAATGATCGCAAGAAACCCAATAATAGGTTAAAAACGTTGGTATTAAAACCGTCTGCCGGTTACAAGTAGGATGTTTTTGCCGGTGAAGAAATATGTCATCCGCAGTAAAGTTGTGGACTTATAAAGAACCACAAAACAGACTCGATTCCTCAGAATGGTACGTAACTTGCACAATACATATTTAAATTTAAAATCTATTGAAACCAAGAACTGTTTTTAACTGTTAAACAGCTACCTTAAATCTTCAAGTCATTTATTTACAAAAGATTAAACCTGGACTAAACATATTGATGGCCGAACAAAACTTTTATTTGAGATTAAATAATAAAATAGAAAATACTTTACAAACATTGTGCAATTGTCTTTATTCTTACTAGGATGTCTGAGTTACAATATCCACCGACGTAATACTACCCCAATTTTAATATGAAAATTAGAACATAAAGATAACTCAATACACAACGGGACGGTTTAAAAAGCATCTCACATCAACCGTATGTTGTACTCAGTTAATATTTGCTGCGGTTTATTGTACAATTACTGTCTGAGTAGGCTTTCTATCAAATTTGCAGAAGCTGCATTAGGTTTGGTAAGAAATAAGGAGGGATAAAGAGGATTTATAAATTACATAGGTTTTTCCAGCAATATCAACCACATGTTGAAGCAAATACATAGATTAAGTTGGCTTATGCTGTTTATCAATCATGCTTCAGTAATAGCTGTTCAGACTGTCTGGTTTCGTAAATCATAATCATAAAATCATTTTATGATGTGAAGTACATAAAATGGCGTGTCGATTCTAGAAACTTATTGAAAAGATGTGTAGGTGCTATTGCAAATAAAGTTATTTCTAAAGCAATGTCATTATGAAAAAAAATGTGTTTTCGAGTAATGTTTTCTATGTCTTATCTTTGTGACATTATTTAGTGTTCCCTTCAAAACAGTTATATGGAAATGAATGTGGCAATTTTAACACAAGATAACAAATAATTTCTTAATTCAGATAATTGCATTTGCATATTTTTACTTTAATGATCTACTGTAGAATTAAACTTAGTGCTTGCTAGGTGTCCAAATGGTTTAGTCTTATTGGCTGACATTTGTACCATGTTCCTGACATATGCCTGCAGCTATGGCAAATTTGATTGTAAAATGGAGTTTCTGCCTACATATTAATTTAAGGGCGATGTCTGGCCTACTCCTTGTATGCTAGCACACGGCAAGTATCGGGCGATCATGAAAATAAAATAAAATAGACCCTGGACAATTATGTGCCTGGAGCGTGTACCTTCCCTTCTGCATATGTATACATATAGAATAAAAGTAGTTCGGTCACGTGCCATCTGATACGAAATAAGATTACTGCCAGTGACGTAACACGGGCAACCGTATCACACTGGTTAATGTAGACGATATTTTTGGTGATGTTTGATATTGCTTTAAGATACGTTTTACCTGCTAGACTTTTATTACTAAATATGTGATCTTTCTCGATGTATGCCATTCCCTTTTTCGTGAGAAATGTCAATAAGACAATATTCATATTTAAAATTGACTGTTTTTAATTCACAGACAAAAATATATGGAACTTACTTTCGACCAGAATTGGTATGTCATATTTGTCGTTCAGTTAACAAAGGAACAAATCAACTAGGTATTTTTCATCAGACTTCTGCAAGCTCTTAGCCAACCACTTAACATTTTCAAAAAAAGTCTTTAATAAAACAAGTTGTCATTTTCGTAACATTGTAAATGGCATTAGAATTTCGAATACATGGAAGAGTCTTAACAGTGAATGGATACTACGTCACTTGTGAGTAAGTTTTTCACTTCATTACATTACATTATGTCCTTAGATTTTCTATGACTAGAATTTCAATATTGTTAACATTTTTTTTTGTATTTTAAGAACATTTTTGTCAAATGTCGATGAAATATAATCTGAATTGTTGAACAGTATTCAATGCAAAAAAAGAACACTTAAAAGGTCATTTCTTAGTTAATGCATGGTGTATGTAGCTTAGGTACTTTTTATCTATTATTATAATAAACGTACTGTCGTGCATTCTGATTTCCAGAAAATTCCTTAATTGCTCGGGATTATGTCTAAAATGCACGTGGAAAAATGAATGAATTAGAAGACACAATTATCTAGTATGTTTATATTAAATAGAAACAGCGACCTCCTGTAAAAGCCATTAACTTTTCCTATGAGATTCACCCTGAATCACAAATTTTGTTTTAATTTTAATTTAATTACGTATACATATACAAACTACTAATAAATAAATAAACAAATATATACGTTACCAGTAGTTTTCTACTGTTTCGCATTGATTTGATTAATTTTGGTTTAAAATGCCAGGTTCAGATGTGAGTGTGTTTGGAACGTTTGGAAAAATGTGGTATGTTGACATGAAAAGAAGGAACGGGATGTAATGAAGACAAACCATTTCAGCAGCTTTGCCCTGCTTGTCATATTTGTTAGGATTTATTTCGGATTATATATTTTATAACGTAACTGTAATTTGGGGTTGGTATTTTGTAAAAGATTAGAATTTTCTTCGATGTTAAATCAATCCTTTTGGTGCCAATCTAATAATAAGCAAAATTTGATAGAGACGATCTAGCACAACTTATCCGTTCTCATTGCAAATGAGCAACTATTAGATTGGAACATTGGACAAGAACTACCCTGGCCTTATAAACAAGTATGTTAGAACTCGTTCGTTTACAGCATGAAGTGTTGTTGACTTCGTGTTCTTGGTTCATATTGCTGGTACTGTCTCTTATAATAATTTAAAACACAGTAGGTTCACTCTTTGTACTGGTCGTTTTATTCATTGGCTTTAAGAGATACATTTTGAATGTGCTTGTCCAGTAAACCTTCCTGGTTAACTTTAACTTATTCATGGTCATGTACGTTTTTCTAAAAACGTGTCTCTTATTCGGACAAAAGTTACGAAGCAAGTGGTACACAAAAACAATATTAGAATGAAGCTTATTAAATGGTCAATGTCTTAACATATGAGGACATCACTCATTTGAGTAACAATGCAATATTGTTTTCAATTTAAGATTTGCTAAAAGAATATTCCGTCCTAAAAGTTCAGGAACAATAAAACGCAAAAGAGGAAAAGATTATTAGATTAAGGATTAAAGTGAATGGAATATATTATATTCATAATGACCAAACTAGATATAATGACTGTCTACATGCACATAAAGGTGTCGAGTCAGAATTCCAAAATTTGCTTTAAATAGTTTTATATCCCCGCAATAAAATAATTTGCAAATGTTTTATTGATAATTTATTAAAATGGTCGAGCGTCTTTCACTGAAATGCGTTATATGACGATTTCCTCTTTCATCCTTTACGAATAATGTACATTGCACTTATCAAAATATTGTCATAAAATGAACTCAATTGCAGAGTTGCATCTTGTTTCTAAAATCACATTAGTAACATTAACTCTTAGTTTTAGTAGAACATAAATACGAGAGTGTTCACATTAAAATGCCCCCTTTTAACAAGCCATGCTAACAGCAATCTCCTTTTTATATCAGAGATATTATTGGGTTTCCTTATAGATAATTCTATCCCGAGTTTTTTAATATTGTAAAAGCTTCATTATTCCCCGGACGTTAAGACCAATAATAAACCAGATAGAGACAACTTAAGATGTTTCAATCACATTTGGAAACAGATATATAACGATTGGTTTATGTTTATCATCCATCATGCTTAAGTAATAATGGTTAGGGCTGTCTGAATTTGTGAGTTATTAACCTCTCCAAATCCATACAATGTTGAGTGAATTACAAATACAATAGGGGAGGGTTGGTATAAAAGTTGTTTCATCATAAGTAAACGAGTTATATAAAAAAACATGAAATTTCTAGCCTACACTCCATACGATTGGTTCTACTTTCAGACCATAGGAAAAAAACACGGCCATAGCTTTTAACTCAAATAACGGAATCTATCAAAATTCAGCCGACTATACCTGCATCGTTATCAAAGAACGATTTGTTCTAAGCCTAGACATTTTCTTTGTTTAAGTGTCATATTAGATGGGACAATACATCAAAAAGGGTATTTGATGTATTTGCTGAATCTTAGACGGCAATACACTTCATTCTGTAGTTTGACAAGTTGGAATTGGGTTTCTGAATATGCCATTTGAAACTTGTGGTTTATTTTCGGTAGAATAGGCAATACAGCCATAACAGAGAGTTTTTAGTCGTATTGTAAAAGCATAGATAGAAGAGGAACAAGGGTTATTACACAGTTACATACTTAGCTCATTTCTTTTTTACCAGAAAGAAACGTCTGGAGGTCATATGTGACCTGAATTTCAATTGGGTCTTTGCGTTGCTTGCTGGTAGACAACACGCAATCTACTATTTATAAAAAAGTAACCAAAATAATGTGAGTTTGACACATGGTATCCATGACATTTTTTTATTATCCTTGGACAAAACATTGCCACTTTCTTTACGGAAAAGAGACTATAAATCCACATATCAAACCTGCATAAGAAACTTGAAGTTCAACTGGTGTTACAACACTACTGGATGTTCACTTTTACGTTTTAAAAAAAATCACCTCTTGACAATAAAACCTTAAGCTCTAATAAGATTAAACTATACATCTTTCGTAATGGTATTCCGTTTATGCCTTTATATACGCCAATAATAATATGTGTACGCATGAAGTAAGTTAAGCCTAGGCAAATACGCATCTTTTTGAAAAAATAGTTCAATTTTGAATACACTACAGTCGAATTTGTTCAGCAAAAGTAAAAAAAAAATCATACAAGTACATGCCATGTTTGCCGAGATAGACTTAACTGTTTTAAAAGTCAACGTTGTTTATTTAAACATGCAGTAAAACGTTAGTTGTAATTTGGTGTTTTCATATCGTATAATGGATATAGCTCTTTATTTTATGATATATAATTCCTAAGTATGAGAAAATTATGCCATATTGACTCTATTGCCTATTTTACTTGCAAGGTTTCGTGCTTATTTGATATATCAAATTAATAGGATTACTGCAAATAAGCCTGCTGGCTTAGAGTCAATAATACCACATATGCTTCCTTCCCAAATCTCTATAAAACCAATGCATGTGAATACAGTTAGTAAATAAGGGCACTGATATGCAAATGCCTGATTTGTTAAGATAAATCTAGGCTAATGCTGGCTTTATACCTTGGTTTAAATCTGTGAGACTAATTATAATCATCCAAGCGATGTAGCTTATAGATGTCAATGTAAATATTCTAACTATATTATGGCGTCGTGTCAGTATGTTTTATCAATGAAATCGGGTGCGAGTTTTATTTGATGTAGATTGTATTAAAATGCCCTCACACATACCTCGCGACCTTACTGCGTCCTTACTGCGATTTTGCTACGACCCAGGACGCAGCACAGTCGCCATGGACGCAGCAGGGACGCAGCGAGGTCGTAGCGAGGAACCCAAGGACGCACAAGGTCGCAGACCGTCGGCGAATATTTTGAACATGCACAAAACAGTCGCAGAAACTCTGCATTCTTGCTGAGTCCTGGTTAGGTCGCCGTGGGATCGCAGTGGAGTCGCCATAGTCGCAGCAGCATCGTAGTAAGGACGCAATAAGAACGCAATAGACGTAGTACACTCGTACTAAGGACGCCTTAGAGTCGCCGATGAAATTACAAGAAATCGTCTTCACTCGTTGAAGGTCACACTCAGAATGAAATTTATGGTAAAAAGTATTATTTTTATAGACGTAGCAAGGACGTAGTAGGGTCGTCGTACAGTCGCAGGACAGTCGCCGGACAAACGCAATAGTCGCCGTAGAGTCGCCGTAAGGACGCAGAGAATGTAGCACAGTCGCATCTGGGTCGCCGATGATCGCCGTGGGGTCGCCTTGGGGACGCAATATAGTCGCAGTGGAAACGCCATGGACGTAGAAGGGTCGTATTGAGGACATAGAGAAAACGTACTGAACACAAGACTGCAGAGCCCTGGACCGTCTGCGAGAGAAATTTGGAAATTTGAAAGAAAACCAAACGATTTTCGAAAGAAAAATGCTATTTTACTAGTTTTCAGGTCGCAGTAAGGTCGCGAGGTATGTGTGAGGGCAGCATTACTAATGCACGTAACCATAACCTATTTTCCTAATATTGTTAATCCTAGCTCAGTGTTAACAACATCTATGGGAAAGCATATACTATACTGATTATTTAGACGTCATTTTTTATACTTTTCACTTAGATTATTTGTTTACTATATAGACATAAAATAATGAAATTCTTTAGAGAAAGGGAAATCAACTTTACCAAATGCCAAGGGTGTCTTTGTGAATGATTTGCTGAACAAGCTGGCTCTGAGTTTTAAATAGTTTTTTTAGTACAGGGAAACATGCGTTGGACACTTCACATTGACAAGAGCTATGCAATAAGTAGACATTTAAATGAAAAACGTTTATCCTGCAACACTTTTATTTTATACCAGGGTACGAAAGGAAACAAACTTTACATAACTATTCCTAACTTATAACGCAATTTTATGATAAATTGAGATGTAATTATGTGGGATATGTTTTCGTTGTTATTATAAAAATATAATTTCAGAAAATATTATGTAAAATGAATAAACGCTCTTGTTCGAGCGACAACATTTTATGCCCCTGTTGCTACCTAACTGCTGGTCGTTACACATTTGGTCCCTAAAATGTGCTATGATTCTAAATATATTAATAAATCAGTAATGATAATGCATATCCTAGCAGGATAAAATGTGTATGCAAAGAATAACATTAATTTGTTGATTTAAAATCAATTTACACGTAGAAAGTTTAACTATTATGCATATTTCCATTAAATGTTTCAAACTAATATTGTAAGATTTTCCACCTTACTTTTGCAGATTGGCCTGGCTATATTGGCTGTCATTAAAGTGCCTTGTTAGATTTATATATCCATAGTTCGGGCACCTGTGCGTGTCCAAGGGATTAGAGACGCTAATTTGTAATTCCTCAGCCCGGGTTCAAGTCCCGGGCGGTGCGAGAATTTCATGTGGGGAGGTTTTCTAGCTTATTTGCGGTGCGCCGATGGTTATACTTAAGCGCAAGATTAGGGTCTTCTCTTACCAAAAATTAGCTGGATGTCGCCAATATGGCAATAATTGTGTCCGTGCGGTATCGGCTATATAAGCACATTTACAATTATTACATTATTTTTCAAAAAAAAAATAATTTTGAAAATGTGTTTTAAGGCCATGTTTCATATTAAGCACCCACCACTCCCGGCATTTAAGAGAATGTCCATGGCGCTTCAGATCTGATTACACTTAAATTAATGTATCTGAAAATTTAAAGTCTTGAAGTAGTATAGGAATGATAGTATATAAGTAATAAATCACAAAGAAACATAACCTGTTTTGTTTAAGTGTAGTTGTAAATAGTCTGCGGAATATGAATTTATATTATGTGACAGGCAGTCATTTTTAATAAGTTATCATAGTTGATGTGTTCCATTATATCAAAATGTAACTATTATAACAAGTCACTGTACATTAGTGTCTTGTATTCTGTCAATATAAACCCCTTTTCAAAGATTGAATCAAATTTCAGAATGCATTATTAGTGGTATAAATGGACATTGCATTGCACAGCATCAAACATTCGTCGAATCAATATACCAACGAAGTTTTTTACTGTTAAGTTTTAGAATTCATTGCATTCATATGACTCTAAATGACTCTAGTCAATGGCCAAGTTATGAGTCATACAGTCTGAAATATACATAAACATTCATTTCACAATTAAATGAACCAAGGAGGTTCGATTTCATCTACTACTACTACAAAAACAATTCTACATACTAGATGAATAGCCAATTTTAGATGGATATAGTCATAGCTTTATTATAAACTATAAAACAACGTTAAATAAAAAAAGCCACTACCGATAATATATATATATATTTTGTTTGGTTAGATTTTGACGTAAGCCATTCATTCCTCACGATTATAGTTACATTGATAACGTGGTATTGATGGATTAAAAATGTCTGGATGGAAACACCGACACACTACAGGTCAAGGAAGATATTTCTTAATTTAAATGTTCTCGTTCATAATGACTAACGAATTTGTAAAGATTCTTTTATAGTCGAAGATTTATAGTTTGCATATCTATTTTTCCTAAAATTTGTATGACATTTTACTAAAAGTTATATTTATAAGTAATGTCAAACTATCATCTCTCCATTATATTTAAATATCTGCAGTAAGGTTGTAAATGCGTTATGGCGATATAATCTATTATTAGCAACATGAACGATGACTTAAAGCAGATAGAAACATGTGATAAAACAATGTGTATGTCATTGCCGTGATAGCAATACATGGACATATTTACGTCAAATGATTCCGTAGTAGCAAATGTAGCAAAAATTCAGCAAAGATACATTGACATTCCGGTAATTTCTCACAGTGTACTACGTGAGTCCTTTTGTTTTCTTTTGTCATACAGATTCTTTTCCCATTTCATTTATTGATGAACGTATTGCAGCTGTCTATAAACACGACACTCTACTCATTTGCATCTGTATAGTCTCACAAGTTGAAGCTCTATATCAAAGCTGTAGTTAATCTGATCCCGTCTTAGATGAGTAGATACAGTAAGCCATGACAGCTTTATTTAAAATCTTACATGATTTATTTCAGCAGCCCTAATATGATTTGAGACGGATAAGTTAAATCCTTTAATTATAAATGATTTTAAGGCCTGCGCATAAGCACATATGTAAACATGAAACCAAAAAGATATACGCCGATACGTAAATGCGTTTGTTTTCAAAACATTGTGTTCATTATGAAAATCTATTTTATCCCTTAATCAAGGTCCACACTTTTATTAAAAGCTCTACCACAGACTAAAGACACAATCGTTAAATTTCGGATATATGTGTTTGAATATTTATTTTGTTTTATTATAAGTCTTAAGACAACCCCAGTTTTGCAACCAAAAGGTTTTTTGGAAATAGTATCAAACCAAGGTCTTGCGCAAGATCTCGAGCACGTTGTCTTACGTCCTACATTGGCTGTTAACTACACCATTCTTTGCGTACAGTCTTTACACAGTCAGAGGCATGGTATGGTGGCCTTAACCAAGAATGCGTATATACAAAATTTCTTTCATGATAGCCTTTAGCCTTTCATGATACAGACATTTTTACACTGGCTAAATAATATTACCTGTGCAGTGTGGTGGTCGTAAAAAGTCTCACCGTACATGTTATCTGTGTATCCTATAAGGATGATTACGTGTGTTATCTTTGACTGACATTGGACATTGATTCCTGAATTTCAACTCCACTAGAACAGGCTGCGGCAAACATATACTTTCCTGGATATTTTTTCTTGATTCAAAATGTTACTTTCATTTATAATCAACAATTTTTGTGTAGTTCTTCTTATAGAAATAATACTTCGCTCTATTCTAAATGCTATGTGGAGTGTGTTTTTCAATGACTCCGTCCCTTTTGCCGACTGACCATTCCAATGCGGTAACTGTTGTAGTAAGCTCTTTTTCTTATTGACTCCTTACAGATTTGTACTTACTTTTATTTTTGGCTGGCATTTGTATACCTTTTTCCGGCGACATTTTTGATATTAATTGCAATGCTCAAAGGATATATATATATATATATATGACCGATCTTTACGAGCAACCAATAATACCTTACATGTATAAACAAATGGCATAGTGAAACGCGCGCTGTCTAAGCAATATCGCCTATATGACGTTTATCGTGAGTTGTTGGCGTGGAAAACTAATCTGTCTGGAAACTTGTTGCCAGCGGTCATTGGTTTATTATAATGTTTTGTAATATTGTTAAAAATAGTTTTGTTGCCTAGGAACCTTTTTTTGGTTTAATGTATAACGCATTTAATTGCGTTTAATGATCTCACAGTGTTGAATGTGTTGTATGTATATATGGCTCTTTAAGTGTATTGTTAAATAATCCAAAACTGCATTTATTAATATCAATTTTATAACTACCATAATGAAATAAAAATTGAAATTATTCTTAAATTATAATTTATACATTTTAAGTAAACAGAAAGTTTGATCACACAACGGAAACATGTATCTAAATCAACAGTTACATCAATAATGCACTTTGTGATTTTTTTTCCCGTTCATAACCCATATTGAGACTTTGATAATGCCATAACATCTTAACGCTTGTGGGCAACATAGCTTTTATATCTCGGTATGAATTGAAAATTTTTGTAATTAAGTCTGTTGCTTGCAAATCAACGAGAAAAATATACTAGATAAAATGATTTCAGCGTAAACAACTAAAACAGCTGCAAGTTTTGAAAAAAAAGATTCACATATATATTCCCGCCTTTTCTTGAACAACTTTATACTTTGCTAATATTTTGTAGGACTCAAACCTATTTGTTGTTTTCTTGTTATTATCTGATAAAGCATATTACTTCCAAAGTCAGACAGTTTTAAACATTTTAATTTTGATTGATTTGAAATTTTATCAATCTTTATCTATTTGTTACAAATGCTGATTGATATTTATAGACATCCTTATGTAAACATGCGTCGCTAATGTTATATATTAAAGTTAGTTAAAACATCTTTATGACAGAAAGTGTGTGTATGTGTGTGTGTGTGTGTGTGTGTGTGTGTGTGCGTGTGTGTGTGTGTGTGTGTGTGTGTGTGTGTGTGTGTGTGTGTGTGTGTGTGTGTGTGTGTGTGTGTGTGTGTGTGTGTGTGTGTGTGTGTGTGTGTGTGTGTGTGTGTGTGTTTGTGTGTGTGTGTGTGTGCTCGCGCGTGTGTGTGTCTCAATTATATACGATGTCTTACGTAATTTCGTGTTGACATCAATTTTGTTTAGGAATTTATTACATTGTCAATTCAATATGATAAGTTAGTTGCAAAACTCAATTAGATAATACCAGTGTGTAATTCACATCTTTGACACTATAACTTCGCTAGCAGAGATATTGCTTTACCTTTTCCATAACAGCAGCTCCCACGTGTGAAGTATAATTTGTCTTTAATGTTATTTAGCGCCTGGAGCTTGCCTAACTTCATGCCAAGGGGTGATTCTTTTACTTTCACTTAATTAGATTGTTAAAGCAATAAGGTTTGTTATTTGCCATATACAGCAGGGTGAACTTGTTTAGGTGTAGCTGTCTAACTTCACTTTTGGCCTACTTAACAAAAGCTGACGCAAACTCAGCGCGAATGAATATCGGAGCGACTCGCTTTGATAGAAATTCCAGACAACAACATATACCGTAAAGTTACATCTAAATGTACTCAGGGATGAACCATTGAAAAGGATGGTTTCTTAAGTAATAAAGACTTGATCCAGTTAGTGTATGTTCAATGAGTAGCTTAAAAAAGATTTTCTAACGGAGCAAGCAACTGTTATCAAGTTTGTACAATTTGTTGGTGTATTGGTTTTATTTTGGTATTATACAAGCGCATTTTCAGAGAAAAAAAAGATAAATTTATGGTGTTAATTAATGTCCCACTAATGCCGCTCATACTTTAAAAATATGTCTGTTTGATTTGACTGAACTCTGCACATAGTCGTGATGATCATCTTATTATCTGCCGTTTTTTTTTCATTAAATATGTCACTGCGTTTGTCGTTCGTATTGCCCCCAAAACAGCGTCCGTAAAACGATTCGTCGTAACTTTAAAAAAGGTTTCAGTTATTATGTCACTTGAATACCTATATGATTTACTCAGAAAGCTATAACAGTTAAACTGTTACAGAAATATATTTTCCTTGAAAGAAAGGACTAAATTACAGAGATACTTGTGATAATTACTTTCTTTCACTTTGCCAGTGACCTTCATAAACCATAAAACTTTACAAGTCGGATTGTTCTCCTCACAGTCACAGAAAACATACTTCAAACTTTTATGCTATAAAATGTGCCCATTGCACTTAATATCATTTTCATTAGTATTATTAATTGTATTTCACTCAATATTTTTTTCTACATTTTTCGATAAAATGAAGATTCGTGTTTTTCATTACCATCCCTTTGTTCAGAGTTTGTTTATACGTCTTGTCTTGTACGTACTAAAAAGGCAAAATAGTTGTTATCAGGAAGATTTTGCGCTTTGCAATTCGCATGCTCTGATGTTTTATTACTGGAGACAAAATGGCAAAAAATAATGACAGATAGGAACCAGACGACATTCGTTTAGATAATCTCAAGTCATTGGTCTGTAAGTCTCAATGGACTTAAAAGATTACTGCCAGACATGTTCGAGGTCATGACATTTTAGCAAGTACCTGAAAGTAATCTACTTTATCTCCTGCCACTTGTAGACTTACGTAAAATTCAATTATTGAAGAAGGCGAATAAGTAAACGAGAAATTAGGCACACAGAGCCAATAAAAGAAGAAAGTATAATTATTGTAGAACATAAACTTAAACTATATATTAAAAATGGAAATAAACCATATCAATGCTGTACATTTATTTATTTTACATTTATTTCGGGAAAAATTACACACGGACTAACCAGTACAGAAAACTGTGTTTTGAGAGAAAACAACATAAAGGTGTGTGTGGTATCAAGAGACAATGCTTGTTGTATTTCATAAAACACGCCTTCCTGTGTAGGCTAGAAGAACAACATGCTGCATCTTACAAAAAATAATCAGACAGTAGAGATATTTTGATTGGGAGTTAATAACATTTTCTGTTAATAGGTTTTTGAAGTTTACGTTACATTTCTTAGCAATAATATGTGCTTAAGTATCGGTTAACCAACTGAGTCTTACAAACAAGCAACTGCAAAGGAATAAATAGAACGCTAAGAACAAAACTTGTCATTTCTACCTGGAAATGAAAAACGTAAAATATGTTTATGTTCACATTTTTAATGTTTATGAAATGAAAAAACTAACTAGTTTATACTGATTCGGAATCCTTTATATAACAATATATTTGTTAAACCAAGCAATAGATAGAATTGGATAGCAATGTCCGCGGTAATTTAATTTAGTTCAAATTGAACTTTACAGACAAAAGGAAGCATTTCCGATTTATTAATTGATGACATGAGTCGAAAGTCTGGCTATTGTGATCCATTAGGCAGCAAATCCATAGGGTTTATATCAATCGAATACGTCAGTCTAGCCAGTTTTCGTTGTTTATCCTTGTCCGTATTATATTACGACATAGGTAGTATGAAGTATATCAAATATATTACGTTTCTTGACACTGTGTCAAATGTTCCCACAGTTCAATTATTCTCGTAATATTACTCTTAGTTTAAAGGGAAAATGCAACGTGATAACATGACAGAAAGGAGTTAGCAAAGGCTAGGCAAGCATATAACCATGAAAGTACAGTAATTAAAACAAGTAATATATTTATATGACATGTATATAATAGGGGTCGGAAAAAATGCGCACGTGCGCACCTGTTCAGAAAAGTGTTTTAGTAAGAAATGTTCAGACAAAATTTAATAATTTTGGAATTACCTTTTACATAGTGTTGACAGATTGCGATGTTTCTGTTATGTAGTGGCACGTGCATTGAAAAGGGCATTTTGGGAAATGGCCAAAAGAAAAATGCTTTTAATAAACACGAATTTTCGATATTATCAAAACATTTTGTATTAACATGTTAGTTGATATAAAAAGGAAATACTCTTATTTTTATGATTGTTCTACTATAATTGCCATACCATGTAATTTACATAGACAAATTAATATGAAGACAGTAAGGCCTTGCATAACCAATGCATATATTACCTTGTAATGATTTCAAACTATGTATCAGACATGCAAAGTATGATACTTTTACAATTTCACAATTGGGGAAATTGAACCCTGTAATACCTTTAAAATGATTCAAATGTCGCGTCAAAACAAATAAGTCTCGCCAATGGTGAAGCCTAGAACGGAAATGTTGACAGAAAGGGAATGTTTGAAATTTACACAGATAAGGACAAAAATCTAATTAAGTAAATGAAATATGTGGCGATGTGAAATACGTACCAACCACTTTGTTTAACGTCAATTAATTGTCGTTTGCAAGCCAATGTTAACGTTTTTAAAAGTGATTTATATTTTTAAACATAAATTGTATAGCACATTGTCAAGTGTTATTGATGATTTTGCCTTTAATTATATAAGAAATGAAGCATATTTTATGACTACATAATTGTTTTTTGTTGCTTCGACCATTACAACTGAAACACTCTTACAAATGAAAGGAAATAGGCATATTTCGGTAAAACAACCTATGCGTCTGTTGATACCATTAATTATAAACAATTAATTGAGATTGTGCTAATTTCATCTCATTCATCGGTCTTTAATAACACTTTTATACGAATATTCACATAATTATAAAACTAAGGCTTAATTTTCTCCGACCGCACCATTTTTTGGAATTGCTGTATATTTGGGGCATTTTCATTCCTAAATCAGGTGAATTATTTCTTTGAAAGTATTGTTTATGCGCTAATGGTTAATGATGAAAGTAAAGAATAAATAATAATAATTATAATAATAATAATAATAATAATAATAATAATAATAATAATAATAATAATAATAATTATAATAATATAACCTTACATAGTTCATTAAAACTTAATTGCTTGAATATAAAAAAGTTTGTTATTTAGTAATTTTCTAATGTTGTCATTTAATTCATCCTATAAGGATTGTTACGTGTGTTTCCTTTGATGGACATTGGACTTTGGTTCCATCTTCACATGAACAAGATGCTCAAACCATTTATTCGTCTCTGGTCATGTGTGTTCATGATTCAGAAAGTTATAATTTATAGTCAACCATTTTGTGTAGTTTGTCAAATCGAAATAATACCATATTCTTTTCTAAACACTATATGGACATTATTTTTCGATAACGTCACTGCTTTCGTCATAGCTTATAGAAAATGTCAGCGCTTGGACATTTTGTATTCAAATAGATCCATTTTTCTCTTCATTGCTTGCATTTGAGAAACTCGTCAGGATGTGCGAGGTTAGAACTCTGTAAAACCGGTTTAAGCACCCCAGTCAGTAAATATTGCCGACTGACCGTTCCAAGGCGGTAACTGTCGGG
Organism: Sinonovacula constricta; assembly: GCA_007844125.1. NCBI lineage: Eukaryota > Metazoa > Mollusca > Bivalvia > Cardiida > Solecurtidae > Sinonovacula > Sinonovacula constricta. Next base: position 27,702,855 of record CM017566.1, on the reverse strand, counting down.
TTTGCTCCTTTCGTTAAATGACTCATCACAAATATGTTCTTACTTTTCGCTTGGCTTGCATATGAAATTCCTTTGTTCTGTGCTTTTTCGGAGTTTGGTATATGTTTCAATGCTCATAGGACTTTGTCATATATTCTTATTCTAGACAACTATCAAATTTGATACACATTCGACATGGTTAAATATAACGGCGCTACAAAGTCAAATATATTATGATTTATTTAATAATCGGTATGGTCATGGAAGAATGCATGATATTATATTCTAGTTGTTTGTCTTTACACCATTATTCCTGTTCAAATTATCATTTCTCGTAAACTGAAACAAAAGAATATTTGTAAAATCATGTATTCCTTTCAATACATTTACCTACTCTGAATCCACACAAAAAATTGCATGTATATGTCAACAAGCAAAATAGTGTTTGGTGTATCTGTAACATAAAAGCATATTTAAGGCGAAACTATGGTTTCTTGTGCATACAAATTGTCTGAAAACAATAAACTAGGCAGATATGTCTTTATAGCTGCACTCTAAAAGCAATTGGTGCTTCAGTATTTAATGGACGTTATCCTTACATCTGTTCTCAGTTGAAATCCACTAAGGAGTTGTGGAAGCAGGAAACTATTCCGATTATTGAACTCGAGCTTGTAAAAGATTAAATTTAAAAACAAATGTCAAAAATAAACAACACTAAAACAACCTAAAGTAATTAGTGCTAATGGCTCTCAGATAGCAATGATCCAACTGATTGCATCAAAATGAATCTGATTCGATATGATGCAATGCGATTTACTTATTATAACAAGGAGGAAAATATATTTGTGCAATAAACTTAATACATTAAAACTTCTCTCCAAAACAGTCACCTCTGAACAGTAACGGCCTCTTAGCAGCAACCCTTCTTTTCTCCACTTAAGTTTTAAACTCTGAGCAGCTCCTCCTCTGAGTGAAGGTAAACGGCCATTCAAATCTGTCCCTAAAGGCTGTGACAACCGCTGCTGACCACCACGTTGGGGCTACTTCAAAATAGTGCTTATAAAAAGAATATTATCAGTTAATTGGCAAAGGTAACTATGTGTTTATTAAATCCATAAAAATATAATTGGTGATTTTGCAAGGAGTGAAAAAGACGATGATTGCTTCTTATCTGCAGCTTACAATTCAATTGATGGTGATAAAGTATTAATTCATTTATCTTCTTTAATATTTAAGTTCTCAGCTTCATTTGCTTAGTTTACAAAAATAAGTTCTGTTTTATTTAAGACTGATCAGATTCTACTTAAAGGAATTTTGATTAAAAAATACAACGTGTAAGTTTGTATGCTTTTCTTGTTCTTACATTTCAGCAAGGAAATAACTACATTGTGAATATGTGATACACTATTTAATATTTTTACAACATCCATAAGGTTATCTTGAATTTAAATAATGTTTTATATAAGGTATTTTAACTTGGCATCAATGATATTCCTCTGCACAGCAACAACTATCAGCAGCAACAGTTTTCTGTGCTTCCGTCAAATGTTTTGTAAAGAGGTTTCACAGTATTATTTTAAAAAAAGGAATCAATATAGAAGTGAGGTATAAATGATGCATTAGGAACAATGGATATTTTGGACTCTAGTGTTAAGGTAATAATAGATGAAAATTGACCCAATGCTGTACTTTTCCACCTGATTTTGAATTGCATAGGTTTAATAGCTCTAAAGTACACTAAACTAACATCTGCTCACCGGAGCATTTATTAATTTCTAGGTACACAGTTTGCAAAAAAATGATAAAGAGCTATAATTTCCTTTAATTGATGCCGTTATGCTCCAAAAGGCACGACAAGGAAACCTGTGAAACGTAATTACTTTTCAACTTTTGTCGACTCTTTTAAGATGATTTTAAATCTAAACACCTTTATTACTTTCATGAAAATATAAACAATAGTAATCTTCATCGTCTGCTTTAATTTTTGACTATATTTTTTTCCAATTTAACGAATTTGTTATTTCTTGGGTCGATTTCAATATAATAGTTACATATGAGTGTTAAATGCGGCGCGTAAGGATCGGGTTTTTTTACGAAGAATATAATTCTTTGCTGGTTTTAATGTGCAAATAGAAACACAACTTGAAAAGAATATACTTAAGTTTTGAAACTGTTAATTTCTGTTAACACATCTTTTGTTGTAGAAAGACGATTTCATAAACGAGAACATGGCTGTAAAATTATAAAAATATAACGCAATGGGAAATTGAAAATGAAATTGTGAGACTGATGAAAACGTCTTTATTTTTCTTATAAATTAAAGATAAGCTGATGATAAAGACCTTAAAATGGTCTGTCATTAAAACGCTGATAGGACATTTTGCGATAAAAATAACAGGTTTTCTTTTTGAGTTGTAGCATATTTATTTTTTGTTATTTATTGTGACGAATGTGTACATTTTATTGTACGTGACCATTATGAAACACGTAAATTCAAACAGAACAAATGGTCGTTAAAGTTAAATCTTACGTTATCTCAGAAAATAATTAAATCCTGGCCGTAAAACTTGGAGAACAGTATGGTTTAAAGCCAAATGTACCTTTTAACTAAAGTGATCTGCATTTCTTTTTTAAATTTGACACTCAAAATGTCATATTTCTTTCCAGCGTTGTAGTGAACGACTTGCCCAATCAAATATAATATGTCCATTATTTCCAAATCTATAAATAAGTACGAGCTGATTTCCCGGACGTTTATATAAAATGATCTCAAACGTAACTGGACACGTGGTTTAAAATTAGCTGACTGTGCAGCTTGGCTCGAATAGGAAATACCGCGTTGCAATGACGAGTGAGGATTTATGCTACGCTGTTCACACTGATCTAGGGCACCAATAAGCAGCATTTTGCAGGTCCTTTTCAGATAGAAACTTGTTATTTTGTTATTTGATGACAAAAGTCGGTCCAAATTGTCGAATACTACCTTTAAGAAATGTTACACTTTTTTTCCGAGACAATAAAGTCTCATGCGAATTTTTTAGCAGCACAACAACAGAAAAATCATATAAGTTGATCAATGGTGTAAAAATCATAATTGGACATGATGAACAATTGTGTAAGCCGTAGCTATACGACTTCAATGTAATATATATTTATTGTAAATATTGCACTAGAAAGTATCAAGTGATTTAGTATTACGATAGTACATAGATTCTAACTATTCTGAAAGCCAATTTGCAGCGTATTACATATTTCTTGTGCCAAAAACTAAACAGAAGTATTATATGTTTTTATGTTCATCAAAATTGACTTATGAAAATAAAAGTTAAACAGAATACTCACAAAGCTGTGTCAGATTTGAAAAGTTGTGTTTGCTTATTGGCAAAACATATCACTTATCGCTTCTGAAATAAAAGGAAACAGACACACTCCACACAATCTTCCGATTTTTTTTAAATTTAGTGCGTTATTTCATACTTTGTGTTTAAAATCGTTATAAATATTTAACTAGTAAAAAGGTTGTCACTGCCTTAAGCTTTTTTCAAAATATTGTAATATAAGATTATCCAAACTCACGATTAACATCAATGCACTTATTATGTCATTGCCATATTGACATAGTGCTGCCAGTTTTTAGTTTAATATAATATTCATAGTTTCATGTTAATGAAATTTTGAAAAACATAAAGAAAACATCAATTTCTTTACAGACCTATAACTGTATTATCGTATGTAATATAATTTATGTGAAGGAGCTTTATTTCTTGCTGTTTTGCTTTATATTTTCATTATACCTTTACATCATTGATAATGTGGAAATGGATCACTAATGAACAATTAAAATCCCATGTACTATAAACATGTGGCATAAATTGCACTACGTCGTTTTGAGGACAAACAGTTGATATACGATCAATGTGTGATAATAGAATCCAATTTACTCCCAATGATTTCTTGTATTGCTCGAGTATAAATCCAATCAGCCTGGTAAATGCATCCAGTGGGCCATGGCTTCTCACTGTGATTGCGGTTTACTGTCGATTTGTTTATCTCATTCTATGCCTTAAATAGGTATCAATAGAACATAAAGTAAAAATGATGTCTTTCTGTGCAGTTGTTCATACCCTCTACTACTTTTAAAGTAAAGCAGCATTTTTAGAGGTTGAATACTGACAGTTCCTAGACACCATGTTTTCTTGTTTGTTTTTTTCACGATAAGTTGCAAAGATTATAGAAAACTATATTTTTATTTTTGTATATATATTTACTGCTATTATAAAATAAGATTCATTTATATAATATTTATTTACCTAAAACTGTTTAATAAAAGTAGTATTTAGCTAACTTCATATTCGGCAATACCTTGTTCGCAGAACACATTCAACACTGTGATATTAATTAACGCTATTAAATGCGTTATACATTAAACCATAAAAGTTCCTAGGCAACAATACTATTTTTACCAATATAACACAACATTATAATAAACTAATGACCGCTGGCAACAAGTTTCCAGACAGATTAGTTTTTCACGCCAACAACTCACGATAAACGTCATATAGACGATATTGTTTAGACAGCGCACGCTTCACTATGCCATTTGTTTGTATGCTCGTAAAAGATCGGTTAACTTACTAAGAAGTGTATATATATATATATATATATATATATATATATATATATATATATATATATATATATATATATATATATATATATATATATATATATATATATATATATATATATATATATATATATATATATATATATATATATATATCCGAGGCGGGGCATTATTCGGAATCATTGTCCGGTCCCGAGTTCTAATTTAATGGAGAAAACCTCTGATTATTTATTTGCTTCAATCAAAGTTTCAGTATAATTGAAAGTACATTTTGGTCCCCAACGATCAGTTTTATTGCTTTCTTCACACACCTTATCAAACTGCAAAGGCAGTAACATCAGTGTTTACTGAATATGAAAGAGAGTGAAAATCCAATTAAATATTGATTGTATTTGCTTTGCCTCACAATGGTATTGCATACTGTTCAAATGGGTTGGTATTATCAACAGCCGGTCACCGGTAGACCATTGTGCATTGTCACCTGTCAAACTGCAAATGCAGGTTACTCCAGTAACATCGGTGTTTGGCTTCGTGAATCTGTTGGTTGATGTAGTTAGCTGGATATGAAAGAGAATGATAATTCAGTAAAATATTTATTTGTCTTTCCTTTGCGTCACACTGTTATTGCATACTGTTAAGGTGGGTAGGTATAAATGCTGACCGACATCACCATCAATTCAATTGAGAAATGGTAAGCATAGCGGGAGAAATTTTAGCTGAACAATTCAGCAAGGTGGGGATACCCAGATCAGCTACAATTCAGTATTACGATATTTAAGGATATTTGCTTGACACCTTTATATATTTTGTTTGTTGTTTTTTGTTGACGCTGATAACATTTGCACGTCGATTCGACACTGTTTTATACATACATGCAATCATTTGCATTTGTTTTTATTTTGTAATTTCAAAAGAGTAAAATATAAAATATGATGATGGTACTACAATTTATTTCTTTTCCAACAGTTAACTTTTATCTTTCACTATCAACAGTTTTATGACATATCCATTACCTCTTCCACACTACCGCAGGGAATTTAACAATTCAAAATGGCGGACTCCTAGTTGAATTTTTAAGTGGAGACAATTTGGAGTATTCCAACCCATCCATTGTTCGTAATAAATCGGCGGTCTCGGCGAATTCGAATTACCGAAGTTCGACTGTATTGAGATTTTAATATTCACGCATATTGTAAATTAGTATGTTTGCTGCAAACTTATTTTTCATATTTCAAAGCAAATTCGAAATATCCTTATTACTCCTTTTTGATATTTCTTTGATCTGTCAATTTGTAATTTGATAACTCTACACAATTAAGAACACCAAGTCCTGTTTCGGTCTGTTAATTAAATATCGCAACTGTTATTTTTCTTAAATGTATCGCCTAATCATTTTAGAAAAAAAAAACGAAGCATAAAGAAAAGTTGCATTTCCTTTTAAATATTTTTCTAGTGTCAGTAGAAGTTAACTATTAATAGCAACTGATCTATTTTAAGCAATGGATTCTTAAAATAGTAATTTTCTTCTAACTGTAACATTTATCAAGACCATTTGCCCACGTATACTAAAATAAAAATGCATGTGTACATATTAAACACATTTGATTAAAACTTTAGAAAGTTTTAAGTTCAATGAAGATAAATGAAATATCCATGTATAAATTATTAGTCAATTGGTTTGGATGAAAGTTAATGAAATGTTGTCAACCACGTAACTCGTGAGATAAGTAAATATTTAATTAAAACAACACAATATGTCATCGTTATATCAGACAATAAACATAATATCTGTCAACGGTTTAATCTTGGTATCAGATACCCATGCTACTGGTGTTTCGAGGAGACATCAGTTAACAGGCGTAGTCCAACGGGACTTTGGTTAAACAATAAGCAAATGTACTCTTTTCTGGATGTTATTCTGACAGGAATACAACAAAGCTTCCCTGCCTATACGGACTTTAAATTTAAGGCAATGCCCTGAACTTTTAGACTGAATGGACATACATATTTTAGACTGTGGTATGTTGACATAAATAATAAATAAACGATTTCAAATAGTAAAAATAGCAAAGAAACAACAAATGTGAATAATGTAATTCACTTTTTCATATAACGCATAAGAACAATATTTAAGCTTATTAATATATTTCTAGTTCCGTTTCCTTTGTATCTTTTTTTTAAATTGACGCATGATTATTATGTTGTAACACAGTGTGTGATATGCTTCTTCAAGTTATGGTATTTATTATAATTGTTAACATGGGTTATTTACGGTATCTATTATGATTGTTAACGTAAGTTATTAACACCTTTTTTTCTATCTATTGTATTGTGTTTTTTTTTAAATGTTGGCTCGACAAGCGTGCATAGTTTAAATGCAATATGCAACAACTTTTTCTATCTAAAGTAAAATGCTGACGATTAAACATTCTGAACACGCTTACGCTTAAGATATAACGTCTGGGTACGTACTTGTATATTAAAACAGTTTTTCTCTAAGTACATATACAAAAGTTAAAAATGTCCATTAACATGTTTCTGGTATATGTATATTTGCTTTGTAATAGCCAAATGTTATCACTTTGGTATAAAATCAATGGAAGATTCACATTTACCAAAAGAGTCTATGTCTAATAGGCATAACATCATGATAATTTGAGAGATTAACTAGTTGATGCCATTTACTTAGTTGACAACTGCAATCAGTGAGTATAACATTTAAGTTGTGAAATCATATTTAATGTATGTTTAGGTTCCTGTGCATAAACCACATTTAGGGGAACATGGGATAAATGTATTTTGTGACAGTGTGGTATAGTTTACTATCAAGCGTCTACAGGATGCAGGCATAGAAAAAAAGCAGATGCATATTTTATTGTTATAATACAACCTTTATGACAAAAGTATTGTTTGAAGTGAATTCTATAAAATAAAATAGATCAATTTTTTCGAGTAATGTTATTTCAAAAATAAAGCAGTCTAAGCCTTACATGAAGAAGGTCAACAATTTCTAATGCCCTTGGATATTAATATTTTTTATTGGGAATAGTTTTTAAATTACTTCCTATATGGAATATGTGAATAATATTAAATATTTATAAAAATAATTAATTGTATCTGAGTTTTGAATAGCAAGACATGACACATTTAATAGGTTGGCTCAGTAATTGTATAAATTGTATTTTGTTGATTTTTTTGTCCGACGTAAAGCTTTTAGGAAATATGCATATATCAAGATAACAACACAAATAATAATTTGAGACATGAAGTCAGTATCGATTTCATAACAAACGAGAGATGTTGAACTTATCCAAATTTCTCCGTAAAATAAAAAATATTTATATAAATTAGTATATAAAGACTTAAAAACGATATCCTAATATTATAATTATTATTTACATGGACATCGTATATTTTTTAAAAGTGGAAAAGCAGTTTCCGTTGCGAAAACTCAGCACTCTAAACAGGAAAGTGAAAGGCTAAACAAACAGAAGGCAGGAAAACAAGCCAGATAACTACATTAACCATATTTATTCAGCCAACACTTTTTGGAAGTAGTTCATCAGAGACGAAACTGACGAAGTCAATGACCTTATATAAAAATAATGAAAAGAAGACTTACATTTGCATGAATTAATGGCATTGCATTGAGAAGTAGATAAACCACAGAGAAATTTGGGGATAAAATGGGAGGCAACTCATCATAGTTCGATGACATTTGTACATTAATGCAAGTGTCTGCCAGTGCTCATCTTATTTTCAGTATTTCTCTCTATCCAGAAGTTAAATCGCATAAATTAACTAACTAATTGTATGGAAGGTAAGCTAGCCAAAAAGAAATCCGTTAATTTAATCAGCATAAATAAAATCCACTAGACAAAAATTAGGGGTAAAGACGTGAACTGCAGATTTGAGGACGAAGGGTAGTTAGAATACTTCTGTCTATTGATTAAGTATGTCTAAAGTTACAAAAGCATGCTGTAAAACACAATGACGCTTAACATTCCAATAATAATATTATTAAGTGAAACTAAACACTGTTAACATGAATAAATTAAAGTTGTAAAGCAATAATAAAAAATAATAACCAAAACAAATTCATCACATTTATGTGCTTTATGAAGTTCACAGACAGAAGTACACACATTGTTACTCCAAATGATCTTGTGAAACAGGTCTATCTACTTGAGATTTGACACGCATGATATAGCCTCTCCCTCCTTTGCATTTCAACTTATCATGATCTTCGAACTTCTGAAGCAATGCCTTGAGTAACTTGATTACCGATGTTCAATGCAGTTAGACAGTAAATGTGTAAACATTGTTTTTGTAGTATTTGTCAGAGATTGAATAAAAATTGTTAATTAATAATAATTTGGACTTTATTAGGTTAGTCCGTACATTGTATTCTTTATTATTTAAAATGTTAAAACAAGAGCAATGTCAATTCTCGTCGAAAATATGAAGACACAATAGGCTTATTTCCAAATATCGATAAAGCTCAGATGATTCTGTACTGTAGAGAAATATGTTTGATGTTTTAAAGTCTGGGTTCAAATGAAAATGCCTGCAAATTGACCAGAACGACCTTTACACAATTTTGCTATTGAAACACAATAGCTTCCATGTATTCTAGTTGACATGCATTTATAAAATTATGTCTGTTGCCATATGCTTTGTGTTGATATCTGTTGTCGACTGGTTTCTTTTTATTCATGTATTTCTCCTAGAAGGAATGCATCTGTTAGATAAATATGAGATAGAACTACCGAAGGCCTGATATATTTTACCAGGCATATGTTTTCTTCTTGTGATATACGATTGTCTGTCCAAGGCATGCATAAAGTAATTAATCTTCACCTTTTATTCATATACAAAATTAGACCCGTCATATGTCTTTCAAACATGACAGGAATGTCGCGACTAAACAATATTAGTCTGGTCAATGTCGCATATTAAAATCTAAAAAATGACGGATATTAGTGTGGTGAATATTAAGAAGGATGGTAGACATTCAGGTTAGATGTATAAAATAACCCACCTTCTAAAATGGAATAAAAGAAACCTTATTACTTTCATGTTTAGATAGTCGTGTCTTGAAATGACAAAAAGTGAGATATTTAAGCAGATAAAACAAAAATGAATATATTTTATTTCGAGCTATATACTTTTGCTCAGTTCAAGATACACTAACACAACAAAGAATTTAATGATTTCAGTTTAGTGTTAAAAAATAAAAGAAACTTACAAAAAAAAAGGTCATACTCTGTAACCGGAAAAGAAAAGAAACGCGTGTTTTGAGTTATAACGTTGAATTGTAGCTCTTGTTACATTAAATGATCTTATACAGAATAGGCCTCTATAGCTAAAAGCGCATTATTCCCTAGCGAATTGTTTCTTATATGTGTTAAATCCAGAACTGAGTACGCATATTCTACTTGTTTAAGTACTGCTTTTAGTTTGTTTTCGTTCGTGTATCCATACATGTTTGTTCACTGTAGTACTACCTGCATCGGGACAAACATAATAATCTTATGTTGTAGGTAATACTATTACATGATAAGTGTGTACCATATTTAATCATAATATTGTCTCTGTTTGACAGAAGCTATTGAGGAAATATTAACAACTAAACACTTCTTGACCATTTTTGCTCTCTTCGAAATTACTATCCAGCAGAAAAGATAAGTAGAACTGAAATCACAAAATACCTCTCCTTTACTGGTTAAACAGACTGCTAATTAAAGGATCTAAATAATGCCTTGTCAGCATAATCATTCAACAACTGCGATAAACATTTTGATTAATGGTTTTGCTATCTTGTTCTTTTAAGTAACTTAAGAAAAAAGACCTATCATGTGTAATTACAAAAAGTACATACTGTCTTTTATCCATAAAGCAAATGGTTTAGATTTGTATAGTTGTTAACATGTTATTGTGTAATGAAAATTGAGTTTTTTATTACGATTTCAATAGTAACTGACCGTTATGGCAATTGTTATTTTATTAGCGTTTTGTATTTGCCTACGTTTTACACAGAATATACACATGTTAAACAAATATTGTTTCAGGATAAATAAGTCTCAGTAAAACGACGTTTAACGATATGTCTATGCGATAACAAACAGGAGAACATTACTTATTCCGTCGTCTAATCATATATTTCAGGTAAAACATTTCTTGTTGTGAAGAGTCTTTATTTTTTTGCTGTTCTGCACATGTTTGTTCTATATGGCTGTTCTCTAAAAGCCCTTGGTTTAACAATATTTTGTGGACCTTATCTTAACACTGGATCTTAATATAAACTCACTATTGATTTTGTCCAGGAGGAAACTATTCCGATTCAGGTCATGAGCGTATAGATAAATGGAACTTGAAAATGGTTGATGGTAAAAACTAAACTATATTTTTTCCAACGCTATCTGCTCCGAATATAAAATTCAAACGGTTATGTAGGAAAAATACAGGATTTATCCATGTACCTTAAAATATGAGGATTCATGCTGAATATCCTTAATAATCGAAGGGCTTCGCATCTTCCAGCTGCTCACCAGATGTCATGCGGAATATGATACTTTTATTGTTAATATAACGTGAAAAATTCTCATGGCCGAGCGGAAAAAGTCACCGTCTTGTAACGTTTAAGCTCTTATCGAGGGGAGTTTGAGTCCTGTTTAAACGATAACTTTTTTGCAATAATTTCTTCCAGTTGACTTGCAGTGCCCCAAGGTTCGTGGGTTCTACCTAGAAACATGGATGGCATCTTCCTCCATCAATAATAAGCCGGATGTATGCATAACAATGTATGCGGACCGGCTAGGCCAATACAGACCACTTCGATACGATACACGTACATGGTTTATATAGTTTTTAAACATGTATAATGCATTTTCGGAACAGCCATAATTCGAAGAATTTAAAACCATCATACAAACAGAAAAAACATTACCTTTACATACTGAATCGAAGGAATCACTGTTTCTTTTAATCTGTATCTATTTAATTACAAATATTATATAAAAATATCTGAATGTAGAGATGTTTGATATAAATTGTGCATTTAAACATCATACAACATTTTAAGGCGATATTTTGGCAAAATGAAGTTACCTTTTATCAAACTAATTATTTGTTAAAGAGAAATAAAATAAGTGATATATGTATATATAATACATACATATATATAATATATATATATATATATATATATAGATATATATATATATATATATATATATATATATATATATATATATATATATATATATATATATTATATATATATATATATATATATATATATATATATATATATATATATATATATATATATATATATATACAGTACTGAAAATCATGAAATTGACAAACGGAACGGAGTGGAAATGGAAATGAAACGTTTTTCGTTTCCTGTTGAAACGGAAAAGGAACGGAGTGGAAATGGAAATGCAACGGAGCGCTACAAACGCTTGAAACGGTGTAAACGGTATAAACGCTATAACCGGAGCGCTTGGAACGCTAGAAACGGTAGAAACGGAAAAATCGGAATGCTCGTAACGGTAGAGTTATTTTCACTACCGCTTCAAACGTTTCTAGGTCACCCGATTATTTATAGTAACATTTCAACCGTTTCTTGGTACGAAATAAATTTAAACGAACACAATAACTGGCTTCAATTTATCAACACAAACGCGCTTTTATATGTACTCTGCAGAAAGAAATAACATAAATTATTATCAAAAAATCGTATTTATCAAACTTGTACATTACAGTTTTGAAACCGCACGAGTTGTCCAAGTCATCGTGTACCGTCAAAACAGAAACTGCACTAAAAATCACTTCGCACGATAAAACACGCAATTTAACTATAATATTGCGTTTCTGTCGAAACTGATGTTTTAATTAATTCCAATGAATAGCTTAACATCCGCCTTGGATCGACATTCTTAGTCTTCATTGTTTGGCATATGAAGATAGTGTGTACACAGCTGTCATTACACGTATGCGCGCGCAATGTCGCAGCATTTCCCGAGTTTGAATTTTCGCTAATTACTTTGTAGCTGCATGGTCCGTTCCCGGATCAACTTTGCCAATCATTTTTGTGTGAACATACTTGCTTTAAGTATTTTTCATTTACAAAGAATGCATTGCGTGGTACAAAATAAAGTTACTTAATGAAATTAAACCTCAACCAAAAGAAGTAACACATCTCATTTAACACAAAAAACATAAAACAACTACACATAAAACAAACAAACAATGCTATGTATTATTGCAAGGTGTGACCCAATCAAGAACCATTAACATCCTCCCCGGCACTCAGAGCCAATGACAAGTATGATCCTAAAGTTCAACGTCTGAATAACCATAGATTGCCAAATAGTGCACGTATACAATCATCGATTGACAGTTAAATAAAACAACCGTGATAAAAACTTACATCACGATAAATATTAAAGACATAATAATCATTACCGCCATTAAATTCACCTGATCACACATGATCATCATCAGGATCCCATATTACTTATATAATCACCACTAATCATCATCAAAAGCAGCATCACCGGCATCACGATCTACATCATAATCGTCATGAGCATCAGCATCACCGTAACCGTTATTACCATTTACATTATAATCATAAACAGCATCGGTATCACCGTCATCATTATCAGCAGAAGCAGCAGTAGCAGCAGCAGCACCGTCATTTACATCATCATTACTTTAGTTACAGGGGTATGGATATGTATTTTATTTTATCTTGCCTCTTTGTCAAGCAAAGTTTCTTCTGCTTCTAATCTTAATTGTTATATATCTTATAATGAACAATGTTGTAAATTTGGACAATAGTATCAAAATTCCTATTTCTAAATGCATAGTTCCCATAATGCGCTGTTACATATATAGGATTAATCGGAATTCGTGGACCGCGATTAAGAATCTGCATACAACTTTTGACTTTACTTGACTTGCAACTATTTGAATGAGGCCTGGCTACGGCTCATTTTCCCATTCATGTCTTGAATGTTCTATGCCAAAATGTGGTCTAATGAGGGCCCTACCGGGTACTGTATTTTTGTACCCATTTAAAGATAGAAATATATTAATTTAAAATATATCGTTTTGTAAATTGATATTATGTTTCTCCATGCGCGTGGGTAGGGTTCATGCCATCATAAAGTTCTACTCTAATTGAATCCCTAATTTTAAGACATGAGCGGACACCCCAACTAATTAAGCTAATTGGCAGTTTTATGACACCTTGTTTGTCTAGTGGACAGGAAGTGTGACCGTGTTTTGGCGTATTTTCCACTTCACAAGAACACATGCATCCTCTATGCAGCTGTGTTTGAAAATGTCACCTTATGGCAGTCGCGTGGTTTATGACCTTCACCTTTTAAAGAGCAATATGCATTGACTTACGCGAGGACAACAAAAAGGACAAAACACTAAGGTGCACGATATCTTTTTTGGCTCATAAAAGGACCTAACGCTATATTTAGTAGTACCCACAATGGTGCACCCTTTCCCCACCCACTATTTTTTAGTTTAAGAAGAGGAAACGTGGATGTGGGGATTGGGGATTTCTTATAGTAAATACTACATTAATTGTCGTGTTTTTTGTAAATAATGTTATCAAGAGAAGACACATCAAGGAACACAGTGTATATTTTCATCTCGTGTTTATTGCAAATGTATTATTTCAATGGCTCGCCTATTCTTTTGTAGTTAATCCATACCTTAAATATAAATAATACCTTTATAAAAGTGTTTATGATCATTAAAAGGACTAAAAAGTTTTTGTAAGGACATTTATATAAGTAAAAACATGCGCAGTCTGAAATATTACTACATAGTACAGTTTCCTCCCTCCACTATCATTCCTTTAGAACTTATATTTATGCCGCGAAGGTAAATCGTCAATAACGTTGCATATTTTTTCATAGCACACGCCGTTCACGCGTACTTACCATTTTTAATCCCTAAACAGTACCCAGCGTTCACACCCTCTCTCTCTTCTAAATGGCAGCTTGAAGACAATTATCGATCGATATCATGTTGCACAGTATTGAGAGAAATAATAGGTCGGTCAATTTGAAACAAAAAAAAATCTTTTCGGCGACTTCAAATGATAGTGACCGGCGATTGTTTCCCAGAATATTCTTTGATGTTGCAGTGTTAGCCAGAGAGTCCTCCTCTCCAGAAAGAAATTACACCGCATCTAATGATTTATTTGTTCACCGCATTTATTTGTTACAACCTTGGAGAAATTAAAATCATATTGATATAATTAGCGACTTCATATTATAAGTGCGTGAACAATATTGTTAACAGCCGTTAATTGGCGCTAATATGTGCAAACCGAAAACACAACACACACTTGTTTCTAAGAAAGTTGTTTGTTCTATGAGACTTTATGTATGTGCCTGTTTTCGACAAAACAACATGTTCATGTTTATATGAGATAATCATTTTAACCATGAAATGTGACTGTAGTGAGTAATACTTATCTAAAATTATTGGATATTACACGTTACTATCAGCGAGACGTTAAATCTAAAGTCCGCCATATAACAAATATCGGAAAGGGGCAAACATTCGCCTTTTTATTTTGGCAGTGGGGATGGGGGTAAACGCTGGGCCTTTTTATTTGAAGGACCTTTTTATTTGAAGGGGAGAGGGGGTGGCAAACGTCCGGTCTGCACTTATAGGGGCGGGGGGCAAACGTCCGGTGGCAAGTTTAAAAAAAAATTGTGTGTGATATCGTCTTATTTTAAGGTCGGATCACCATTACGCTTTTTTTGCGGATTAACACGTCACGGAGAAGTTAACTTTTTAGGATACTGGGTGTGTGTGGACCATATTTGAAAGTTATTTCTTGTTTGTTTATTCCGGGATATGACGTCTGGCGAAGACAAGTAGGTAGGCATCTTCTCAATACTGCACTCCCTGAATTTTGAGGATTATTTGCAGGTGCTGGTTGTTAAGGGTATTTTTTGTCTGCAATTTCCCTCCGGGTGACTGACACTGAATATCCTCGTCGCAAACAATCTACTGCCGATTCCTTTATATGTGATGGAAGATTTTTGCCTCTCCCTAGAATGTTTACTTCTTTCGTCACCGGAAGTACTTTACCTTTAGAAATTTATTAAACGAAATTTTTAGTCAAAATCGGAACGGAGCGAAACGGAACGCTTGAAACGGTAGAAACGGAAGAAACGATAGGAACGCTGGAAGCGTTTGAAATGCAGCGCTGGAAGCGAATAAAACGAAACGGAAACGCAACGGAAGCGGAATGGAAACGGAGCGGCAAACGCTTCCAACTGAAATGGAAACGAAACGGAGTGGAAACGGGAAAATTGTCAATCTCGTGATTTTCAGTACTGTATATATATATATATATATATATATATATATATATATATATATATATATATATATATATATATATATATATATATATATATATATATATATATATATATAATATTTGGGCAATTAACGATTATTTATTATTATTAATATTATTATTATTATTATTATTATTATTATTATTGTTACTACTATTACTACTACTACTACTACTACTGCTACTACTACTACTACTACTACTACTACTACTACTACTACTACTACTACGACTTCTACTATAAGTGATCTTATAATTGTATTGAAAAATCAAGCAACATAGGATATGGTAGTAATATAATTGGACAATTAAAGATTATTATTATTATTATTATTATTATTATTATTATTATTATTATTATTATTATTATTATTATTACTACTACTACTACTACTACTACTACTACTACTACTACTACTACTACTACTACTACTACTACTACTACTACTACTACTACGACTTCTACTATAAGTGAAGCCAATCTAGAAGGATTCTAAGTTTCAGCGGTCCCCATGCCAGTTTACAAAAATTGCTTGGTGCTTGCTGTAAGAAAAGTATGATTATTCACTTTGTTCTTGACTCTGTCTTTTATAAAGGTTACTATTAAAACTTAACTGTATGTAGCAAGCAGTTATATTTGGTAAAAGTCTAGAGATATTGCACCAATCACTCAATCTGATAGTGTTAAACTAAAGTTGTATAAAAATCCTGTGGATTATTGTCGATAAATAAACACTTCAAGCAAATGGTAAACCAAATAAAAAAGTCAATTTGTCTCTCCTGCTGTTTTTCTTTTTTTTTTTCAAAAAATCATGAAGTTTAGTTATTAAATAAATAATTGTGTGTAACTATGCTGTAATACAGGTCAACCACGAGCAGTGAGCCATGCAATATTTACATACTTTGAACTTGTCCGGGTTAAAGGGGAGAAACCATCCATCATTGGTATTAAATCCTGCTAGAAAATCAAGCAAATAGGGTATGTTGCCAAGTTTGAAAAGCCGAGTGGGCTAAGATGCTCACTTGAAATCATTTGGCCACAACAGAAAACTGGATATGTTATTCCACTTATCCAGTGCATTTGCTTTTTGACTCTGTCATGCATTAAGACATTGTGTATTTTGTTTCTGCTTTGCCTATTTTATCAATCACAGGCCCTAAGGTTACAGTCACGGTTGACATGTAGCTTATTTTTAAACATTTAAAGACGTTTTTCCATCTTTTATGACTCCCATGAAATCGAAATTGCTACTTTAACTGTTTTATAAATGCCACAAGGAGCTCATATTTTATGAATTAATCAAAGAACATATATTAAATATCTTGACTATGAGCCAATCTTTGATAATAAATACTGGGTAGAATCGCTGGCGCACCGTAGCTAACCTTAATCAATTTGGCAAGAGTCATCACTCAATTCTTTACTTTACAAAACTCACAGTTTCCATTTAAATCTCATTTACGGTAAAAACATATTCTATACATTTTTGTGGATAATACATTTTCTCATTACAATTAACCTTTTAGTTTTCTTTTTTTTTTTGTTTCATTGCCTGGCCAATAGATACCATAACTGATTTATTTTTTAAAATGAATATTGCATGTAGAAGTTTTATGATTTTTTCCCACAAAATCATGAGATGCTTTTATTTTGAACGATCGCCTTCATATTGAGATCACTCATAATAAACTCAAATGTAGCTAAATTAATTAATGAAAACAAAATATATATGTTTAACAATAAGTCAATTATGTTTTACCAATTTGTTCTTTTTATATAAATTAATTGTCGCATTAATTAAAGGCAGCAGAATCGGTTTGACAAAAGAGTGGCTTCTTTTTTGTGTCATAACATAAAGCTTACAAATACGTTATACATGAAGCTTGAAGCATATCTTATTTGTTCAAACTTGGCTTAGCGGCAAGGGTTGTCAGTATATAACACATAAGCCTAAAACATATGGTGTTTCTTACCTAGTCGGAGAAATAACTTTACTATGGCGCGGTTTTCTAGCTGGCATTACATATACCCTTGGTTGTACATGTGTGTGGTGTTTTCTTAAACTAATAAAAATACAATTACTATTTATGTTTAAATTACGGGACACAATATATAGTAAATTTATGAAGGGTTATTTATATTTAATATTTGGTTAAAATATAATATCTATATTTTCCAAGAAAGCATAATTGATCGTTTTAGGTAATATGTTTTCATTATTTATTTTCCCTGCGTTTAAATGTAATTAATCCATGCCATATTTTAAGTTTTGGACACAGTTTTAAATTTAAGATTACAGCTAAAATAGCAAGGATTAGTTTGAATGCATTAAATTGTTGGATGCACTTTATCAGGATAATAAATATTAAGGGTCACATAAAATGATAGATATCTCGTGTAATAAGCAGAGACTTTTAATCGTTTAGATGACCTTATCTTATAAATAACTAAATAACAATAACGTATGTTTTAATGTTTAGAGAACGAAATAATTCTACAAATCATAAATTGAAAGAAAAAGGACGAATATGTCCTACGAATATATAATATATACTTATATGTAAACATTTAAATTGTTCTTGGTACACCACAAAAAATTATTTGAAGAATGAAACTCTTAAAATTCTTTAAATTGCAATGGACTATTTGTTATGCTTTATAATAAAATGTATTTAGTTTTTGTTTTATTTATAATATCACTACCGAAATACACGTGACAGTGAAACCTTAAGTTTTTAGCCCTTTTATACTTAATAAACATTTAGCACCATGTTCGACTGGAAACCGTTTACACTTGAGAATCTTTTAAATATGAAAATGTGATTGACCTGAGTGTTGTTTAATAATGTTAAAGGCACGTATGTGTGGAACAAATGTTGTTTCCACAGGTTCTAAACCAATAAACATCACTGATTACAATTGATATAACATATTATGAGACATGAACTGTTGTTTACAATAATTCCCATGAAATACATATTTCAGATAATAAACGGTTTGGCATATTCCTTATTGTATTGTGCACATGATTAAGTCTGTTTAACAATATAATTATGCATTTATTATGAAGGATTTACAAGTAAGTATTATATATAGAGATAAGATGATCAGAAATAAAACGTTAATCACAATGCTTTACATTGTGAACTAAAAGCCAAACAAACTCAGCAAATCGCAATAGCTTATGCATTCATTTAAGTTATATCTCAAACACTGCAATAGTGCATTGCATACAATGTATTTCTCGTTTTGTTATTAATTATTTTATTCGTATCCTCATTTAGTAATCTTGTGATCTACGTACGTTTGTTCAATTATCTAAGTGCCTGACAAGCGAAATTATAGTTTCATCGATCATTTAACCAGACATGATTATCGTGAGAAAAAGTAAACGTCATACCGTAAGTCACTTTCTTATTTAAAATACCTTATCATATTGTGTTTTAATATAACTGATAGATAGATTTGGTTATCATAGTCTAGACGAATCGATGACAGGATAAGTAAGGGTATATTAACGATGACAGATGCTGTATCAAATAATACTTATGTAGTACGAAGGCTTTATAATAGTGCAAAACCATGATATGAACAATGGAAATGCTGACCCCATACAAATATTTTACAATCTTTTGTTGTAAGTGACGAATATAGGAGTCTTTACTGTAAATTATGAGAAAGCATTTATCTACTTAAAGAGACATGCTTAAATCTATAAGTTTAAAATAGTAAAATTCTATCATAAATCCTATTTAAAATACTTTTATACTTAAAATATCCAATATGAATTTTAACGATATAATGCATTTATGATACAATTTACGTTTAGCATTTATGCTAAAAGTATCATTTGGTATCATTTATCATCGTTTCATTTCGTGATACGAATAACAAATACTTCTAAAACAATCTTATAGGAAATAAATAAAAAAACAAATACTCAGGATGAAGAATATGTCTTTTAGTGATATATATGGACTATAACTAATGCAGCATATACACAAATATTTTATTTGCATCCGTATATTAATAATAAACGTAGGACGTTATCACATATATGTACTTGTTTTATCAATAGCGCAAACAATTTAATTTGAAATGATAACTGTAAGAATGATACAGTTTCTACTAAAACAGACCTAGATTTTGCAAAATGTAAAATGTAAATGAAATTGGAGTTTTTTTAGTTGAGATCGAATAGAACTAGGTTTGATTAATGAATATGCTGTATTAGTAATAGTACATTGGTATCAGTTTTGCTAACAAAATAGGTCAGACTCGGTCACAGAGTTACACTAGAATCCACTTTATTCGCAATTTTATCTTCTATTGCTAGACTAGCTATCAAATCAGTCTGGCAAATGTTTTTGTACAACCTTGGATTTTTGCCAGCGTTTAATATTTTCTTTCTTTGCATTTAATGAGTATTTATGGAACTGTTAATTTGATTACTGCAGTAGAGGTACATTTTGGGCCAACCTTTATAGTAAACGGGTTAAATGACATTAAACAATAGGTGTAGTTTAACTTAATATACTGTCAGGCATGTGTTGATATATTAAAACACTATTAGGATTTTTAATCAAAATAAAGCACCGTCTCCAGATAACTGAAATACTGTTGGTGGGACTATAAACCCAATAAACAAACAAAATAAAGCTTAAGTTGGTATCTTCAAAAGCTTTTTATATTGTATAAGACATAAAGGTCTTTAAAGGTTTATAATGCGTGCACTTATTTTGTAGAGAAAATAACGTACAATCAACACAATCAAGATAATCAAATAAATGCATCGGATTTTAAAGCTCTCTTGTGATCTGGGCGGATAATGTCATTAACGCAATTTACTGCAGTTTATTTCGGTTTTACATATGGTTAGTTATTAATCTAGAGAGCGAGAAATTAGAAAATTATAAATTAATCGATAAAACATCATAAGTTTAGTGATGTAGAAAAAGACGTTTTTTGTGCTATAAAGAAGGAACAATGATACCATTTAGAATTAAAATTAAACAAAAATGGCCATGATCATAACATTACAAGTCGGTTGCATCTTAAACGCCTTCTCTTTGTCCAAGAAGGTTATTTTAAAATCGAAAAGCATTTATTACACAAAAGCATACATTCCATGATTTGGGATCTCGCTGCATAGCGTAACATCTTGACACACTTCAAATTAATTTACCATGTGTAAACGTTAAAATAGAAGTTGTAACTGTTCTACTTAAGACGGTGTACAAATCGTGTATGATTTATACTCGGATACATCTTTCATCGAGTGTGATCATGGGTCGCGACATACTAAAGTCGTTGAAATAAAAGTGATATATTTCCCTTGCAAATGCCCAAAGTATATAGAAGGGTAGTTTCACGACTGGTTGACCCTAATATCAAGATAATGACGCTAGGTGCTTATCAAGCCAGGTGATCACGGTATTCTATACACAGAGAAGCTATCGCTATATTTGCTTCAAATTACTGAAATATTGTTGATCGGACGATAAATCCAGCAAGCAAACAACCATTTTCCTATTTTATAACCAAGCAGCCATACAAGTAACCAGGTAGTTTCATCTAACGAACATTGTGTGGTCTATTTCATTTGTTTCTGTATTTAATTTATGTAGATGTCATACGAAAATGACGCAAACAATTATATTTTAATTAAACAACGACTGTCTTAAGTTTGTCTTGGACACATATATATTTCAAAATGATAATCAAAGTTAAAAACTCATTGCAAAAATGTAAATTAACTTAAATTTTGTGTGTTGGGTAAAAGCGGATATATTATCAAAATGATTTCCATTAGTTTTCCTCTGGTTAAAATGACGTTATCCAATTAATTTTCGTGCTTTTTTTTGTAGAGAACACACGTAAGTAACCTATAAGTATAGAACTTGATAACGAGCTACCGATAATCTTCCTTAGATAGATAAGTCACGATATATATTTTGTATTGATAATATTATAAAATAATACATGCGTTTGAGAGTTTTGAAAATACCGTCTGTAATGTTAACACCTATCGATCTTTTCCTTTTATTATTCATTAAGTCAGTGATAGCAACTCTTAAGTTTATTATTTTCTCGGTCAACTCACATTCACTTTGTCGGCGCCGTATGACCTATAAAGTGTCGGTGTGCCATAAAACCTAAACAAACAAAAACATTCACTTTGAAAAAACTGAAGAATCTTTGTTCTACATAAAACTATTACAAACACAACTTTTGTGCAGTATATGATTTATAGTCAAAAGATATAAATCTGGAACAGTCTTTAAAAGGTTTGCATCCGTTTAAATGAAGATGTAATGTTACTGACTTTGAGTCCATTTAAGTCACATATAGTTAAATGTGTATACTTAGCTAATGTATTTTGACGACCACTAAAAGCAATTTACAATCAAAAGCCATGGTTTACTTAGTTCATTAGTTCAGACAAATTGGCATCCTACTCTACAATCCAAGTGAGTATTCTGAATATAGTAGGGTCAGTTTTAGGCCATGGAATCGATTGTCAATAAAGTTGTTCTTTAAAACAGACACGCTATAACTATCAAAGGGTCCAAAACAGCAATGTTGATATGTTAAACTCTTTTCACTAAAAATCCCGCATGTTTGGCCAATGCAAGCACGGAAAAAAATCAAGTGTATATTTATTTTCCAGATAAATTCTGCTAGAGATGTAACCCTAAATGAACTATTTGTTATTTTGTTATGATAAATAAACTATCTTTCTAGCATTATTTAAAAGATGGATAAAGTTTAATAGGTTAGCTATTTATGTACAGAAGGGTCGTGTTGTAAAAGTGTGTGATAAGTATACACTGTCTTTTTGATGTTTTTCTTTTGTCATTTGTAATTCTTGTTAATATTGTAAATAAACAAAAACGACATATATTTTGCTAGAGGTCAGAAGTTATACAAAGTAATTAATTGGCTATAATACCTTAACACACACCGTTATTGTTTCGCTATTTACACTTTGCTTTTACAAATACGATTAGATTAATTTATATTGACTAATGTTGCCAATAATTTTGATTTTTGCACACGAGATTGAAAGATCATAATAAGATATAAATGGTAAAAGTTATAAAACAAATGAGATATGTGTTAATTACTTGTTCATAATATACATAAGTTAATATTCCTCCTTTAACTAGAAGAATTGTCTAATACATGAGCATAAGAGATTATTCTCTATGTAAGAATAATTGGCATCATTAGTTACCTTATCTGAATTGAATTGCATAGGACAGAAAATAACAACCAACAGACCACCTCATCTAAGGCAAAATTGATTAAATTGATGAAGACCTAAAAGATTTAGCTGATTTCATTTAACAAATGTCTAACAAACCTAGCTTTTTTAATTCTCATTTCTCTGATTTGCTGCCGAATCCTCAACGAAGAATCGTACAAATATGTGACATTTTCAGCCAATGGATTATGGGGGAAACTATTTAACACTGAATCTTTTTGATAAAGTTTTTGAAGGTTATCATAGTATTAGTTCATGTTACGTAGCCATTGACCATGATTTATTCTTACAGTTACATCTTTTTAACTACATTGAAGTCTTAAACATTCATATAGCTATAGAATATAGTTGCTTTTTCTGTCTCTCTGTCTCTCTCTCCCTGTCTCTCTGTCGCTGTCGTTCTCTCTGTATCTCTTTCTTTCTGTCTCTGTCGCTCTCTCTTTAAATGCATACAGAATGCTTCAGTGACCTCACTTTAATGTATTTCCTACGTTCCGATGACTTTACTAAGTAAAAACGCAGTTTGGAGCTACTTATGCAGAAAAGTATAACCCATCTTTCATTTCATAGATATGTTCTTTTTAAAAGATTAACAAAATCAACCTCTTCAAAAAAACCTGATACAACATGAAAACGATTAATTTCAGCCATAATTTGGACAGCGAGTGTCGAAAATATGTCTCTTCACCAATGTAGTAGTGCCCTGTTTAAGTGAAGCAACTTAAACAGTCTACTTGCTCTTTTTTGGCTTTATTATTTTACATGCAGTTTACAGTTCTCGATCTTAAATATCTTTGTTTTTATTATAGCGGTTATATCTTCTACGCAACTCTACAATCTGTTCCGTAGGTTTAGATAGTTTTACTAAAATTGCCTTTTCATAAGTAAGTTGAACATTCTTGCCAACTTACGTCACGACAATGTATCGTATGGCGCCATTATCCAGGTCTTTGCGTCATCATGTGAAATTATTTATTTCAAACTGTTCTTTCTTCAGGGCCTGTTAAATTGCTGAGATTTAATCTTATTTTTATTATTTTATCTCGTTTGCGCTGACGCTTCAACCCGCCAAGTTGAAACCCGAGTGGCATTTCTGTATTCCTGGAATTTTGCTGGGGATCTTTGAGTAGCATAAACACCCTCTGATCATCATCTGGAGTGGTCCGCGAGATAATACTGCCAGCTTTTTCAGACGTGAAATTGAAGTGTTGATAATCTGAAAATACATTTTGGTGGACGAAAATCGCAGATAAATGTTTGTGAAGTGAAACTGCTGGCGCATCGCAGGCATTATCACAATTGCTTCCCTTACCGGGACGATAACCCATGCAGTAAAGGGTTGGGGCATTACGAGTCTGTGAATCTAACCTTTCTGCTTAGAGAACTTTTTTAATACAACACATTTTATTTCAAATATTGTTTACGGCATATAAGATCGCCATACCGTATTCCTGGCAAAGCCTTGAAGTGTTGCCCAAGGAAACCATTTCAACCTCTCCAGTCACACCTGGGATACAAAACGGGCAAGTTGAACAATGAGGATAGCTTCACAATGTCAGCAATGTCAACAGTCTCGCAGTCATTTTCTCGGCACATAACCTGAGGTGGAGAAAACCGTGATCCACAAGACAACGTGCGTGGCCTGAAATAAGCTCTCGTTTAACATATTTCCATGCATATTATGTATTATTGGCTTTAACTCTACATGTATGCTTATTCCTGTCCGTTTTGTTTGTTTTGTTAAATACAGTGCATCGACGAAATTGTAGTCATTATAGCGACGTCCAGCTATTACTGGTGGAGAAAAATCATGGCCCATGACTGGATAGAACCAGTAGCGCATTGCAAATCAGCTGGAAAACCTGACCACATGAAAGTTTGTACCCCGACCGGGACTTAAACCCACAAGGTGACGTATTATGGAGTCAGAGAAATAGCTAGTAATCGATTCTAACCTTTAGACCTTTAATCCACATGGGCCCACATGGGATTAGTATCGTATTTGCAATATATATATATCCAGTGGTGGACTGTTGGTTAACGTGAATACCTCCGGATATGAACGTTTGTCGCTTTGACCGGGTCTCAAACTCACAGGTGGAACGGGGTCTGTGACTCTATGAGCTCGGCAAAAGGTGCCCCTTATTTGTTTGTGAATACATTAATTGGAATGTCATAAGTGATTACCATACTAATAAATCAGTCGACGGAAACAATTAAAACAAGTCCATGTACTTGCATGTGGTACTCGATCATGCTGTTTTGTCCTGTCTTTGTCCGCCATATGAAATACCTAAGTGGATACCGGTTTTTGTTGTGTCCGAAAAGTTTCATAACATACAGTATATTGAAAGTTAAGTCGTCACATGTTTACAGAGTTGCATTATAACTATAAACAAGCACATTATTTGGTTATAGTTTCAGTCATTTGCTCAAAGTAATTTGAACGTTAATTAATAATTTGGTTATTTATTTCCTGTATTCCGTTTTCTTTCTTTTTTCTGTGTATAAAATATACTTGTAATGAGACAAACAATTTAGACTTATCACGAATAGTTGTAAAATATTAAATGTGTGCAACAAAGTTAATTAGTTTTTGTGGGTTTGTTTTGTTACACTTTAATTTAAGCCCAACAAACAGTTGTCAGGAAAGAAATATGTTATAGTTAATTCGTTAAAAACAAGACGTGTATTAAATGAAATAAAATGCATAAAGCTATGTTAGAAGAAAAGTAAGAAAATAAAATTGGGGGCCATGTTTGGTAGAGAACCACCAACCCCTTCGATAGATATAAGGAGAGCGAATAGCGTTCGACTGACCAACAACGCTAAGCGCACTGTATATACTGTATATATATAATTGCATAATTTTATAATAATCAATAAACACGCATACATAGTAATAAATAGACACGTTCACGTGACATTGATCTACTTTGTATGCAAAACGTATATCAGGTTTAATAAAATCTATCGGCTTTTTTTTCTAGTGAGTAAATAAAACTATTTGATTTAAAGTGAACTGATTTAAATATCGCTTGTAATACTAAATCATTTTTTCGTTAAATCTTCTCATTCACGTCGAATTGAACAAACTTGTAACCTGCAAAATCTTGTTTAGATCATATAAAAATAATGGTCTACATTCGTTTCATATAAACTTTTGACATTATTTTGCTAGAAATGACAAAAGTATCAAAATAATTCTGTAAACCTGTAGGCCTATAAACTCTTTAACTGTTAAAGTTTGATTCACGCGTGTTTAGATCTGTGTAGCCTTTATTCAATCTGATTCTACTCATATGCGTTAAATATAAAGATTATGTAATCACAATAGGATGAATAAATCTTACCTCTAGTTCCTCCTCCATTCTTGTTTGTTATCGCTTCTAATTAGACAACAACATTTAGTTTCAAATACGATATTCCAAGCCATGCTGTCAAGGTCGTAGTAAAATATCCGGTAAAAGTGACGTCATTTAATTTTGGATTTCCCAGTGTTACGTCATAATGCCATATGCCTCGTTTTGTCGCGCCGTGCGTCAAATATACATATATGGTGCCTTATAAAGCCTTTTTCCACTTGGTAACTATACTAGATATTAACAGAAATGAATAGTTAACATATTCGATGTTCATTTCTCACAAAACAAGTGAGGTGTCTAGACAAATATGAAGACGGTCGTTATTCTAGGAATATAAGATTTGATATTACTTGTTGAACGAATACAGATGGCTAACAGAGTAACTGATATGTATAATGATCATCTGTCTGTCATGATTCTAGATCATATACTTTTGTGCATTTCCATAATCCTGTACATTTATATCTTACTCAATAATACATCACACATGATCAACTTTTAATATTGGGAACATACAATGCCGAATGTCTGTTACATCGTCGGTCTGAATAGTTGGTTTTTATCACATTTTAAGTTTGATTTCTAGACGTGGCATAAAACATCTACCTGTCCAAGGTTTGATGCAGAATTTTTTCATTGATCTTTGTGGGCTAGCAAAATTGTGTACAGAATAGTTTAATCATTACAGAGTAATTAAAAACTACTGCAATAATTGTTTGCATGAGTCACAAATAAGCGTGTCATGCGAATTGTAATAAACATACATTGCCTAAAAGAAACTAAATGTACTTTATAGTAAAACATTACACAATACAAACAAAGCCACAATACTTCAAGATATAAAAACTAGCCTGAAAATATGACAGAATCAATACGTGTATTGTATTTTATCCCTGTTGATATAATAACATAACTTTATATTTAAATCCCCAACTACCTATCTAGATCATGCTTTAGTAGCTTCTATCGATGTCCGTTTAGATCTACGTTTACATCAACCGTTTTATACAAGCTGAAAAAGGCATTTATCAGTGTTTATACTTGCTGTTAAAGATGGTTGGTAACATTTTTCAAAGTTAATGGCTCGTTGTATACGACAGATATCATAGTGAAAACATCAATAAAAGACAAAGCTTTTGACTAAATAAGTAAAACAATTATGATCAGAAGTAAGTACCTGATAGTTAAATTTAAAAAAAATCCGCTTTAGTCCTGATAAAAATAGAAAACTTTAAATCTTATATTTCAAAAGCTTTTTTAGAAAATAGAAAAAAGTAATAATAGCAACAAAAATTCTTAGTCTTTGCATTATTCGAGACCCACTGCTATTGAGTCTAATGCTCTACTTACTTTGATATTAAGCCGTGATATATATATATATATATATATATATATATATATATATATATATATATATATATATATATATATATATATATATATATATCTGTGTCTGTGTGTCCTAGTCATACTACTAATTGAATGTCAAATGCATTTTTAAAAAAGTTTCAAGTTACTTTCAAATTAGTTTGAATATTGACCATTATATTGATATGGTGATATAATTCATACAAAACTGTTATTATGTATGACGAACGAATGATTATCGCCTAAATTTTATTGGTCCCAGCTTAATTCAGCAGTATTACTGAATCAATTAAATGAATTTAAATCTTATTATTACGTTTTATTATTATACTTATTCTATTATTAAAACGACAATAGAGGTACTTGACGTATTAGACAATAAATACAATAAGAATATATGACAAAGGCCTATGAGCATTACAAAATATACAAAAATTTAAAAAGGATCAGGACAAAGGTATTTCACATGCAAGTCAAATGCAAAAGTGAGAACAAATTTGTGATGAGTCATTTAAACGAAAAGAGCAAACCAACAGTTACCGGCTTGGTTTGTCCATCACCTGGTGTCATTTTTCATTCAAAGCTATTGTTATTATGCGGGTACATGCTCTGAAACGATAAAAAGGTCATGTTTGTCTGTGTTCTGTATGAATTCTCGCTTATTGCAATTCATACAGTAGCTTTCAGACCGTATCCTTACTTTTTATTTCACTAATATTTTGCAAAACTGGAAACTATTCGAGATTCAGTTTTAGGATTTATATTTGTAACACTCATAACATTCGAATTTCCTGGGGAATATGTCACATCATAATAAACAAGTCAATTTGTTATATTTAAGTCAGCCGGATATGGAAAGGGAAATTTGTCATTATTATCCTAAAAATAATAGCTTTTTCTTTGCTTTTCACTACATCTTCCAGGACACAAAATATATTAAGGATTACACTGATTTGTATATCTTTATAAATTACCAGACATCCCTGTACATCAACGAGATTAAACTAGAAGACTTAGTGCTCTTGGCGGTCCTATTCTAATATAAAAGGCATGTATGTTTATTTACTCATTTGATATGTTTTCAATAAACATTGTAAACTATGGCATTATACTTAAACGACGATTCTATGTGTTTATGTTTTATTATGCCTTGAAAACGTTTTACACCTGTGTGTGATCGGTCAATTTTGACATATTACTGTTACATTTCACTATATCGTTTTTGGCATATATATATACTAATAGATTTAAAAAAAAAGAACGACTGTCTGCAGAAGAACTGAGGATTAAGTAAGGCCTAAAGTAAATGTTTATTATGTGTTACTTTAAAACTGAAAACAGTAAAGTATAAATACTTATAACATATAAGAACACGGGCAGCTTAAAATATACAAAATGAAAATGCTGATGTTGAAATTTTAGACAATAATAAGCAAAGATTTATCATTTAAAACATTTTGATCAATGGGTATATGTAGTTGTGGGCTATACTATCAACAACTGAAATTTTTAATAATTTTTATTACACCTTTGTCGTAAAGGATACATGTATCACTTTCTGCCAAATCTCAAATCACAGAGTAAGAAACGTTGTGTACATATAGCCAAAAACAATGTTCTTGTCCGAGTATCTAAACATAATTGCTATTTTCTCTCTATTGCCGACAACATTATTTTATTTTAATAAATTACAAAACATCAGTCAATTACTGCTAAGTTATTTGCTGACTATATTATGTGTAAATTATAATAATAATGAGCTGTAGAGGGAATAGTGAAACTGTTAATTTCTGATATCATTATTGTTTTAAGCTTTTTTTAACTTGTTGATTGTGCTTATATATTTTAACATTAAATACAAATGCGATTATAAAATGCACTTGGCTAGCTGAAAATAATAATTATAGTAAAACAAAAACACACAGAATCCCATTTGCATACCAAACATGCATTGTGTAAAATATAGAGCAAATTATACAATAACATATACAATATAATACCATATAAATATATTAATGTGGCATTTGAAACAAAATGTGATTTATACTTACATTAAAAAGAACACACAACAAAGCATTTGTAATGTTTTACTTAAGAGATACTGCTACTTTTCGCATCTGTATTTCTTAACTTAATGTGAGACATTTTGTCGAATAACTACCACGAAATGTATTGTCAAGTTTGAGTTGCATTTCTATCTTAGACTCGTCAAGGTAAATAAACACCAATTGCAAAATACCATTAGCTTGCATAAGTTTGAACATAAGCGACTCAGTTCTGACTAGTGTTCGTCTATCATAGTTCAGCAAATCCCCTTGCTTTCTGGGTGTGGCGTCAGTCCGTTTTTGAAAAAGTCAGTTGCACATCGGACATCAAGTTTAAATTTAATATTTTACAAACCGATGTGAATTGAGTACACAAAGAAACCCCTAAATAAGTTTCTCTAGCTGCTTAATCCAATAAAACATTTTGGCTGCAAACAAACAAGTGTCTTATTTTATAAATAATGTAACAATTCCCAACTTGTGTTACCTTTTACAGCCTTTAAGTGTTTGTCTTTGCAGCATCGCGATTTCTCTTGCGTCAAGCATAACCTTCACAGCACAACAATTTAAATTAATTCTATTATACTTCAGGGAATAGAAAAATCATTCTTATGAAGATTTATATAAAGTTTAAAGAAAACTCAACCTCGAATGTTATCATGATTCTTTGTTGTTGTTTTCGGCAAATCAAATGAATCATTGCTGAATAATTGATGAAACATCAGCATGCTAACTTTGTAACAAAGACAGAAAGAACAACAACGGTAAAACAAGTTTCAATTCAATAAGAAAATGTAACACATAACTATAAAGCAGATCAATTTAAATAGTTTGATTTTCAACAGAAATATATGTTATGTTAAAGTTTTTTTGTATAAAATCCTTTTTATATATAGTTAAAAGCAACAGCGTTTAGAAAGAAACTAATTAAAAGATTATAATTAATTAAATAATCATTGTGCGATTATTTGTATCACAGGAAGAAAGTAATAAAATGGCACACATTATACCTCTTTTAACTTTATAGTCATCGTATGTGTATTATTTTGTTTTTTTGTTTACATGCCAATTTTTGGTTCATAATTCTTCACTATTCTTTATAAAAATGTTATGTGTTAAACCTCTGATATTGGTCTTTAAGCACTTTATTAAGTACTATAAACCTAGATGTCAAGGGAAATATATCCTTAAACATTAGTCTTAAATCAATGGTAAAAGTGCCTACTTCAAATCAATTTTTACTGAAAGTCACGAATAAATAAGAATATATGACAAGGTCCTATGAGCATTGCAACATATATCAAACTCTGAAAAGACACAGAACAAAGGTATTTCACATGCAAGCCAAGTGAAAAGTAAGAACAATTTTTTATGAGTCATTTAACTAAAAGAGCAAACCCAACAGTTACCGCCTTGAAACGGTCAGTCGGCAATATGGGCCGGCTGGGGTGCTTAACACGGTTTTACAGAGCTCTAACCTCACACTTCCTGAAGGGTTGGACTTTTATAAGAATCAAGCCCATTTTGCATTTAACAAAACTGCTCATTGCACTTTTTGTTTCTGCATTACATCAATATGTTATAGCGATAAACCATATAGCATTGTGGCTTTTGCATGTTCTTTATAACCGATAATGTGTGGAATGGCGTTTGTGTGTTGCAGAAGAGCATATTATTTTTAAAAAATCGATAAATTGGAGAATGATTTCTTACATTCAGTGCCTCCTGTGGTGTATCATGGATAACGATAGAAGCGTGAAATTTAGTAATCACAGTAAAGACAGAGAATGCACGTGTAAATATGAGTTAATATTTATTTATATTTATTATAGCTAATAGTTGTTGTGAGGAAACGGATTTAGATATGATGTTATTGTTTGTCGTGTTTATTATTAATACACATCTTAGACGGTGCATATATATGTAACAATCCTTTTAATTTTTTAACAAACACAACTAACTTGTTACTATAATAATGCCAGATAGTGTTACAAAGATGTATTAGATCAGCAAGTGCAAAAGAAAAGTGATATGAGTGATAAATTAATAAAATACTTCTGCCACGATATGCCTCTTTCACTTTGATGGTATATTTTTATTTACACTGTTTGTTTGATAGAAAAACCTTCAGGAAGTGCGAGGTTGGAGCGCTCCACAAAGCAGGTTTAAGCACCCCAGTCGGCCCTTTAACCGACTGACCGTTCCAAGGTGGTAACTGGTGGTTTTTCTTTTTTGTGTGTTATGTCTCGTCTCTGTGTTTTTGTCGCATTTACATTTAAAATGTTTGCCTTTGTCTACAGGTAGATAAAACCTAAATATCTGTGGAAATTTGGATAGGATCTTTTCTTATTTACCTATTCTGAAGAGGCAAAGAGACATGAATGCATGTGAAACAATACCTTAAACAAGACTGCCCAGAGGTTTTGAACAATTGAAAATTCAGACGTTTTTCTCCAAATTTACTTTTACATAAAGTCAAACAAGTGAAACTAGACACTATTTTATCTCAGAAATATATGGAGTGTCTTATCAGACAAACAGTAATTCAATTATTTATAAAATGTAGTGGCTATAAAATCTTAATTAAGTAAAGTTCGTGCTACAATAAACAAATATTACGACACCATTACTGAATGAAAAAGACAGTAGAAAAAAGATTGGAGAGTTATATTCAAAGTTGTTTTGCGTTAGGCTTCAATATCAATTAATTCGTTCGTGTTAAGAAATGCATTTGCCAGATATTACTAAACACCTAAATAAAGGCGATTGGTTTAAAGGCTTACAGAATGTGTGATTTAACGCGGAAAAGAAATTTACTGTTTATACTACTCGGACCTAATAGTTTCTGTATAGAGTTATCTTAAAATGAATTAATATTTTATATACAATGACAACCCATTTATTACACTACATATTGCAAAGGTATCTATGATAATAAATTAAAAATAATAGTAAATTTATAATGATCGTCTTGTAAAATAAACAGACATAGGGAAATTATGAAAATGTGAATTACATAAAATACATGAAATATATACCACACATCCCAAACAAACGTGAGATTCTTATTCTTTATTTATTCTTTAGATATCTCAAAGTAAGTATTTATGAACAAGTCTCCGTTTAATTTTATCAAAAATACACGAAGAGATCATAAATACTTACTTTGATATATTTACACATTTGTTTGGGATGTGTGGTTTAAATTTTATGTATTGATATGTATTTTTATTTATTTTATAAACCATACACGTGAATAAGTTTAAGTAAATGTGTTTACGTACCTCTATCCGTATTGTCCTGAATATGTCTTCAATATTTGATAACGAAGCTTTAACACACAACTCTTTTTTAAATTTTATTAACCACAAATACATGTGGTTCTGACATAATACAAATATTTATTTTAGAATTCTATTTTTGCGCGTTAGGACTTATTCATAACACCAAAACTATACGACGTTTGTTAACACACTGGTCGAACGTATAATTTCTTTGATAAGACTTACGTGAAAGATAATAAATAATACAATAATAAATATAATAATAGTATAAACATAAAAAAGGAACAATATCTTTGATATGTAACTTCTGCAAACAATGAGAAATAATAAAAGTGAAACGGAATAAAGTTTACATGCAAATGAATTTGAAAGTATGTTCGCCTATTTATAGAACTAGCTATGATCAATTTTATCATCTTTAATTGTACTGATCCTTGGAAATATTGTCTCATCAATTATTTTACCAGACATGATTATCATGGCCATAATTAAAAACTACATCGTTGCTCACTGAGAAATAGAAATTGTCTCCCTTATAAGATGTCCGTGGTAGTCCAAATGGTTAGTGGGTCCTTTTATTTGAAATCCTCGGACCAGCATATTCTTCTGGAGATAGTGCCATAAAATCAAAGACTTTTCTTACTTTTGTACAAACATGACTTGTGAATTCATTTAAATGGCATTCATCAAATTGTTTAACATGGTACTATATAACTATATGATTGAAGTGTTCCAGAGGGGTGTAAATGTGTACATAATTATTAGGATAATGCTAAATGAAGAAATAATAAAATAACACACGTGGTTTGTATTATTGTAACATAATTCAGAATAAATGGTACTACTTGAGCACGAGATGTATGTATTTTGATGTAACAGTTATAGATAGACGTATCGTGAATGTATTTTAATGTATTTTAATGATAAATTTAAAGCAGCTTATTCAAATATTATAAATAGAAATACTTTATTAAGTGCTGTTTTGAGGAAAACTGTTTACACGTAGAACACAATGAAAAGATAAAATAGAAACCAGAAAAGGGTAATTTACCTGTGTTTAAAGTAATTATGTTTGAAATTGTCCAACTTGTTTTACCAAACCAGTATTCGCCATATTTCTTCCTTTTGTACAGAACATGTTTAAGTAACTTATAAGTATAAAACTGGAAAGCAAACTGTCGATGGTCTCCCTTAGATAGATTAATCATAAGATGCCTGATTTATGTCATGGAACTTCACATGAGATTCAGAATGCCATAGAGTAATAACATGCTTTCAGTCGTTTGACGCGTTTTCTATATCCGTTTTGTGTAGTCAACTATGGCAAGTCAGCTGTCAGGTAAATGCTGTTTTATTTTATCTTCTATTGGCATACATGTTTTTTAAACAATTTTATTACGTTTTTTTCTGTCAACATTTTTATAACCAAATATAAATATGTAGTAAATATTTAATCAGCGAATTACATAAATTTTATCTCTACAAGTTTTAGCAAAATGGGATGGAAAATTTTTGATGATTTTTATAATTGCATTTGAGTCGCGCGATATATCATTGACATGCACTCAGAATATTATTTTGTCTTTACTGTTAAGCAATTGAAATTTTGATTTTGAAATTGAAATTGTATCTTTTAACACATTTTAATATGTAAATAAAACCTAGAAATGAAGAAAGAATGTAACCTATATAAACAAACTTACAATCAACTATTACGACACTAGCTGTACTTACCATTGACGAAAGCTTTTCAAGCCAATATCCCTATTACAATATATCAACTCATTTACTATGGTTATTACACTTATTTAATATACCTCACAGGGCAATAATTAATTTTGTTATAAATGGTAAATATTTGCTTGTTTTCTAATTGCCATTTTCAGCGATGAATTTAATATGATAAATAATATAACTTTTGTATAATATACCTCACAGGGCAATAATTAATTTTGTTATAAATGGTGGATATTTGCTTGTTTTCTTATTGCCATTTTCAGCGATGAATTAAATATGTAAAATAATATAACTTTTGTATTGTTTGCTCTCTGTAAGACACTTCATATATGCAATTATCAGTTTAGTTCATAGGACTGCCTAACGGGTCAGTTGTTGTTAAGTACATACACAAAAAAATTCTAATAACAATAAAAGGCAATTACAAGTGGAAGCAGCGGTTCGCTGAATACTGATTGGATGTATACTCTAACTATACAAGAGTGTACCCGGAATAGCGAATGGTTGATTATTGTGCATGGAATAAATTATTAATAAGCATAACCATAAAGAAATTATTGAAATACGTTTAGAAAAGGGCATAAACTATATATTTGTCGATTGCTTATATTGACCTAATCCCTGGCAGTTAGTTTAGTGTAATACTTAGCAAAGATACACATGTTAAATCGGTATTTCTGACTCTTTTTTTCTTTCTAAAATAGAATTCCTTAGGAAACTAATACGTCGTGCAATGAAATGCATGGATTCATGATATAAAGAAATATAAAAAGCGGACGAAGCTTGTGTAAATATCGAAAGGTAGATAATTTGAGAAGAAAATGTTTGTTGTTTCATTTCTCTTTTAAACGTTTTTAATGTAAGAATAACGAAATGCATATTCAACTATCTTAAAAATTACTTTACTTGAAATATATATTTATGGCACTAGAAACTATCAGGCACCAAATATATATTATTGTTCGCAATTCTTACTAGGAAAGTTGTATCTCCAAAAAAAGTGTGAACATAAACAACTGAGACGTCTAGACAAACAAGAAAGGTGTCTTAAATCATGCGATGGTAAATACGCTTTAATAAGCCTGGTTGAACGAATGTAAATGCCTAGAGGTGTAACTTATATGTATACGATGACCAACAGTCTGACAAGATTTCAAGCCCTAATTGATGATGTTTTAAGTCCTAACCAAATACGTATATATCTTATTCGATGCTATAAATGTAAATCATTTTCCAGTAGTTAAGTCTCCAAAGTCTGTCAAGAAATTACATATATTTCTGTAAGGCGATTGCAAATTAGACAATTTATTTGAGTGTACTATTTTCATTTTAAATGTGAATAAAGACAATTCCTATTACCACGATGATACGATCTCCATATCTTATACCAGTACCAGTTTTTACTCTTTTATTTTTCTTATCACACACTTCAGTTTCTACATTCAATTAAGTGGTAAAGTGTCGGCTTGCTGATCGGGAGTTCAAACCCCGGTGGGGTCAAACCAAAGACTTTAAAGTTGGTAGTAGTGGCTTCCCTCCGAACACTCTGGGCTAAGAGGACAGCATTACGCCTGACTCGTCGGTGTCAGTATAATGGACCGGCCGGATTCAGTCCCTGGGCACCTCATAAGTGGTATAATGAATGAAACGTCGGTGTACAGTATCGGTAGAAATGTCGGCAAATCACATTCCATCCCTATATTCAGTACAAATAGGTTGACTTATATCTAATGCAATGTCTAAAAATGATAACTGTCAAGGAATAATAGTTTCCTTGGTTAATGATTCGCAAGGAAAAGTAAAGCTGACATAGGAGCCTTGTCTTGTAGTATTATGACAGGATGCCACAAGTGTATGAAATTAAGTATTATGTTGATTGGGTATATCGTTCGGTATCATGATAATGTGAAATGGAACATATATCTGCACTGTATTCCAACTAGCAATATATTAAACCGTAATTTAGTTGAAAATATGAAATGACACCAGGTGTGTTTTCATTCTAAAACGTATTGCTGTTTGGCATGCTCAAACTGAGATGAAGTATTCGATAATAATAGCGCTAGTAATGGTCCAGTTTACTTGTATATCGATCTGTCTTAATGCTTACACATGTAAAAAAGACGCAATTGATAATTGCTTGCGTTTTCTATAAAAAGATGTTTGGTAACAATTCCTTACGAAAGGTTTTGCCTGCATGTCAATAAATGATTGCATATTAAGGTAAATATCTATATTGAGCTTAAGAGTGGAAACACATTTTAAGTTGTAGCAGTTCTATTTATAAGCCAAAAGTATTGACTTAAAAACAGTATCATTTCACATCCCGCGTTATGAAAATTATTTATGTAAGAAGGTGAATCTAAAACTACTTTATCGAATCTGTAAATGTTAAAATAAGTCCCAATGTTCCATTACGATTAACAGCATACTATTAAGACTTGTTTTTATTCTCTGTATGTTTCATTTTGTGTACTCGAATATATATAAATTTCTAAAAGATAGTAGTAGTTGTGGAGTAGTAGTGGCAGTACTAGTGGCAATAGTAGTAGTAGTAGTAGTAGTAGTAGTGATAGTGGTAGAAGTAGTGGTAGTACATGTAGTAGTAGTAGTAGTAGTAGTAGTAGTAGTAGTAGTAGTAGTAGTAGTAGTAGTAGTACTAGTAGTACTAGCAGTAGTAGTACTAGTAAGAGTAGCAGTAACAGTAGAAGTAGTTAAAGTAAAAGAAGTATACTTACAATTGTTTGTATTTATTATGTTTTTTTCTTATTGTCCTGGCTATCACAATTAGAATATATGACAAAGTCCTATGAGCATTGCAACATATACCAAACTCCGAACAGGCACAGAACAAAGGTATTTCAAATGTAAGCCAAGCGAAAAGTAAGAACAAATTGGTGATGAGTCATTTAACGAAAAGAGCAAACCCGACTGTTACCGCCTTGGAACGGTCAGTCGGCAATATGGACCGACTGGGGTGCTTAAACCGGTTTTACAAAGCTCTAACCTCGCACTTCCTGACGAGTTTTTCAAATGCAAGTAATGAAAAGAAAAACGATCTATTTAAATACAAAATGTCCAAGCGCTGATATTTTCTATAAGTTATGACGAAAGTAGTGACGTCATTGAAAAATAATGTCCACATAGTGTTTAGAAAAGATTATGGTATTATTTCGATTTTAAAAACTACACAAAAATGGTTGACTTTAAATAAAATTAACTTTCTGCATCATGAACAAACATGACCAGAGACGAATAAATGGTTGTAGCATCCTGTTCATGTGAAGTTGGACTTGAAGAACCAAAGTACAATGTCCATCAAAGGAAATACACGTAACAATCCTTGTAGGATGAATTAAATTACAAAATACAACACATCTTCGGTTTATACAAAACAGCTTTGTGACCTTAGATAAAAGGCACTGAGATATTGTTTCTGCATATGAATGTTTCATTAATTGTGACACAACTTCGACCTAAGGTTTATTAATAATTGCCGCATGAACAAAATTGCATCTGTCTTTTGTCACAGACTATTTGTGTAGTCGTTACGAACTTTCTTTGTGGAATGAAATAGTCTACTTGACAAGAGACAAAGAACAATGTTTATGAATAAAAAAATGGTGGGAATGCAGAGGTCGGAGGCCTGGGAAAATATATCAAAAAGGAAAAATATGGCAAAATTATTTAGTTGGACTCCCTCCAATCTTAAATTTGGTTTTCAGTTCTACCATTTTGTAGTTATTTTGTGAAATCGCCATTTAAATACCACTTTGGATAAATAAAACTTCCTGCTTACTTCTTCAGGCACCCCATATTGTTTAAAAGACCAATTGGACAACTTTTGACTGCAGATTGCAGAATCGAAATATTTTGCTGTTTGTTCTACTGCGCTGCTATTATTAAGCATGATGTGTCTCGAAAGACCCATGTATTAAGGTACATAAAGGTTAACAGAACATAGATAAACCTTACTTCAACTCAACTTTATAATGCCAGTGTTTAAATCTAATAAGTACAGCAGAATGTTTCTAGCTAGCATAAGTCTAAAGAATAATTGAGAATAATTGTTAGCTTTGAACATTTTTTCTGACATTAGTGGGTTTAATTAGTATCTTGGGAATAGTTAACTGCTATTTTCTTCTTCATGGAATTGTCCATTAAACGTACATTCAAGTAAAACACATGCAGTGCTGTTTAAACACAACGGTAATTATATATTGTATTACATAGCCGCGCATATATTAACAAATCCTAATATATTTAATGCGTAAACGAATATTTATAAAGAAAAAAATCACTCTTACTAAACAAGCTCACATCAAAACATACAGTATTTCAGTTTACTGCTTGCTTTGCTGTGTTATCATAGAAATAATTGACATCTTAAAAAAAGAAGTTAGACACAAATACTGCCAGTGGCATCTTGGGATTGAATTGTTCCAGAAACGGTTTATTTCTGAGACCGCTCCGGGAAGGGATCATCAGTTGTGAGAACATAAATTTGGCGTTGCCTTTTTCTGCCTTATATCAGCCTTTGGTATGCTTAAAGTAATTACTATTCATATATATAAATAATTCAATAAAACTAAATCACTATACCAGCGTCAGTTGTTGTAGCAGTTCTTTGTAAACTCACAGTTCACTTTGAATGTCAACATAAAATTACTATGTTGAACGTTAACAAATATTGAAAAATTATTACTTTTCATTTGCTCGTCAGTTTCAATGAACGCTATCGGAGTACGAGTTAATCAGTTAGTGTTAACATTCATATATAACTTATAAGTGCCGCCATGTTCGATATATGTTATTCACCTTAGCTTTGATGGACACGTGTGACACAGTGCTACAACAGCGCGTCTTCGTGTATCATTGGATGTACTCATCTCATGATAAATACACATATTCAACAAATTTATATTAGTACAAGAACGGAACAACATTTAAGTCTATTTAATTATTAATTGGCACATGAACACTCCTTTTAACTTATTTTTCGATTATGACTGTCAATATTTTTTGCGTCAGACTGTCGTTAAATAATCATTACTGGTTTCAAATTGTGGAAAGATAACCGGATCTTTTACGATAAAATGAGCACTGAAGTAAGCACTGGATAAGGTTGTTTTCTTCGTGAATACAAGGATGGTCTCCCCTTCTCGAAAAAAAGAAAAAAAACGATGTGTACCTGCCATGAATATTGTCAGTCATGTTGTTGTGTATTTTTTAATTGATGACGAATAAGGTGTTGATGGTTTACGCATAACTTAGATATTTAAAGCAGGAATGTCTAACTCTAGTTTGCACAGAAATTAAAGAATATTTTTTACCTATGTAACAAATTTTTAACATGCAATATATTTCGTGGTAGTTATTATTTCATGAAACAAATTATTCAATATTATTTTTCTTACAAAGTTCATGCAAAAATCAGTTCATTGTACCCGTTTTGCCATCCAATTTTATTATATTACATATATAAGCATATTTAAGTTAAGTACTGTTAATGTTTAATAAATAATATATACACACACATGTACCGTTTCCTTTAACTGTCTTAACAGACAGTTAAAAAAGTCGTTATTGCATTGAATTCAAATTATTTACAGAGAATGCTTCTTCTTCATTTTAGCCAAATTATGTTTTAATTGCTTGTGGTTTTCCCGATCTTTTTAACACGCACGTGTTGTTGCAATTGGCGTATACAACACCAATGGCGCGTAAAAGTCGTTCTTAGAAACGAACAACTGTACAAACTGTGCGTCGTCAATTAATTACATTAAATTTTAATACAATTATTTTTTTTGTATGCCCAGTTCTTATACATTCCATGACTTTGCTTTACTTTAATCTCATGCAGTCATGTATTCATTTACTCTAATTTTGCATAGTAAATAAACTGCAAGGATTGTCCAAAATGAAATGAGTATTTTCTTCACTTTTTAACACAGACTGGTTTATGCTTTTGATCTGATCAAATGGGGCAAAAAATAAATTATAATCAATGTCGTGTCTTACAAACATGGACCTTCCTTGTCAAAACGCATTTCTAAACATATGCAATGATAAAATGTATTGAAATTCAATTCGTGTCGTAGTTAAGTTTTGTAGGGTAAATGTTATTTAGTTTATTAAGTTTGTGTTACCGCATACAAAACAGGTAATCACCATGCACGTTTAAATGATTTACAATTAGGATAATTATCACGCTTATGTTGCAAACCAGAAACATTTTCTGCAGAGGACCTAAGCTCCTTTAAATCCAAATATCTTGTGAATGTATAGTTTAACTAAGTATGATTTAAATTTACAATTAAGTAATAAAATGATAATCTAAAATATCGCCATGTACATATACGAGTTAATCACATACACTCATGTGTCTGTCCATAAGAAGTGTCATGCATGATGAAGACAGATCTTACAATAAACAATTTGACAACCTTGATAATACTACAATGTTCTCGGCAAAGAATAATTATCGCAAAATGACATATGCAGTAAAATTCTATTTCAAAAAACGTTTAAATGACCAAGTAACATAATGTTATTCTTGCTATTACAATCAAACTTAAATGACAGAGTTACTTTTATGTACGAATCATCAAGACAATTACAATATAATCATTCAGTTCACCATGTTGTTTATCTTTTATCACGGGATTGCATGTGACCTCATATATTTTTTGTGTTACATCATTCACGCGAAATAGACAACTTCTTACAAGTCTATATGTCCAAGGAAATGAATTCTTAAATTGGCGTCTTTATTTATCAATCAAAAGAAACGTCTAGACAGTTAAGAAGAAATATTTTACTTATCATAAAAGAAAATACACCCTGTGCATGTCTGTTAATCGAAAACAAATAGCTACCTGTGTAACTAATAAATATGCAATGATTCGCTGTCTGTCTAGTTATAAAATGTTTATGTCCAGTCATTGTCAGAACCATATATATCAATATCTCTTTCAAAGGCATGCAATAATACATTCACGTTTGATGTCGGACTAGATTCCCTTCTATGTTAAGGATCTGAATGCAGATTGTTGGTACAACTAAGAGTATTGCTCGCGTAAGTTACAAATATCATAGACATTATTCATGTATACAAAACTATTTCACGCGTACAAAGATAAGAAATGCCTATATTGTGGTTATTTTTCTCTTTTCTTTTTCATAAAACAGCGATTAGAAATTATTGTTTTTCTCTTTTCTCTTCACCAACTTTCAAGGTATTTTTCCAGACAGTTTGCGTCATGGTCATGTGTAAAACACTAAACTGAACACGGTTTATCCTATTCATTTACTAAACAAAGAAAACAAAACAAAAGGGTAAGACGTTTTTACACGAAGCATAATAAAGGCTCGCATTTGTTTAAATGGTGTAACAATCAAAGGCATGGTAGTAAAATGAATGACTTTTGTGAAGGCTGATAATAAGTCCCTGTTATATCCTAACAGTGTTGTTATATTTAAATTAACGATAGATATTTCAAATATGCTAATGGTCTATGTGCGTTGGCAATCTACGCATTGAGTAAAGATGTTGATGACAAGTTCTTATATTACTCATATGTTTATTTAAAAGAAGTAGTTTCATCGTAACCAATATGACTCGAACTTTACAATAATCTTGAAGTTTAAATGCAGGGTTTCAAGATGGAACAGTATTATATGAGATACTGAAGTATCCATTAAATATTAAAGCCACAAGTTGCTTTTTAGTTTAACAATTCATATTAAGTTAGACGTGTAATTTTCAATTCCCATCAAGTAAAAATAACCGAAAAAGTTGTTTTGCTAAAGACTTATAATTAATATGTATACATGCTAGTTACTTGACAGAAAGGTTATTCTAGACATTTAGTGTGCAAAGTATCCAGCTTTAGATAAAAGACAACTATTATGTACCTACAGCAATGTTTAAACAATATGTTAATCATTTTTAAATATAATCTTTTAGAAATGTTTTCTTTATTTATATGTTGAATACATTTTAAATTGATAAAATTTATTTTATGTGACTCTCTCTCTCTCTCTCTTTCCTTTCGTCGCTCTAATGTAATTAAGGAGTATTGTCTGAAAATGTGAAAGTGTGAAAATTGGTGTTCAACTTTTTTTTTCTAGGAATAACAAATGAGTTTACCTTCGTTTGCAAAATATGTTGCTCATTTCTCCTCACATGGGGCCAATATACCAATATCGTGGCTTCTTATGCAAGTTTTGATTTCATTTTTTTCCTAGTCTAATATTCATCTTCTGTGGAGCAATAAATATTTACAATTTTCTTAAAGCAAATTGTTTAATTTAAAGCGTATATGCGGTCGAATGGAGTTGCCGAGCTTTAAATGGCCAGAAATAAAATGTAGAACCTCTTTGGATCCTATCAATCAATATGTATATAAAAAGTAATTACGCCAAACGTAATTGTTTTTTTGACAAACAG
The DNA here is from genome assembly GCA_007844125.1 of Sinonovacula constricta. NCBI lineage: Eukaryota > Metazoa > Mollusca > Bivalvia > Cardiida > Solecurtidae > Sinonovacula > Sinonovacula constricta. The sequence continues at coordinate 27,659,317 of CM017566.1, read as the reverse complement.
TAGCTTGGTAAAAGTATAAATCATGCTAGGTTGAAAATTTTAAATCAGTATTTTACAAAGGAAAAATATTAAAGTTAATTTAAACTGGTTTAATCTATTAATGATCACAATTTTCAGTCAGTACTTATTAAGCACCATGTATATTAAGACACCAATGTCAGTAATGTATTCAAAGTAGCATTTACGGATTACTCTTTTGTAAAAATGAGGGGGAAAAAAACAGAAAAAAATAATTCGTTTTTTTTAATGCATCACAGCGACCCACTTTTTGACATTATAGCTACGCCCTGTCATTCTGGTGAAAAACTATTCTAGATAATTGTCTATTTAGAAGTACTGACACACGTCAAATCAACTGATAGACCTTCTCACATTAAGTCCTTTGCCTCAACCGGGACTCGAAGCCACGCAGTGAGATGCTGAGCAATCATATGCGTTTTCGTCTGTCTTTATCATACGGCAACTAATACCCGAAAGAGATTTGACAAATATACAGAGGCGGGAAGTATATTTTGATTTCAACAATGGAACAATCTAACAATCTAACCATCAAAGTGCACAGCCTTGTTGTTACAATGCCATTAAATTGTTATTTCCTTTAAAGTATATGTATTAACGGATTGTTGCATGGGAAAATCTTCGAATACAAACAACAGAATAGAGCATAACATTTGACTTGTACATAGTACATCGTGACAACATATGCAATTTTAAATTAAACAAGTCATACATTCACATATGGAACATTAACAATTTTAAGTGACAAGTAATTATGTCGCTTCATTTTAAATAACAACCCAATTCAATTGTTATTTTCATGAACGTTGAAAATTAACCAAAACTCAATTCATTAAACTGCCGCACTTCACTTGTTTATAGAACAACTTGGCGCAATCCATAGGACTTTTCCAGGAACCATTACATATAGACAATTAGACTAAGGCAAAGTTTGCCTGCACTTTTCGGTACATGTTTTTTTATTATTTTGCCTGATTGCTTGGTTTAGCAAATTATATATCTAAATACAAAACTTAAAATACAAGATATTTATTATTATAATTATTATTATTATTATTATTATTATTATTATTATTATTATTATTATTATTATTATTATTATTATTATTATTATTATTATTATTATTATTATTTTATTATCATTATTATTATTATTATTATTATTATAAGTTGTAGTAGTAGAAGTAGTAGTAGTAGTAGTAGTAGTAGTAGTAGTAGTAGTAGTAGTAGTAGTAGTAGTAGTAGTAGTAGTAGTAGTAGTAGTAGTAGTAGTAGTAGTAGTAGAAGTAGTAGTAGTAGAAGTAATAGTAGTTATATTAATATATTATTATTATTACTATTATTATTATTCATAAGCATAAGCATAATTTAAGTAGTAGTAGTAGTAGTAGTAGTAGTAATAGTAGTAGTAGTAGTAGTAGTAGTAGTAGTGGTAGTAGTAGTAGTAGGAGTAGAAGTAGTAGTAGTAGTGGTAATTAAATTAAAGGATTAATTCGATAAATAGAAACAAAGTACAACATTGAATATGAGCATGGAATTTGATTAATGCTATAACCAGGTTGCTTCGTGGCCAGGTCTGGCTGAAATAACAATGCATAACTACATGTATAGTTGAAATTTGATAAAAAGTTTGGTGTAAGGTTTGCTATCTCCTCGCTATTCACTTAAAATACAGATTTCTCCATTAGAAACTAATATAAGTATATTTATCAGCGTTCTCTCTCTGAGGAGTAATTTTGAGAAAATTACAAATACTATTACTGAGTCAGAGTGCGAATTCATTATATTTTCAAGCATTTTATATACGATATTTTTTATTACGAGAGTATAAATCCAATTAGTCTATGAATGTATCCAGCGGGCATTGGGTTATCACAGTGAGTTCATTTTCCTGACTATTTAGACGATGTATATTTATCACAAATGGGTTTTATTATTATTTATGAAACGGTAATTCTCAATTATACGCTTCCAGAATTGTCACATTTATTGACGTCAGTTAATTTTAAGTGCATTGTCATACTTTAATAAACTAGAACTGTTGTACACTCAATTTTAACTCTAATTTTATTTTTATTTCGATATTCTGGAGATACATGAATATTCATTTTACATTATTTAATTTTTCTTAAAACTTTAATAGTGTTTTAAATAATTTTAAAATTGTCTACATTATAATATATAGAAAAATGGAAGTCACAAAGAGGTACTCATAAATAGTTTTTGTATGTTCATTTGTAAAAAAGGTTCGCACAAATACAAAACAATCGTTTCCATAAAACAACATAAATCTGATGTTTATTTACAAAATTAACTAAATGTATTGTTATAATGACCACAACAGGGCAAACTATACTATTTTGAGTACTAAATGCCATGGTTATGTCACTTGCTTTTTACAACTCTTTCAAATGCATACATACGTAAATGATTCATCAAGATAATAAAATAAAAATGTAAAATAGCGAAATAAACCAATATATATTTTAAATAATATTCAAAACATGCCATTTGTATTGTTTTAATATTAAATTAAGTCAATAGAATAATATAACACTTATTTGTGCATCAATTTATTATAGGTTTTATTGCTTTGCTCTAGTTGATTGCGCTATAGTTAACTAACAATGTGTTGAGGTTATATAACCAGGTAAAGTATCACTAAAGTTTATTTTTAAATTAATTCATTTTTTAAATTGTAGTTGGCTAAATCAGTCGGTTTCTAATTATAACTTACAAGAAGTTTACCATAACCTTTAAGGCATTCTACTTGATTTGACTGCAATATGTCACTGAAGTTTCTCTCTGAACCGGAAATCGGATACTTTTATATACTAATTTACAATTTACAAAAACTGCCCTAACCTCTTTTTGTCTTAAAATAAAAACGTAAATAACTTTAAGCTGTAATGAGACTGGTGTTCAATTCTTTAGTGAAAGCAATCGTGGCGAACTATGACTCCCGTTAGGCCGCCGACCCATCAATTGATTTTGAATACTAAATGCTAAAAAGTTATTGAAAATGTTTGAAATGCTATCGCTTTGTTCTCAAAAAATAGTTTTAATTAAACTTTACATAATACATCCTTATTAAATAAATATGTTAATTTAAGAAATGTTTGTGTTTGTTGTATTCCATTTTGATAATGAACCATACCATACCATTAAAGTATGGCGTTTAGTCATTTAAAGTATATACTGTTAGACAATATTCCAATTTGAATGAATGGAGTAAATTAGATTGGGGCTACTACAATACACCATAATAATATTTTTCATAGTTTGACCATACCTGTGTATAAAAACAAATCTTAATAAGCAGAATATGCTTTCAATTAATACTAACAAGTATATACATTTTACAACTTTTTCCCCATTTCATAACATTTATCTGTGGGTACATGTACTTACGAAATAGTCGTCAGTTGTAAGAACAGACATTTTATATCGTGTAAATTCCTATGTCATGCTTACTTAGTTATAATATTAATAATATCTTGTCCCTTCTTTTTGATATGCAGCTTATTTATTGCTAGTAAATATTAAGTTTGATACTTTATCGGTTTTATCTCCATTTCAAAGAAATGAATAAGGCTTGTAAGATGATTTTTTGCGTGTAACTTAAATATGTGTTTTCGGACCTAGACTACATGATGTCCATATGTTTGTAAGTAAAAGCGAAAGGTGGTATGCATACAGGTGTTTCTCTTATACTTTGTTTAGGCTAAAAGTCTTTATCAGATTTGTGTTCTTTATCTTGTTAAACATATACGATTCTGTAAGAATATTTAACTAACAATAATTCGGATTTTTGTTGTTGACTATACGACCTAGAAAAGCTTATGCACGTCATATTGACCCATAATGTTGACAACATAGATGTAATTTTACCACATCGACCTTATTCCTATTTCTTGATAAAAGAATGGTCATTTAATCACGATACTTAAATGGCGAACTGTGAATACACAATTTTTTGTTTTATCTTTGTTGAATATTGGTTTATTTTTAAGCCATTGTGAGCCTAGCCCTTTTAACTTTGTGTTCCCCTAAATTGCCTTCTATTGTCTGTCTTTACAATGAAAAAAATCAAAATAAGAATTTATTCACAGTGTCAGCTAAAGAACATTCATATACCATAAACTTAAGACTTAAGAATTTCATATCAATAAATACGCGAATATTAAGTAGGTTATACATTCAGAGTAAACATGTACATGCATAATTGATTTACTCAATCCCTAATTGAATTTAAGTGCCACTTGTAGCTTTCTCCTTCACTAAAACAATAGTCTTGCTTTAAAATTTACGTGTTATTACATTGTGCTAAAAGATAACAAAACAGTCTTCAGATCAATCTTCTTTTGTCACGTCTTTGTCTTCAATTACATTACACATCCATCAGTTATTATGTTTTATTCATTGAACAAAGCAATTTAATTCATGACTTTGATCCCCTTTATTATTCCAAGATGAAATGTAATCAATCTGCATATTGCATGTATGAATGTGTTTCAATAGAAGAGAAAGTTATCTGTTATGAATTATGACTTTAATTTGTACTTTTGAATATAGTTCTAGGGAATAAATTTTTCTTGGCTATATTGATAACTGATGTTGCAAACAGCTGATTTTTTAAAAGGTTATAGCAAAAGGCCTGGAACATCATCAAAGATTGCTGTCAAAACTTGTATAATCAAAGGTGAAATACAGTTACCCATGAATTTTCACAGAATTAAGTTGAAATATTACCCGTTAATGTGCTTAATGTGGTAACTGCGTGTCCTTAATTAAAATGTAAATCACTACAAATTGTTTATAAATTGGCATCTTCATTCCATATGATAAACATGCAAAGAATAATTTTAAAACCATTGCCTGCAAGTATTGGTATAATTTTAACATAACATATGTTCTTGGAATATAGTATAACGAATCTGCATTTAATGTTTTTATTTTTAATTGATTCCTGAACTGCATGGTGATTAGGTACATCAAGTAATCAAGCTAATTCAAGTTACAGAATCCATATAAAACCAAAATTAAAATTTATTCATAGTGTCAGTTAAGGAATATTCGTTTACCATAAACTTTAGAATGAAATAAATTTTATATCAACATACATAAATATTAAAAAGGGTACAAGTGTCGGTGTGCCGTAAAACCCAAAAAAAACAAAAAAAAAACAATAAAAAGGGTATATCAAGAACATTAAGTAGTCAACCTCATTCAAATTACAGAATCCGCAAAAAGTAACAGTTTGACATTCTCTTAGTAAGTTTACTGTTCTTCATTCAAATAAAATAAAATAAAAATATCCACCTTCCTTAAATTAATCGTATTTATTTGATAATAAGGCTGTGTTATGCAAAGTTTTATGAAAACAATTACTTTTTTTACTTTTACTTTTTTCCAGAACACAGCGATACCATTTCAACCACTGAACAACCCTTTTTAGTATTTAATATTCACAATCAATTGGTGCGCCATTGGATTTACGGGAGTCAGAGTTCTGCTATGAGTGTCCATAAGTTGTCTGTATTTAAAAAATGTTTACCGTTGATGTCAATTGTTAACTACGGTACATATTGAGCAAAAATAAACAGACCAAAGGAGTTATGTAAATGGTAGGTAAATAAAGTGGTCAAAGTTTTCTGTCTTTATATTTAAATTAACGTCTATATCACATCCGTCAGCAGTACATGATTTTATTAAGCTGCATCGTCTTTCAGATCGTTTAAGTTCATGTCAATAAACATAACTAAATAAATATTATATTAAAATGTTCAGAAAACTTCAGGTTCTAACACAGAGACTTTAAAAAAGCATGTTAAGTACATTTATTGTATTAAATAAAATATGTATGGGGTCTGACGGTTGGCATGTAATAACAGTAATCTAAAGCAGAATGTGTAAGTAAAGATGTGATATGCGAATTCATCGTTTTATTATTATTATAATTTAAAATCAAGTGTTTCTGTCATTTTATAATGCAGATTATTTGAAAGTAATTTGAATGCCACACGTCCCCTGAATAGTGTGCATAGTTTAAAAGTCAATTCTCAAGCCCCCAGAATAACAAACGCCAAATATGTTGATGTTGACTTAAACATACTATCTCATAGGGACATTTGGTTTTTGTCTAACATATTCGATCATTGAGACTAAACAATATAATCAAAGATCCAACGTACATTGCGTTAACAATGTTTTATTAAAATCACTTTGCTTATATGCATAAATGGAAAATAAAACATCTAAGATATCATATTTTACCATAATTATATCCTTTCATCATTAGTCATGAGTCAAACTGCTGTTGAAATGAAAAAATAGAATGGGGGTTTTATCATATGTTCACTTAAAAAAGAACACAATGAACATTAACAGATCGTTGACTAGAAAGAAAAAAAGGTAAAAACTGTCCTGGTCGTTTCAATGTTTACGAAAGATAATCTAATTTTAATGCTTGGAATAATTAAATGGTATTGTCCGATTTTCTGAAGTAAGCGTTATTAGAACAATGCAAAAGTGTTACTTTGACATATAAATTAATTGACTACCAAAGACATGCTTCGACAATCAATTGAGTGCTCAGCTGTATAGATAGTGCAGCCATTAGGTGCCCATTGGCATAGCAGTTATATCCATGTTTTCTGATCTTTGTATTTAAATTATATCATAGTTATTAAGGTATTTTGATATGTTGTTATTATGGTACCAGATGTTATTTAATTAACAAATGTTACATAATTTAAATAGTGTTCTGACCACAAGCAAATCAGTAATAATAAGAACAGTAACACAATTGTCAATGCATATATAGCGTAAATCAAGTGAACATATAAGGCATATACAAATGACGATTTCAAGGAGAAATTATAAAACCACGTTTTAATTTTGACACGACTCACTGCAAAGTACTCGACGACTTCTAATAATATTGATGTAAAATGACAATACTAATTTTGATAAGTTTGTTACTGATCGTAACAAAAACACCTTTTAAAATTGTTTCATTTTCACATTTTTGAGACTTGTATATAATATGAGTTACAAGATTAGTTTTATTAACCGTGTGTTTTTACCAGGATCACCTATACAAGAAATCCTTATTGTATAATATCTCTGCACTAATTATAGATTTAACCTTCAGGCAATCGTCTTTCGCCTTTTCATGAACTGGCTGATAGGAAAATATAAGGTTATGAGTAATCCTTAATTCTTCATTTGTCAAACTGTTCTAGATGAGATTAATTGAAATGATTTCTACAATTAATTCGCAGTAACTCGCAAGCAAATTGACTGCCTTGATAATTAATCCTTGCTCATGAAAACTCTAATTAAAATGGTCAGTGATCCTTCATTTACTACATGGGATAACACTGCAATCTATCAGCTTCACATTTACGTAAGTGCAGAGTGTAGATTTGTGCATATATGGAACATATAAGTTCGTTTGAGTACATTTTTAAGATACGTGTATAAGGGTAAATGATACTAGCTTTGAACAAACTAATAAATTATAACTTAGGTTTGCGTTTGAGCTTCGCTCTGAATAAAATTATTGATAAACATACAGTTCTTTTTCATGCTACATTCAATGTGTCCCTCCATGCATTATACAGCCTTGCTAATTTACGACTTATGGGTCTCTTTGATTATCTCTCTGATCCATTATATAATTCTCAAGATTAAAATGGCATTCATCTACATTTTGCATGCATCAATGTTGTTCAATAAGGCGGATATTGGTATTTTGAGTTTCGCTGTATTTAAGATAGTTAAATCACTACATAACTTGTAGTTGTTTACTGCGATGAAATTGTATTGTAGTATGCGCGTGGGATTAAAGGTGATGTACATGTTCCCGAACGTGAATGACCTTAAACTGTTGAAATTGGGTTTAATGCAAATAATTTCCCCAGCAGTGTGGTTAAATTCGTTTTCTACTCTCGTTTGTTGCCAGCGGAGTGTATCAGGAGAAGTGTTTTAACCGCGGAATCTTGACCAAAAATAAGCAACTTAAATAAAAAAAAAATATATTTGAAACATACTGTGTTCAGAGTACTTGATAACGGTCGAACGCAACGTATATTAGTGAACGACTTTCTCCAGCATTCAAGCTTTGTCCATTTAAGGTTGCTCCTTGTGATAGTGAACATATTATGACAATAAAAAATGAATTAAGTCAAATACAAATCAAAAACTTAAGTCATAAAAAGATCACCAGTGCATATAAATCATGCGATCTTTTCTGTTCACATTCGTCTATTGAAATCTCGTTTACATTAGGACTACATCGGCATTTTTTTGTTTTGTTTTCATTTCTTATATTTAAACCTCTAATTTACAATAAGAATTTCTTCATGAAATTTTTAACCATGCAAATGAAAAATCTTGTTTTGATCGTCTTTGTCGAATTAAAGTCACATACACCTTCTCCACTTTTTTGTTTTGAAGTGCTTGCTCATATTTTTTTCATCATTTTTTAAAATTATTTTGTCTTTGTAACGTACTTATGTGTATGAGAATATTGGCAGTTGTGTCAAAATTAATTTGCTGCTTCCTGCGTGCATAAAAGGTTCTTTTTTGCTGATCAGATCAGTGCAAAAGAAGATTTAATCTGAATATCGGCTTAGAACCTGAATACCTTTTCAGATGGAAATATAATTTCCCGACACTATGTAAGAGTCGGTACCTGTAAAGTCCTCTGGTTTAAAGAGGTGCTTGATTAAAGATCGTACATGTTGTTTCCTTAAAACCTTTTCACGATTAAGGTTCAGCGGCAATCATTGTGCTGTCAGCGGCAATCATTGTGGTCATTGTGCTGAATTTCAAAGTACAGTTTTGGGTGAGGCTATGCTTAATTGTGAATGGAATGTCCTTATTTAGACAATTAAATAACACAATTTAAAATGGATGTACTGTAAGATAAACCATATAACCACAAAACATCCTTAAAACAATGTAAGGACACCACACATTGTTCATGCTCTCAAATATATTATCAATCTAACATGTTTTTCATAGTTTTATATACCGATGTCATTTATATATATTTGTTGATGTTGTTGTTGTTGTTGTTTTGTAATTTTTATTCGATTTAGAATATTGATAATTATTTTTGAAGACGATTAGCTGTTAAGCTAAATTCAAACTTAAGTTCTGTTCTGTTCTGTTCATGTTCTTTATTGCGTATACATAATTTATGACTCCAGATGTTTTCAGAAAACTTTCTTTTACCAATTAGAAGAAACTGTCAACATTTTTATGTTAATAAAAGGAACAACACAACAGTCTCCATATCAAACTTGCAATTAGATCAACTTTAACAGTACATACAACTTACTATACATAAGTGTGTCTCCATGAAAAATATAAACCTGAATTATGAAAAGTACATATATGTACTTGGTCGATGGGTTCTCAGTCATGTCAAGACGAACGGTTTATTATGTGTTAACAGTTCAATCGTTAAAAAAAGTGACATTACTAAAGTAATTGTAATATACAAAAATGACTGTTGACGTGAATCTGTTTCCCTAAGTTATTGCTGCTGAATGATTACATACGACTGGTTGCTGGCCTGGGTGCCGGCATCTACGACGTTGATATTATAGATGGACAACTATGCCAGTTAAACTTCGGTGCGCCGTTGGTTTCTCCACCAAAATAACTGGACGTCGCTATACTGATCAGAATTGCTTGCTACGATGTACTTACAGTAATAATTAGTCATTATAAAAATATGATCAAGTGTGCAAATAGTGTTCATTTTTTAATTTAAGATTGCATCGTTTGGATTATTGTTTAACAATCTCTCTGCTCTGAAACAAAATGTTTAGCATAATCTAGCTTCATCAAACAGATAAATATCTCGATCGATCCATATCTAGCAGGTTAAGTCATCTATGTATAGTTGCAACCTTAAAACCGGGCATTTAAATATAATTAAAATATAGTGAAAAGTTATTATGCCGGTTTGAGTGTAACCTACTTTTGACATTGGTATTAAATGGTTTCTTATGTTACAATACCAACTGAATCGCTCTAAATATGTACAACAGAGAGAAATGTGTATCTTGAGAGGGCTTTATGCAGAAAAAATATCCGTTGATCAGAAAATTAGCAAAGATATTGTCGATCCATTTATTTGTTTAGGTTTAAAGACATGTAAACATCAGTTTAATGGAAAGTACCTTAAAACTGTGGGATAATTATACTTAATAAATTGCTCTCAACTACAAAGACTCTTTCGGAAAGATGTACAAATGCTATGCATCTACTGTAAGCGGACGTTCAAGGAACTGTGGCGTAAAGGGGCTCCATAGTAGAAACGCAACATCATCCCATGATTACAAGTTTATTAATGAAACTTACATTTTACAATCTAACAACAGTGAGGCATGAATACCTCTCTCTTAGGCGTCCACATCCACTCTCCCTCTCGTCCAGATCTACCCTCCTTCTCACTAGCCTATCTCTATTAATTCCCCTCCATTCTGCACTCCTAACATATATATAGTCTAAAACTATTTGCCCATTCGAACTTGGGTCGCATATATTTTTGACTATGGTGTCATTCTTACAGTGCACAACTCACGTCTCCCGCCTATATTTTGACGTATTCATCAATCACTGTCCTGAATCGTGCCTCTTTATTGCTATTTTAATATTTCCCCGGTACACAAAATGTATATTGCATCATTCGGGTTTATTATTCTTGTCATTCATTGTCCTGCTTTATTTAACTTGCACTTAATTTAATTAAACGGCACGATGTCTTTAACTAACCAAATTATAACCAAATATTATTTACCTGAAAACTAATTAATATGATATATTAAATTATAGAACTATTTAACTTTATACTTGATAATTCAAACATGCTTCAATCCCCATGAATGTTCGAGCGATATGAATTTAATTTTTGTAGAAATGTATGAAAGTATCTTAGCATGTCGCCAATTATATTTTTCAACGTTTTATAATTGTGTTTTTTAAATTGATATGTCTTATGGTTTAGGGTGGGGCATTAACTTTTATTTACCTTGCTATTTGGGAATTGAGTTCACCCCCCACCAGACCTTACATTCATCATTTAATTAGATAAAGACGAAAAGGTAATACGGTATTAGAAAAATAACGAAACAGTTGGAAAAGAAATGTTACATCTACACAGGACAAAACTATATACGTATTTAACACTATCAAGTTTTATTTAGAACAACGTTTTTTTTTAAGAAAGTATATTTAATAAACTTTTACTAATCAAGGAATTGTGTTATACAGGATACAAATGAAGATGAAATATTGTAAATATGTTAATTGTAGAAATCTTGCATAATGCAATGATATACATATAGTTTATCCTATGCATATTAATACTGATTGACTTAATGTGAAAAAAAACATGTAGATCAATTTAAGGTCCCAGTATAATTTGCTGAGGATTTGTTTCGATGCAGCGTAGAGAATACCCATCATCAATTAAGCACAATGCTTAAATTAAGGACGAATTAAAAAAAATCTGTTGAAATAGTTTAAATATATTTAAATTTTTAACTTACACGTTTATAAAAAAAGACTACAAGTTCATATAATAACAATGCGTTTTTGTTTAGAATCGTATTTTCAATATAATCTGGCAAAGCAATCAGAAGAATAAATCTTATATCTATAATAATGTGTTTGAAATCATGTTGCAAGCATTAGACCTTTCGTCGTTTATTACTTGTAATGCCATATTACCTTTTTTATTATTTTATTATGATGAGTAATAATTATCTGAAAATAACTTATACTGTATTTTTCATACCTCGAAATGGGACACTGCTTTTGAATTGCACAAATTGCACTGTTTGAGTAATGATCTTTTCTTTATTCCTGTATTTGTGAAAGCATCTCATAAATAATGCATTCCACCGGCTGTCTACTGGAAAACACTTAACTAATTTGCCCTAGTCATTACTCAATTGTTTTAATACTGCTAAAGAACATCCTGGCAAAGAATGTATAATAGGTAAAAACAAAACTGCTTATCTGGAATTTGACCAATATTGCATCTTAGTCTTAACTTCGTGTTATTACATGTAACCCTTTAGAACAGTTTGTTGTTTTTTTAAGTAGAGGTTAAATCGATGTTTATAGGCACTCTGATTCAATCGTTTAGAGAGGCTTAAAACAACTGTTGATTTCGTTATAGTCTTGCCTCAGATGTGTTTACTGTGGGAAAATCTTACATTTGACCTGTGGTGCGCTTGTGGTTACACCCAGACGTTGCCAGGACCCTTCGGCAATAAAATATCTGTACAAAGCTTTACTGATTATAATTGATCGGTGCGACTCATTTTTTTAAAAAGATGTTTGCGATTAAAATGTCTTCAAAGAGTTTCCCATAAAGCAAACTAAGTTATTGTTTATAAATTTAAAACTAGTAACAAAACACAATAAACGAATATTGTGGTTTTATTTCAGAGTAAAAACAATTTATATATAACGTAAAACAATAGAAAATAATTAAAAAAATATGATATAGTATGCCAAAATATATGTGTTATATTGCCATGGTAAAAGAAAACAGAAAATTCTTTTTATATGTTTTTACGAACTGTTCTGAATTTTTCATATTTATAACACTTACAATAATCTTAGCGATTATTGTGGTTTATATTCGAGGAAAACAGCATATATATATATATATATATATATATATATATATATATATATATATATATATATATATATATATATATATATATATAGATATATATATATATATATATATATATATATATATATATATATATATATATATATATATATATATATATATATATAAAATAATATGTAAAATAATAGTAAATAATGAATATAATGTCATAATATATGTGCTGTACTGCAATAGAAGCGACAGAAATAGAAATTTGTTTTAAATGTCTTTGCTAACTGTACTGAATCTATAATACTTGTAATACTTATAATAATCTAAACATACTCTTTAATCATATCAGATGTATTAGTCAGATTAAAAGTCATTTTTTTCAGGAAACACATGTACCTTGATTGATTGCTACAGTCTTTTTTGTCTAGACACCTTACTTGTAATATAACAAAATTATAAAACGCATTAGAGACAACATCACATAGAAGGATAGGTTATAAAAATCGCGATATCGATTCGCTTTCTTAGTGTCTCCTTATAGCCAATTATGCCCTTATTTAAGTTAACCAATGCAAAAGCATGAAACTATCTACACCATTAACAAAAATCAATGCCTAGACAAATAAATGTCCATATTAAGAATTTGTATATTTTTGAGAAATTTAAAAATGCAATTCCAGTAAAATGTAAATTTGATTTTTTTATCTTTCCATTATTGCCAGAAATCTTACAAAGTTTGTATTCGCCTGACACAATACCCTCTCCTTATCTGCTGAAGAGGCAAAACAAAACAAAAGCAACAAACACAACAGACGATGGTCTTAATATGCAAATCTGCAGAATACAGTTTAACATTTAAATAAACATCCCACCGCGTGGCTTCGAGTACCGTTCTGGACTTAATGAGGGAAGGTCTCCCAGCGAAGCTGCGGTGCACTGATGGTTCTGTTTAGACATTTGTCTGGGATCGTACTCCACCAAAAGTAAAAATAGACGTCGCTATAATGATCATAATTAATCGCTGCGATGTATCTAAAAACAATACAGTTAAATAGATTATTTTAGTTAGGGTTTGGCATTATGTATGTTAGTTTTAGGAAAGAAATAATTAAAAAGAAAAACACGTCATTTGCACTCTATAGAAAAACAAACATATTTGACGAATAACCTATAACATTGACTGTATTTACAATATGATTTTTCGGAAAATGAACATCTTTAAAATACTGTAAAAATCATAAGGCGAATATAGAGGATGTATCTCGATTTTTAATCAGTTTATTTTAGGGACATACCAATGCATTATCCCGCTACTATAGACTATGCGAATCAGAAAAAGAAACACGTTCTGTTCCAATTATTCAATAGTTTATATTCATTTTATTATTTTATCTAGAGTTCGTTATAACATAACAGGCATATCTTTTCATCCAACTGATTATTTTTAAATCTATAGGTAGTTAAAACTCAAGCAATATATACATGATGCATAGTTTTCTTAAGAGTTCTATTTTAAACCGATACCTCTACACAAATCGGTTTTATAGCCCTTAATCTGTTAGACCGAATACTGAGACATATTAACGATCATAGGTCAGTTATCAAATATGCTTTTATATAAAGAAAAATCCGTGGCCGACCGATGAGAGCCGCTGACTTGAAACTCCTCAGCCCCTCACCACGTGGCTTCGAGCCCCAGTCGAGGCGTAAATTTTCATGTGTAGAGGTTTTTCAGCTAATTAAAGCGTAATAATTAAATATTTAATATTGATGGGGTATGATTATTGTTATTTCGCCTTTTTATATATGGACGCACTGCTTTTCTTACGAATGTTGAGATTTCTTATTTTAAAATCTTAATAAAATGCGACATTATTATTTAAAACATTAATGCCTTCGCATTTTGGTGCTTGGTATCTTTTTGTGGAAAAAAATGCCAGAAAATAATAATTATTTTTTTTGTATTATCTAAAACTATGAAATAAACGGTGTGATTCAACAAGATCGAATGAATCATATACTTTTCGAATCTAAACCTGGTAAAGAGGAAAATATATCTAAACATGTAATAAAATATTTCAACATATAATCACAGAAACTATACACAAACATGCTTTGACTGAATCTAATAGTATTCGTGTACTTGTCCTTATTCCTGCTATCACAAAAAGTGTTTAAGCACATCGCTTCCACAATCCAAAACACTTTTTGAAAATTCAATTTAAAGGAGTTGAAAGTTGCCATAGCGGTTAATTTCTAACGAAAGTAAACAAGTTAGTGACTAACAGACCATATATCTTAGAACCAACACGTAGTCTAAAGTTATCTTAGATTAACTTGTTGAAAAAGACATGGTAATGTAATCAATGTCTCTAAAATACTAAGAGAAACTTTTATTGTTATTGAGTAACCAGACCCTTTTCAGAGTAGTTGCACATCATTCCAAACCATATATCTTCTCTTAATAGTGCAACCTAGGAAGTAAATGAAATTAGGCACTTCTGAGATAAATAAATCAGTCCAATATTTTTCTTAGGTGATTATATTCCCTTAGTGTTAAGGGCTTAATTTCGAAAAGAAGATGTGCAATTTTATTTTGAAGGTCCTAATTCTGTAAAGTTGCCTTTAAAATTTAACCCTTTAGTTACATATTAACAAACAATTATCCCGATCGCTTAAGAATTTTATGACAAAAATTTGACTTATTAATAAGATCAATAAGGAAAGCCAGGGGTTTTATTTGTCATGCGGCGAGTATCTTGTTCAGGGAGGTGACATATATTGCCTGTAATTATATAACAAGTGAAGCTAAACATAACATACGATGAGAAAGTAATCATCTTAATTATATAGTTACCATAATGATGAGGCTTACTCGTGGTCTGTCTTTCTGTCTGGTTTTTTGTCTGTCTGTCTGTCTGTCTGTCTCTCAATCTCTCTCTCCCCCCCCCCTCTCTCTCTCTCTCTCTCTCTCTCTCCTTACCTTATGTATAAAAGTTTTATATTGGCTTTGAATTAAAGAATTACGTCAGTAGCACGCGCAGTTTTAGATGAATTGGTGAGATGCTATTATTCTAGTCAATAGATTAAAAATAAAAAAATAAAAAATGTTTGTTTTCTTGGGGAATTTGAACATAAGATCTCCTGTTTTTCAAACCGTCTATCTGTAGGCTGCAGTCCAGCAATGTAATTATACCTCATGTATGTATATTTTATTAAAGTTTTACATAAAGTTTCCAACACAACAGTTTTATTTTCTTTTGATAGTGTGCCACGGGCGCTTATACATTTATTTGTTAAAAGTCAGATCCAATAAAAGAATAATCACTTTTGGCCGGTCTTTTATGCCATAAACGTCTCGTTCTGAAGTCTTAAGTACCTATAATATGGTTTTACAGAGGTCGGTATGATTACAAATGGGAGACAGAACTTACATTGTTTTTAATAAAATGTTCAAGGTTTATTTTCAAATTGTGGTTATGGCATAATTTCTCAAATATTTTCGTCAAGTTTCACAGCTTTAACTTTAAACCATCGACTAGAATCTGCGTCCAATGATTAATTGGTTTGTTTGATCATGTTTGTTAATACAGTATAATTATATTTCCTTTAAGAGCTTTGATCTTCGTACTAGGATTAAAACAACATGTAGCTATGTACTATTCTGCACGCGAACGGTCTTGTTAATGTCGGTGAATTCTTTCATCTTTATGCATCAAAAAAAATGATTATTGCTAATAAAATAACCAATGCTGCATTTGCTTTTATTTACGAAATCCCTAAGAAGGTGCAAGGTAAGAGCTCTCTAAATCCTGTTTTAGCACACCAGTGTTTCCTATATCGTACTTTGTTTTCAAACTATATTTTATATTCAATTTCAATTAGTATATTTTTGGTTGTCTTCTATATATTAAATAAACAATTCACTGCCATTGGTCGAGTTTTGTCCTATTTAAATAAAATTTACGAATAATATGTTCTAAAATTATGCCGACTGGCCGTTCCAAGGCATTACGTTTTTTGTGTGTAATGTCTCGCAATTGTGTTTTCGATTCTGTCATTTTAACATTTACTTTCTAGTCCTTTGTCTTGTAATAGTTCACATTTTAACATCTGTAGTGATTCTCACAGGATTTCTTCATATTTCATGACTTCAGGGCCAATACAATGAACAGTGTCATTTCCCGCATTTTGACGTCACTTGTGATATCTTAGGACAAATGGCAACGGTAGACCGAGAATCTTAGGACAAATGCTAATGGTAGACTCAGAATCTTAGGACAAATGGTGACTCACAATCTTAGGACAAATAGTGACTCAGAATCTTAGGACAAATGCTAATTGTAGACTCAGAATCTTAGGACAAATGGTGACTCATAATCTTAGGACAAATGGTGACTCAGAATCTTATGACAAATGTTAATGGTAGACTCAGAATCTTAGGACAAATGTTAATAGTAGACTCAGAATCTTAGGACAAATGGTGACCCAGAATCTTAAGACAAATGGTGATGGTAGACTCAGAATCCTAGGACAAGTGGTCGTGGTAAACTCAAAATCTTAGGGCAAATTATGGTGTTAGACTCAGAATCGTATGATAAAAGATGGTGGTAGACTCAGAATCTTAGGACAAATGGTGTTGATAGACTCAGATTCTTAGGACAAATGGTGATGGTAGACTCAGAATCTTAGGACAAATGGTCGTGGTAAACTCAGAATCTTAGGACAAATGATTGTGGTAGACTAAGAATCTTATGATAAAAGATGTTGGTGGACTCAGAATCTTAGGACAAGTAGTGATGGTAGACTCAGAATCTTAGGACAGAAGGTGATGGTAAACTCAGAATCTTAGGACAAATGGTCGTGGTAAACTCAGGATCTTAGGACAAATGATAGTGGCAGACTAAGAATCTTATGATAAAAGATGGTGGTAGACTCAGAATCTTAGGACAAATGATTTTGGTATACTCAGAATCTTAGGACAAATGACGGTGGTAGACTAAGAATCTTATGACAAATGACGATGGTAGACTTAAAATCTTAGGACAAATGGTGATGGTAGACTCAGAATCTTAGGACAAAAGGTGATGGTAAACTCAGAATCTTAGGACAAATGGTGATGGTAGACTCAGAATCTTAGCACAAATGGGGATGGTAGACTCAGAATCTTAGGACAAATGGGGATGGTAGACACAGAATCTTAGGACAGAAGGTTATCGTAGACTTAGAATTTAAGGATAAATGATGGTGGTAGACTCAGAATCTTAGGACAAATGGTCAAGGTAGACTCAGAATCTTAGTACAAATGATGGTGGTAGACTCAGAATCTTAGGACAAAAGGTGATGGTAAACTCAGAATCTTAGGACAAATGGTGATGTTAGACACAGAATCCTTGATTTTTTATTTACAAGTAAATAGATAAAGAGTTACACAAAACATATAAAATGCATTTAGAAAGAGAAAAGACACAAGAAGATCCTTATCAGAAAATAAAACATAAATTAAAGTAAATTCTGTTCCAACTAGACCCAAGGACTGAAATGCGGTGTGTATAATGATTCATTTAATCAATTGCTCTTTTTTAGATGAAATAGAATATTGAAGTACGCATGGTCGTATGAAAAAACATGTAACCAATACTAATCCATCTGTTGTTGTTTTTAAGTGTATATTTACTCTGGTAACTATAAAATGAAAATTGCATCCCAATAACCAAATTATATTGAAGCACTTATTTTAAACGACCTTGTTAAATTATTATTCAAATTCCCGCCTGAGCTCCGACCACGGCTGATACATGGTCATTTAAAACGATGCATGCAATATGTTTCTTTTTTGCCCCTTGACAATAATCTGATTTAACATCAGGTCGATGCATGTATTATTAATACGTAACAGTTGACTTACTGAAAATGGATACTGTCGCTCCGTAAACAAAATGTTTTTGTAATGTACTTTTAGTGTATCTGAATTAGTTTATCCTATGAAATAAGGCATGCTAGTACATAAAAGATTACCCTGCTGTCGATGTGACGATTTTTCCATCGTTTCTTTAACCCAGCTCATATTTCAGCTAATACACTTCATCTATTGTACGTAAGAAACAGTGTCACAAAATATATTTTTTCAGCGTTTAATACAAATCTTTTTAAAGTAAATGACAACAAACATAGCGATTCCTTTCTGCACATGCTGAACATACATTGGCACAACGCACATATAATTAAACGGATACAGTTGTTTAGATAATTCTCTTCTCCTAGAAGTTTCATTTTATCATAACAAAACGCATATTAAACCATTGATAAATAATAGACAGCCTTGGTTATTGTCCCCGCCTCGCGTTCTTACATTATTTGACATACGTTGAGATGTTGAAGCAGGGCAAGCCGGAATAAATTGAATTGAACAAAAATTACCCAATTAATCACTTTGCCCATCTAAAGCAGAAAAGCAACACCTAACAAACTGCATACTGTAAATTAAATTCTGACGCCACCGCGGTAGAATATGTTTTTCAACGAGAAAAGTAAAAATAATAGTATTCGGAATTTCCTGGCATTGGTTACCTCAAAATCTTGCCATCAAAGACTTTTAAAGAAATTGAACAGTTTAAATAGTATGTAGCTTGATAGAAAAAAACATTTTGTCGTCAATGAAGATTATGCATAGAAGTGTATTGGCAAACATTTAATCTGAATTAAAATTAACAACAAATTCAAAAGTAGTTATTAATTACATGACATTTGCACAGCGTATGCTTGCGGTCTGACTCAGCGCAAGTGTATTGTATAAGATTGTATACAGAATATATAATCCATGTATTACTTTGATGCATAGGATATGCGGTTGCCATTTGTTTAATAATGCAATAAAGCAAGTACAAATCACAATTAGCATAAGAAAACGTTCTAATTCCGATAATATAATGTTTTTTTGATGAATAATTAAAAATGAGTTAATTTAAACGCTTTTCAAAGTTCGTTGTTGATTTCTCTATCTAAAAAATCAAACGCGATCGCCATTTTCAAATGAAAGATCAGAGAATCGCCAGCGATCTAACCTTAATAATAGTAAATAAACATTTTCAATGTACTTGTAATATTTATATTTGTGTACATTTAAAAACACAAAGTTGGTAAAATATTCATAAACATATCAAATAAGGTCAGATGTCTATTTTGACAAGAGACAAGATAAAACTGTGTTACCAGAACAACGTGGTTTTAATGTGTCTTCGTGTAACATCAAGACTATTATTCTTTATTCTAAGATTTAATGGCATCGAAAACTCTTCATTGGTTGTAAACTCATACGTTCCTAACCTTTTACATGCACTTTTATCAGGGAAAAGGCACACATTTATAACCGGAAATTTAACTTTGCGACGTGACTTATTGTGCATTAATTGTATTGCAGTGGCGTCTTTAATTATGTCTTTGCTACTTCTAACATGCATGGCTAGTTCCTACTAATCATATCATCGCCTTAGAATCAAAATATGCTCTTCGATTCTGCATCCATTCCCACAGGAAACCGGAATGCATTTGATCGGCATCATGCAATCTTTAAAAGATCAAAAGCGTCATCTGTGTATAGAGTTGCGTGATGAAGCACTATGCTAATATGTGAATGTATCTTTTAGTATTTTTTTGTCTACGCTTGAGTTTTTTATCTGGTTTTCTTAAAAGTTAATTAAAAACATACGATACTTGTTTTATTTTTCTGCTGCATAAACTTAATTCATTTCATAAACGAAATATTAAATCAACAGATATGTTACATTGTCAGCATAACTATACATAATAGAAAAAGTTAAACAAACAACACAAAATTTCCATAGTTAATAATTATTTCCTAAATTTATGTATTTTTCCAAATAAAGAAGCAAATGCCGCTCAGAGGCCTTTAGCTAAAGCCTTTATTGAATCCTATTTTCTCAATGCCATTTATATTATGCATGACTCCAGATGTTTGCAGAACATTCTTCTCAATAAAAGAAGCAGTGAATATATAGTATTGAAATGAATTTATATTAAGGTTTATGTCGATAATACACTATTGTCTATGTTCAGAGGTAGAAAACAATTTCAAATTATATTGTGACTGTTATGCTTTAAGAATATAATGGTTGGCCGGCAGCTATTAACGTTTGATCAACATAGCTTTGGACTTCATTTAGTCCACTTTTGTCACGAAATGTGCTATATTTACACTTTTTTATCTAAATAAATCGTCTAGCAGCGTTATTCGTGCCAGACATTGTCAATCCAAACTTTGTGCTGGTACTCAATTCTTTTTCCCCAAATTTCTCGTAACAAAATGAACTGTAGGAGTAGGGAGCGCTAAAATATAAAACCGTACCTTATAAGATAAGATAATGCAATTTATGTTTGCCTACTGGTTGTACGTTGGGCAGTGGAGGCTAATTTCAGTGGAGTGCTAACATTTCCTTTAGGTGCAGTGATCCCTACTGCCCGGCGCATTTTAAGAAGCCTCGTTCTGAAAAGACGCTGGAAATCGGATGAAACAGAGAAGTTTTTTTTCATTCGATTTGCTTGTACCTTCTATTTGCATATATTTGTCAATGTTTTTATCGTACGGACTTCATTGAGTTCTATTTTTTGTGATATTCATGCTATTTTCACATTAACTTTTTTTCTGATTCAGTCGTCTGGCAGCATTATTGGTGCCAGATATTATCAATCCAAACATTGTGTTGGTCTTCATGTCTAGTTTCTACAATGTCTCGTGACAAAAAAAATGCTGAGGCAAGATGCTCACAAATTTGAATAACAGTAAAACTAATAATTAATTGTTACACATCTCGATCTTAGATTTAGTTATGATGTGTAAACATATACACATTATATTCGCCAATGACTATGACCAACCACAATAAGAATAACAGAACTTTGAGAAGGAGGACTAAAATGCTTTAAAACCATCTGAGGATCACGTTAAAGATGAATAGAGATGTGATAACCTGTTAATCAATGAAGATTATTCTCATTTAGTTATAAAATATAGCTATAAAAGTGATTGCGAAACCAGGTGAAATTTGACAATAATCATAACTTGTTTGAAAAAATGATGATTTATTCTGATCTTTTGTGAGGTCTGTTTACAAATGTCTTTCTTTTAAAGCAAGTGTTTCAATATGCGTTCGTCTTAACCATGTAAATCTGCGTTAAAGTGAACTTAAAAATATAAAAATTAAACGGATTGGGATGTAATAACTAATAAACTTTAAAATTAGAACCTTTTAAATGCATGTTATTGTCAAGGATGACCATAAAAGCTAAAATTCATTGATGTAATTTAACCAATTGTATAACACAAAGATATTCAAAACATGTCCAATTTACCGTTTACATTTATTAAAGCTGACGCTTTTCTCTATTTAGGGAAAGAAGACCTACCTTCCAATGCTGCACATCGCTATCAAATTTATGATTAATAGCACAACATATTGAAAAGACATAAATCAAACTACAAAATAAGTCTAAAGGGCTAGTCCCTTCATTTGTTTTGATTTTCGTTGTGTGTTCAAAACAATTTCGTTTTACGATATAATAAACATCAATTAATCAACCTTTATGCAATTTATCATACTTCTCTTTATACTGATGTCAATTCTACTATGGTAGTTCATTTATATTTTATGAAAAAATCACTTTGGTTGTGTTTTAATATAAATAAAGGAAAAAAGCCTAATTATTTTGATTTGTTATTTTATGTTCCTTTTAAAGACTTATGTATGGCCTTGCAGCTCTATTGTATCTACATTTTGGTATTAATATATTTAAGTATAAATCTATTTATATGACTTCATTTATGAATCTTGTTTTAATCATACATTATTGACTGGTTAATTAATAAATTAATGTTGTGTGTTTGTTGTTGTGTTTTTATTACATCGCCCTGACACAGGTGTGATCATGTAAGCAAGAGATTTTCTACAATATGGCAGTTTAAAACAATTTAAATGCCATTGTCAGAGAACGGTAAATGCTACATTAGATCAATATGATTATAATGTATATTTAGAGTTTTGCTCATAAGCAAAATTTAAAACAGATGGTACACATATTTTTGTAGGTTGTTTGATATATATTATACTGCCTACATTTAATTTCGAGAAAAAGCAAACTTAGATTGCATACTTAGTATTCTGTTATCTTATATAATATTCCGGTAGAGTACACATTCCGCTAGATAATGACAATTGTAAACATGTGTAATAACAATTCTTCACACGGAAGCAAAATACCTTTATATAAGAATTTTGGAAAAGTTTGAATCATTGTCAATTTTTAATCCGGGGTTTAGCGATTCCTTTTATCATGCAGACTTATTATAAAAATACAAAAAAGCTAACACAATATAAACAGTCCTTATCTGTACTTATTTCGCAGATATAAGCCAAACCTACAGCAGGTTTGGCTTGTTCCCTTGCTTCCCCCCCTCCCCCCCCCCACACAAAAACAGAGAAACTAAGCGTAAATTTACATTATTGTCACTTCTAAAAGGGGGATTATTTATGTTTGAAAGGTAAGAGTAAATAAGACAACAACCGGACGTCGAGCTTAGTTGCAATTTGCTAGCGTGTGTCTTTAGGGCAAACGATTCAATTATCGTGTTTATTGTCCCAGTCTCCACTTGCTAGCTCTACCATAAAGCCTACAAAATAAGTTATAAAAGTAACGGTGGTTACAAGATCTTACACACACTGATTACAGAAAATAATTCTGCTTTAAGTTGAAAATTCTGAAACAGATGAATCGATTTATGCTTGTTGGCAAATTGTATTGAATCGATAAATGTCAGCTATAAAGTCTATTTCTATCGACCTTTACATTTTTTTCTCATTCCTTTGACAAAACACAATTGTATCATAAGAAGTATTTCAACTGGTGTAAAGATATAAAGGTTATTTACTACTCTTTTAAAACGTTTATGCTTCTAAACAAACCTTACTTTTAAAATTGTAATATTTTTATAGAATCATACTTCTATTGTTTTTTACTAAGTGGTTATGTAAGTATTAGTTTGTAATCAAATTGGTTGTTTGCCGCTGCGATGTTCCTGGCTATGGAAACATAAAAATAGCCACAAACTAAGAATGTTCTGTTCTACAAACCGATTATTGCAACATAGTAATTTGGAAAGTGGAGAAGGACCGTTAACTGTCCGAACATTTTAAAAGGTTTGCCTGATACAACTTCTTTCTTGTGATTCTTCGTTTTTGATAGATTGGTGTTATTTTTATTCAAAATAAATGAAAACTATAAAATACACTCGATAAAATTATCAGTTACGAGTGAAATGGACATTTGCATATAATACATATCTTTTCGTGTGATAGATTGATTTACATTATTAATATAATCTTAAAATGTCTTTACATTGATTCGTTTGTTAATGTTCAATCTTTATAGCTGTAATTTAAAAAGTGATTAGAGTAATTATGTATCTGTTTGTTTGATCAACTTTGCTAATGCATTATTATTGTATCTTCTTTCCATGATTGATTTCAAGTTATGCTGCATTTGCAGTATGTCTGGTACTCTTCAAAAGAGAAACTCCTTTCTTCTTATGCATCACTTAATATTATTTTAAGCATTATGATTATGTTCTCCTAACGTCTTAGAATGTACGGCTAAATTCAATTAGTCAAATGTCTTGATAAATACAGACCAGCAAGTGTATATTATATTTTTCTTATAGCTATACATAAAGTTTTACATTTAGTTATATGTTTTCAGAGGATAGCTGATTAGCTCTTCTACCTGTCTTTCCATGTGGGATTTTTTAATTTAAGTTAATACACTTTAGTTTTTTGGATAAACTCATGCAAAGATTTGTGTTCGTTGTTATATTTCCAAATAGTAATAACTTGTATCCATTTATACACGTTAAAGAAATGCATTTCCAATGGCTTTTAATTGAGTAATTATTCCATTGATATTTTTCAAAACCTTTAAATAGTTTCAAAGCAGTACGACGAGTTATTGTTTTTTTATTTTAACGGTCCGTTAAGAAGTATAGATTAGGTGTTTGATCTTTCAGATTAATTTGAGCTTCAAAGGTAATCAGTCTACAAGCTGGATGTATCTTCCGATGATATGACACTAGGTTCAACGTTGTCATTGGCGGAAAGAATGGTTGCTTTTAATTGAACTTTCAAAGGAAGACTTGAATATTGATGAACGACATTGAAATGTCAAATCGATATAAAAATAGATTAGGCTCCAATTTAGGGACTTTAGTCTGAAATAGTATTTATTGTATTACTTTAAAGCGTATATTAAGGAGAATCATATAGTCTTCCAAAGTCTATTGTAAAAAGGATCTGTTTGTGTCTTCAATTTCAACATTTTCATCTAAAATATTTAATTTTGTTGATACAAAGCCCGGTTTTAATGTTCATGGACTTTATGGTGAACTAGAATAAACATTCTTTTGTTAGGATTTCGAGCAAAGATTCAATTGACATTAAAACAAAAAAATAAAATTATGTCATTCCAACCAAAATAGGCAATGCTTCATAAGTCATAGAGAGTTAATTGTTTATATGAACGTTCTGTTTTCTTACAAAAATTCCTCTTGAACAACGCAAAAATTGACATAATGCGAATAACCAGGTTGGCCATTTAAAATATATAAACAACGTTTGTCAGGTGAATGTTACATTAAATTTCTTGAGACATTCTGGACTATGTAGACATAAAATGTTTATGTAGAATTAGGTTGAAATGTCATATTGGAACGGTTAAGATTGTAAATTAATAAAAGTAATTAAGAGCTCAAACTTTAATATAGTAACATTCTACGCATTGATTCGCTATATTTAAGCATCAGTTTTATAGACCATCCTGCACTATAATTATTATTTAGTAGACAACATTGTGAGAACATTTTCAGTTATCTACCTTTATGGACCTTTTTCTGTTGTTTTTATGTCCATATAGTGTAGAGCAAACAAAACAAAAAGTGAATATTTGAAAATACATATTTTCTTATGCACTAAAACGGACATGCAATAACAATTTTAATAATGCCTTTTGTGAAAAATACTATATAGACTTACAATAAGACTTCACATTGACCTTTCAGAATACATGTGATAGACTAGCATAGTAGAGGTTATACAGAGGATATGGAAACAAGTAAGAAAGACACAAATACCGCTGGCGGTCAAATACGATTGCGTTGTTTTAGAAATCATTATTTTTCAGCATGCTCCAAGAAACTTGTAAAAGATAGCCAATTTTGCCAGAGATAAGATTGGATATCTAGTGCGTTGTTCATATTAAGCATGTAATGCCAGGAATATGTTATTTCAATTTCTTTATTATTAAGAATATATGACAAAGCAATATGAGCATTGCAACATATATCAAAATTCGAACAGGCATAGGACAAAGGTATTCACATGCAAGCGAAATGTAAAAGAACAAATCTGTTATGAGTCATTTAAATTGGGGGCAAAAACTCAGGTTCAGTTGATTCAAGTTTTCTTTATTTTCTAATTTTGTATCAAATGAACATTGGTACGAAAGCTAGAGATATTGAAAATGTATGTATATCATGTAAATCCTCCAACAGCATTATGAGGAATCATCTTGAAGTAGGTATCACATTAAAAAGTATGCATTTAATACTTGACATTATACCATACCTAGTCACATTCCTGTAAAGCCTACAAACCTACACGACAATATATGTATTTCTTTTTTAACATCCTTAATTATTTATTTATTTGTTTAAAAATTCAATACGTCTTAACTTTTAGGAAATACTCACTTTTTATAGTACTTGATATGTATGATATGACACACAATAAAGTTAAAAATCATTAAAAATAATCAATAGAAAATAAAAAATGTGATGTTTCTTTTAATATGATTCCCGGCTTTAGACGAACATTTTACTGCCATGAATAAATCACTGACATGTTATTCAGGCATTAATCTTGCACCGTAGATAACTGTGGATAGCATGTCATCACCTCGAATAGATCTGGCCGTTTAATATTGACAGAATAGTCTTAAATAATTATCTGCTTATCCACTTGTTTCATAAAGTCTTCTCCAGAAGGTTATCTTGCGTGTTTTAGTGTGGGTTTTTTCTCAACCACTTTTTTGTAGGGTAAAATAAGTATTAATTAGTAATTTTTAGTTCAAATATGATTTATATTATTAAATAAGTCAGCAAAAATGTCGTTTACATCATAACGTAAATGCTTAACACGATCAAAGCTATAAAATCAAGTAAATTGCACGACACGAATTAAGATCTGCGCTACTCAGCATGTTTGTGAAATATTATTCATAATGGTTTAATTATATATGCATAATTCATGTTATATTTGTTAGAAACACATGCTTTTAATTCAATATTTTACTGACAATGAAAGATGAAAAGCGATAAATAATTCCGAGGGCTGCTTAAAGATTTCTAAGTCATTTTAACCTTTTTTAAGTACCAAGGTAATTTGAAAAAAAAGATTTAAGCCTCCTAGAAAGGGATATATCTATATCTATATCTATATATATATAACCAATATTGATGCTTCTGTATGTATGAATTTGCTCCGACTTCTTAAATTTCCACATTTACTTTTTCGTAATTTTTACGCATTTGACATTACAAGACAATCAAGCGAGACGGTTTTTGTTAAAAACATTACACATTTATTGCAACTTTTATATTCAGATATAATGGTCTTTATTACTGTCCAAGTTCCATTTTTTTAAATGCTGAATGCATAAGTATTGGCCGTTGAAGGCACGTTGATGCACAGTGGAAAAGTTATTATGTATATGAAAGAAACATATTTGCGTTTGTATATTTATAGTATAATATCATAAGCCAGTGCAAGATATTGACTTTTCCATGTCCTCTTTATCGTTAACAGCTGCAAAACAATGAAGAATCACAAAAGTATATGATCGAATTACAACCAATACACCTAGTACCCTTGAGACATCCTAGAAATGATATCAAGCCATTCCTTTCATCTGTATATTACTGAGCCAGACAAATACCCAAGAGTATGATACATTCACTAAAATAAAACTTAAGTGAATGATATAAAAGGGTTATATTAATTTGATGTTACAAAGTTATTCCTACGAAAAACGTCAAAAACATAATGCGCCTGGAAGCCCTGTGACAGTGATATTTTGCCCAAGGAAATTCATCGATCCAGGAGTGTGACAGTCGCGCTTGCCTTGTGGAGGCTAGGGAACCCAATACTGCACTTCTCTCGAGTTATTGTCAGATGTCAGTAGATTCCACACGGCTCTCTCAGTAGCAAGGTGTGCGTCTATCGAAGCGGCTCATGCGTTTGTAGTTCTGTGCCTCATCATTTTACTTCTGACTACGCGCGAGACAGACTGTCATAAAGGCTTGGCCTGGCAACTGGTTCCAGCGTGTTGTGACACTTGGTTGTGGAATATGTCATAAAATTACGGCTTCTCAACACGCAGGTTAGTTGACTTATAGAAAGGATATATTAACGAATTTAAACTATTGTAGAAAGTATGAGTTATGAAGTTGGGAAAATATCTCGGATAATAAACACTTGCAGTTGTATATTTTTGTTTTGATTGACGGTTTGTATTTATTTTGTTAACATTTGGCAAGTATACAGTCCGTCATGTGCGCGATTTTTATCATACTTAAGTTTAAAAACTAGTCAATACAAAACCAGATAAACAGAATGAATTATCCAAAGTTACATAAAACATGAATTTTGTGTGCATCGTAAACAGATCCAGTAAACATTTAAGATAAAACAAAATGTAAATAACACATATCTAACCGGAATGGCATAATATTTGCCATTTAATTGAAGAGCCGCTCAAGCCAAGTTATCTGGGGAAATGTAAAGTTTATTATCAAACAGATCACGTTTAGTATGCAATAAATTCAAAACCAAAATATGTCATACTGCTTTTCTGTCTATACAATAAGTTCCAAACATAGTCCGGACATCCACATAAATATCAATAGCTCATGTTGTACTGTTGACATTTCCTCTGTGTATACGATTGTAATTATAACAAGATACGACTGTTTCACAGAAGTATGGTTAATCTACAGCACAAAGAATTATTTCGTGTTTAAGTTGTAGCTGACTGTTTTCTTAATATTTTTTTCTAGAGAGAGATATTGAAATTAATTTCTTCTCTGGGTAAGCTTTTACCTAAATGAATTCAGAATTAAAATTTAAGTTGCTACTTTCTAAACGGCATTGTATTACTTAAAGACTTTATGTCTCGATTGACTTGTTGCAAACACAAAGATATGTTCTGTACATTAGAATTCCAACTTTATCCAAATGAATTTTCTTTCGTAGAATCCATTAAACAGTTCACATATCAAATGGAGGGATATCTAAATAAACAACTTTGGAAAGGTTGTTAATATTAACTTACTTTTGATCTCAATAAGTATAAAAATCATTTGAGAACAAATTGTTTTTCACCTATCATTTGTTCTTTCGAAGGTCCCTTTCTTCTGAATTTAAGCTACAATACCATGGTAAACTGTCATGGTAAACTAATGGAATGGTAGGAATACACGCAATTTTGTCATTAGTAACTGCTTTTGTTTCGTGCTTCCAACAAGGCATAGGAATTCTGATTGTTACGTGAAGTAAATCTCGAGGAAATGACTGCAACAAATGGTTTTGTTTGAACTCCTTCCAAGATTAAAATTCGTACTTCAAGAAGTTCCGTTTGAAATTCGAAAGTATTGTATTAGACATAGAATATTAATTTGAATGTTGCAACAAAAGTTTAATCTGAAAAGTTTTTTTAATAATAACATTCATTTTTCCCCCTGACATTTGTATAATTAATGCTCAGAAAGTTTATTTTTATACACATGAAAAATATAAGTTTAGATGTATTAAATCCCATATTCGCAATAAAACGTTATCGAATATTTTTAAAAGCCATTTATAAAAATGAAACTAAAATATTTATAAACGTGTCGTTTTATTGTGTTTGCTTTGTTTTGTTCGTTTTAGTCATATATAACATTTGACTCTTAAATAGTGCAACAAGTATTTATTGTTAAATAAAACATTTTAATCATTTTGTATAGTTGCGTGTTTTCATATAGTTTGCGTCTATAATCTGACGAAAACATATTATCACACATTCGTACTTACATATATACTCTGTCTAGAAAACATAAAAGGAATGAAGTGTAAAAGAAGCCGACAGTGGCAAAAAACATATTCTCTATACATAACACACGTATATCTGATGTATGATTAGGGTTGCATTTATTGTTTCTATTAGAGATAATTTATCATTCTAATAAACTTCGAATTCTTGCATTCCGATACAAAGACAAATAATTTTTGTTCAATTAGTCATATTAAGAGATTAAAAGAAACCATTTCACTACTATCATTCGTTTCATCGATTTCTTGAAATCTATTTGTTAACTGTCTTCTCTCTCAAGATTTCTTGGTCAGAAGAGAAGCTCCCTAAGCGCCTGTGAAAATTGTTACCAAAAATTATAAGGAATCTGCTTCAGTTTCTTCATATCACATGTATTACTAAAACATAGCTTGCTTTCAACTTTTCCGTGTTTATTTCAGTTTTTTTATTAACAGCTTACGACATTTTATCGCCACTGAAATTATATCTGACAGCTGATATATAAAGCGGTTTGAAACCTTGATTCTATATACGACACATTTCTTTATCAAAAAATGCTAATATAGAATAATTTAGCAGGCAGTCTTTTAATGAAAATAAGTTTTTTTGTCTTCTGCTTATATGAAGGAAAAAGCATACTACAAGATAATATAATTTGCATTCAAATCACACAGGCTTCGTATTTTCAGAGAATATAAAATTTTAATGTGCTCTTATTCTTTTTTCGCAACAGATATTTTCACAAATCGTTATTTATTGTGTGGGCTATATATGTTTTTCATTGTGACGTATAATGAGTTTCCAAGTAGTAACTGGAAAATGATAACGTTTCTACGACGACTTGTCATGTGTTTTTAATTGAAAGAAATATATTTGCTACTTTGCAACGTAGCACATAATAAATAGTTTTGGGACATGTCCCTCATTATCAGCCAAATGACCGCTTTGATGTTAATGCAGAGATGTTTCATATTTAATGCACAATTGACTCTTTAAAAAAAAAATTGTAACTTTCATTAAATATAGGGTGGCAC
This sequence comes from Sinonovacula constricta, assembly GCA_007844125.1. Classification (NCBI taxonomy): domain Eukaryota; kingdom Metazoa; phylum Mollusca; class Bivalvia; order Cardiida; family Solecurtidae; genus Sinonovacula; species Sinonovacula constricta. The sequence goes on along the minus strand of CM017566.1, from coordinate 27,628,411 downwards.
ACAATAGTTTATACTTATAAAACTGTTACCTTAACTTTTCTAAAAACATATCATAAAGTTTCTTTTAAAAAAATCGGTCGTATCGTTATAATGTATTTATACTGGCATTGACACTTTTCTTTTCGTGAACGATGCCGGTAATATCCCTATATTTGTAATGCCATGAATGTGTTTTAAAAGGTATGACAAATTCAGAGCTTTATCAGGAACAATTAACGATTTTGTAAGCTGAAAATGTCGACACATTGAAATGAACATAGAGGTAATAAAACAAACAAAATGGTAGCGGTATAATCACCTTTCAACTCATTTATTTATATGTTTTACTTTTTCTGTTTATGTCATTGTTGACCTAACACTGAACTTCTCGATAGGGCCATAAATTTAAATTAATTTGAACTTGCGGTTCGTGTACAGCCCCATGTATATACGCTTAGCTGTGACCAAGTCACATCAAATGTATTCAAACAAATACTTGATAAGGTTTATGCTATTCTTTAATGATTATTATCAAATTAACGACTCGCTCTTCTTCCAAAAATAAAACTCAGTAAATGTCACATAAATGACAATGTATGTATCGGAGTCATGGAAAATATAATTATTTCACAGTTTTGTACCTACAAAAGCCTTCTCTAGAATGTCCAAGGTTTAGAGCCATAAACCCGTTCAATGAAAGCATGTCAATTTATGTGAGCATTAAGTCCTGAGTCAATCAATATGGTAATATATACGTATAAGATAGTTTCAATTGACAACGGTGAGTTTTTATGGCAGTTATAGATTAACTAACTCTGGTTTTATGGAACCGATCTCTTGTTTTATTGTTGTTATCGTCGACTCATCCGAATCATTGAGGTGGTCATTATCGTTCGCTTGTCATTGTTATACTGTGGAGCCACTGCGATAATGCGTGTGAGTGTCGCGCCCACTTCATAAATAGATGAGTCCATCGATGGTAGATGTGTTTATTTCCTCATTTATTTCCTATCGGATGATGATTTTAAACTTATTTTCGCTGGGCTTGCATGTTAAATACCTTTGTCCTGTGCCTTTCCAAAGTTTGGTTTGTGTTGCAATGCTTATAGGACTTTGTCATGTATTCATTTTTAATAAGAAGACATGACATGATCCTATCAGCATTGCAATATGTATTAAAATTTGAAAAAGGCATAGAATAAAGGTATTCACATACTAGTCAGCGGTAAAAGGACAAAGACAAAACTAAGACTAAGCATTATGTAAAATATAGTAAAACTAAGAGTAATAGCCTTGAAACGGGCAGACAAAAAGTCTGACAAAGTGCTTAAACCGGTTATACAGAACTCTAACTATGCAAGTTCTAGGGGATTTCTTAAATGCAACCAGTGGAAGGAAAACAGATAAAGATGAAACAAAACTGTATCTTAGAACTAAGCAAACCATAATTAAATAGAAAGCAGTGACGCATTAAAAATATGTCTATCAAAGAAATCAATGTTTGTCTGAAACATATTATCCAGAGTTCACTCTGATTATTTTAATGTGGTATCATATCCTAAGAACTCATGTAGGGGTGGGGGGAGAGTCTGAGAGTTATTGCTGCAAATGTAAATTTCAAAGGTTATTGAAACAAAACAAGATGGATAGAGAGGTCAAATTTCTGAATGGGGGTGTCTTGTTTGTGTCTGGGCCAGGTTATGTCCGTTTGCATGTGTGAGGTGCGAGTCAGTTCAGCTATTTTCCTGGTGATAGTCACATCGTTGACAGGAGTGTGTTTGGAGTTTTGTTGACAGACCACATCGCTAGCAAAGGGAAAGAGTAAATATCAAAATGTAAAGTTTTTGATATAATAGTCACATCGTTACTAAATAAGTAAATGTAGACAAGAGAGGAATAGATGATATTACAACAGGAATACCGTTTGAGTACTGAGGTATGTGCTTCGCCATGTGTTTGATTTATATTTTTAGTTAGAAATAACAAGTTTGGTTGCTTTTTAAGTTAAATGTTTGATCTTTGTAAGATGTTTTTGGTACTTTAAAACAATAATAATATTAACAACAAAAAATCAAACACAGATGGTTTCTTTTTATTACGACAATAGTAAAGCTTATTTTGTTGATATCTGTAAATAGACATATTAACTTTAACTGTTCATGTAAAATTGTCAATGTAATTTTAAAGAGTTTTGGATAGATAGTAAGGTTTCTTTTAATTCTTTTTAATATATTCCTCCTGGGTAGTATGGAGGTCCAGTTAGGAGAGGAAATAGATATAGGCAAATACATAGACAGACATACAGAGATCCAACGTTTGGAGTAATAGACAGAGCCGCCAACTCTATTAAGAGAGGCAAAGAGAATGAAACTGAGAAATCTAGAAGAGAGGTATAGAATTCTGTAGAATGGGGTAAATAGCAGACAGCATTAGAGAGAACAATAGAGTGAGCACTACTAGAAATTAGAGAAGAAATCACTCCACAATATTGACTATTCAACATTCAGCAAAGAAATATTCAACTTTAACTTACGCGTTTCAACTTATAACTATCATTTACATACTACGGCGGAACAGTGAACCTTCAATCATTTACAAAGAAAGACGGACTGAATTGTTTGGAACTACCATATTTTGTTTGATTTTGTTTTATGAATGCTCTTTGAAAATGTTGTTTTAATTGTTACTTTTAACTGGGTGAACTTTTATCAAACAAAACATAAATACAATTGATGTTAACCACAGAGATGTAGTTGTACTATTTGTACAACCAGTTATATAAATTAAATTGTCATCGACCCATCTGTAACAATAAAAACAGATTTCTGCAATTTGAGAATTATTTGCTCTGTGACAATATCGACAGTGAAATATCGTATTTGAAAAACTCAAATGAATGCCACTTAACCAAAATATGAAACATTGGTATAAATGGTCATTGTATGAGCGATGATTTATGAAATTGAGCTAATATCTGATGTATCGGTTTCATACAGCTAGGCATATATCCATATATTGTGTTAAGATTGCATTCATTTTATTGATGAAATATGCTGCATTATTTATAAACTACGTAAGAATACATTTTCTTATCAAATTTGACAGTTGCTAGATGGAACTTAAGTATTTATTGATAATGACTTTTAAGAAATCAACATGATCTTTCATTTTGTGGTAACGAAACTTGAAATAAAAGGTAAAAAGTGTCATAGAATATGTGAAAGTCAGTGACTCGTTATTTAGGAAAGAAATAGGTTTTGTTTCTTTGTTAAAATTCAGTAAAAAGTAATGTCTGTTTTGGCTCAAAAATACAAAACACACATATTTCTACATATTAAATTAAGATTAAACATTATTCAGAGGCACGGCAACACTGAAATAAAACTTCATCAGTTGTGTTCCAGAAATAATCGCTTTAACCCAGAGAAAACTCCCCGTGGGCAAATAATTGCCTTGTTAAGCAACATTAAGCGAGCCGGATAAAAAAAAATCGGTTTATCAAGTTAAAGCTACTTACTGTCTTTGGCCTTTACTTCTATGCGCTCGAAAGTAAGAAGTTGGAATTCCTGAGATACATTGAAAAGGAAAGGTATTGCCTCGTATTTCCTAACATTGAGTTTATTTTATTATGAATGTATAAATGTAGAACATGTTATTTTATAGACCACTTCAAAACGGAGATAACTGGGCCATTCCTAATATCTGAAAACTGCGACAGATCATTTTGGTATGGTTGTAGATGTAGCGGTTGCATAAATATTTAGATTTACATTGATATAGATAGTCAAAAGCCCACAACAAAAAGTTTATAAGACAATCATTTTAACAAAAGAAATGAAGTAATTCTGTTAGATTAGAAGACTCGCATCTTAACACTGTAATTTTATTTCATGTCTTATTGTGCTTTTTCTTTGTTCAAAAGTTAATAATCTTTTTCATTAAAATTTCTCCCTTGAAGATATGTAAATATCAATTGCAATAGTTGTATACTTTCGATGATATATAACAGTATAAAACATTATTGAAACAGGGCATAAATTGTCGTGCATTTTATGGATATGTGTATATGATTAAACATGAATCAAATCATAGGTTAACAAAGCTTTTTGACCTCATAACAAAGGCAGTGTATGATTACTTACAAGCACTGTATGCTTGCAGGTAACTCCTTTTCTGTTGTCAAGAGCTTAAATTGCTCATTTATAACACAATTACTGGCAGGTCTTCTTTGACGCACCCTCTTTAAGGTTAAACACTTTATTGACCCCATTGCCCAAGTGCGAGATTGTAATGTCCTTTTGGACAAACACGACATACCTTTTCATCTTGATCATCTAGGGCAAGTATGTGTTACATGTAAGTAACTATGTTTAGCTTTCATTGTATCAGGTCTTATCGCAATGATTGTGTATCATTTTTACATAGAACATAAATATATATATTTACATCAAGTACTTGAAACTATTTTAATACTTTGTTGTAATTCCCTTAGGTAAGTGTCATATGTTCATATTGCAAAAGTGTAAATTGATAAAACCATGGAAATTATAAATGCATTATTCATATAAGTAAGTATACTGTATTTAGGTCTCGCGTCTGCTTTGCATAGGAAACTTTAAGGCAGTATTACAAAGCTTACTTTAAATTACGGAATATTTGAATTTATTCTCAGTGCATAGACCTGCTTTTATCATTAAATTTTTTTTTCTCTTAATTCAAATTTGCGATTTGTTATTTGTCACCTTAACTATTTCCGATCTCATTGACAAGTATTGTTGATACATGTTATTCGTAATAAAGCTCATAATTTGAATTTTTGTTATTAGTCACTTTAACTAATTCCGATTTCACAGATAAGCTTTGTTGATACGTATTATTTGGTAAGAAAAAAACGGCTGAACATACATGGTGCTAAAGCGAATAAATTAAGAGATATTTAGCTTTACGCCCAGCTGTTATTGTGTTTGATCAACTGTCAACCTTGAACCAGAGTCTTTGAATGGCATTGTAGTAATCTAAACTGTCAATGTCAATTTCTAATGGCTCACGGCCGCTGTCAGTGGCTATCCTAATCGTTTAGATTCGCTAAGAGCCTAACGTAAATGCTACTTTGTATATATTTTTCCAAGTGAGATGGGATCAATTTAACTCCAGGTCAAATGAATGTTCATTGTCCATCTTGTGTATTGTCTGTTAGCATTATTGCATCTAATTAGATGAATTTGATTAGAGGAACGGAACTGACAAAATAATTCACAAGATTATATTCCTTTATCGCCATATTATTTAAAAGCTGTGTATTCTTTCCTGATACTTTCCACTCGAGGCACCGGCCGCAATAGCTCAGATGGTAGAGCGTCGGCTTGCGGATCGGGAGGTCGTGGGTTCGAACCCCGACCGGGTCATACCAAAGACTTTAAAGTTGGTAGTAGTGGCTTCCCTCCTAACGCTCGGGGCTACGGAGACAGCATTACGCCTGACTCGTCGGTGTCAGTATAATGGACCGGCCGGGTTCAGTCCCTGGGCACCTCATAAGTGCCCCTGTGCTGTAATGATAGAAATGTCGCTGCGCAGTATCGGCAAAAATGCCGGCTAATCCCAATCCCAATCCCACTCGAGGCAAAACATATATTCTATATGTCTATTATGGACAAGATAATAATGTTGTGTTTACACTTATGTTTATGAGTCTAGCTCGACGACAACTGACATTGATCACATATTGATTCAGTTACAGTCTGTAGTCTTCAACCACCCCTCCGTAACAATTCCAGTAAGCCCATATAAGGGTAATCATACAATCAGATGTTCATATTTCATTTTCTATTGACTGTTTTATCTTGCAACTTGAAGAGATGCCTGTCATAGGTTTTCTTTTAGACATTTCTGGGAATGTTTTCCAAAAGAATGAGGGGAATAGCGTTAGATTAGTAGATGTTATTGTAAAAAGGCTATGAATGTCCTCTTTTCATAACACACAGAGACTGTCATTCCGTGAATATTCCCATAAAGCGGACAAATATACCGGTCATTTTTCATATGCTTCTTGAAATTTTTAATGTAGCTTTACAAATTCCGCAGTCAAGATCTTTTGAAGAAAGTCTAACAACTCAGTTAATCATCAACTAATATACTTTTGACGACACATTGATTATTTTACGTCCCTAACATCTTGTCAAGACTATGTTCGTGTTTTTCTTGACATAATTTGAGCCAAGTTATAGAGAGGGTGTGTACTTATTTGAAAGAATGTCAAATGAAATTCATCATTTCAATGTTAAGGTAGTCATGTTTAAATTGGAAGTAATCGAAGAACACAACCGCTTTTAATTTTTAATTTTTAACTTTTAATTTCATAATGTTTTTTCCATCATACCAGTTTCTGTACTTGCTAAAAGATCATTACCTGCCTGCATGGCCGTGGCGCACAAGATAAGAAAGGCCCTTGTTCCAATCACGTTTAAGTCTTACTGTCACTGATTACGTATTGCTTCTCTTACACTCTGTGATTTCCTACGTTCAGTCTTGGATATATCAGTTAGATATATCAGTTATCCAACCTAGGTGCAAACCTTCATATATTCTCATTTTGTCATATTTCATTTTTAAATACATACTGAGCTCGATAGTACTGATGAAGTTTTAATAAGAAAGCTTACCTTTGCAGGTCAAAATTTCTGGATGGAGCAAATTGAGCTTAACTAAATAACAAAAATATATTTTGTTGTCGATTAATGTTTTATAGTAGGCAACTAGCCAGATTTTAATAGAACGTGTACGACATCTGGACGTCAACTTTCGTTTATTTTAATACCCTTGTTTTATGATGGAACGCTTTCTGAAGTTGCCTTCAAATAGCACTTTTCAATTTTATATAGTGTAAAAGTTGACCATTACATGAGTGCTAAAACAATTTATCACGTACTGATGCATAGTCAAAGTTTTGACGAATACTAAGCATTACATAATGATGATACAAACACAAAAAACATAACTGTTATTTTTAATCAATAATATCCACTCTGTATTCGGTGAGAAGAAAGTAATACCGTTCCTAAATTATATTGTTATTATTATTATTATTATTATTATTATTATTATTATTATTATTATTATTATTATTATTATTATTATATAAACGTTTGTTAATTTTCGGTTATGTGTTTTGGTTGTGATACTATTTGTAAGCAATTAAAGTAGGCGTGAAAAGTTACCAAAGTAACACTTGAGGCGATATACTACGTTCTTATTGCGAAAAAATCAATGGCCAAGGCAAGCACACCATTTTTACATACACAAAACTTAGGTATAATATTTGTGTGCTAGATTTATGGTGCACAGTTGACGGTTTGGTAAACAAATCTGTTTTGATTATTTGACTTTTAATGCGATATAAATATTTGAGTAATGACTGATTTGAGTAATCGTGACAGTATAGATGTTTCTTGTTGAAGACCATGAACCTTTTCTCTTTAGCTTATCTTTCCGATATCGATTCAGAATTCGTTTAGATTAAGCTTAATGTAATTGCTGCTCGATAAAATGTTCATATCTTATGAGTTTAAATGGACTCTCTAACTGTACCATAATAAAGTCTGTGATTGATTACAGCAAGCACGATTTCAATGCGATCCTTCGCTTGGACTGAATGATTTGGCTAATAAGCAATAAGATTTATTCTAAAGATTTTCTGTAAATGCACTATATAGGTTTTGAAGTCACAAATTTGGTATTATGTAAAATGACTAAACGCAACAACGTGAGTTTGATTTGATTTTAATGTGATAGTATATACGCGTATATGTTGATTATTGATTCGTAACATTCGAAAATAACATTGTAGACTTAATTTGTATTGGGCACTCTTTATCTTATTTCCATCAGCTGCAGTTGTAAAAAAAAACATTTCCTACAAAGGCCCAAGAACATTGGTCGATGTTTGCACAAATCTAATCTTTAATTGCAAGTAAATTTTCTACAAAAAAATGTTTCTTCATCCTGGTCATGTAATAGTTACCCTGTTTCCAGTGGTGATTTAGGTCTGTTTTATAACCGTGTTTTGTATGACGGCTAATAGCGGCTATGTGTATGCACTTTTTAAACGCACTCCTCGTCAGAAACGATGCAAAGGTCAATAAGCAAATGATATTTTTATATGCAAGTCGTTCGGCTCCTATACTCATCTCCATCGCTTTATTTTAAATCTCTCACTTTCTCTTTCTGTCTCGCACACATTTCTTTCTCTCTCACCCCCCTTTCCCCTCTCTCACTATCTCTTTATTCCAGTCACATTCTTCAACATAAACACACTTGCACTTCACTGTGTTTCTCTATTCACTCTCTCTCTCTCTCTCTCTTTATCATAATTCGTCCCCACTCTCAATACTCCCATCGACAATCTGTTCTACCGACCTTGTATTTATCCGCTGAAACGTCAGTGATATCGAGTGATGCTTGATATCAGAATAATGGCTTTCGTCGACCCATGGCCTGATATAAACAATTAATTATGAACACCCTGTCACGTCTTTTCATTTTCTCATTTATATCACACTATCTGCAAAATTATATCAATATTTTTGTGTCGCCATTTAATGTATTGTTACCAACCTGTATTAAAACTAGAGCCTTCCTGTTTCGGTAGTCATATTTAGTGTGCAAGTTTAGAACTTTGACAGCAAACTGTTGTATTCTTATTGGCCTCAGTGTCTGAAAGAATCTTTGAAAAAGTCGTAGCTCTTTTGGACTCTACTTCTCAAAGAGACATACAGTTTCTACTAATACTACTTTTTTGTATAGACCATCACAACCTGGAAATGGTGTAGTATTACATTATTAAAAGGGAAGTGAAATATACAATACATTTTATTACGGACACTCTCAGTTGAGACATGTTTCTGCAAGTGTTACCAAGAACATGGTGCAGAGTCGCTTCTATGCGTTTGCTTAAAATGAACCATTCAAATCTAACCCTATATCTTTCATTGGAGCCTTTTTCTGAGTTTGTCATTGCAAAAATAAACGATTGTTTGTGCTTAATTAATTGTGGAAAAAACATTTGTGTGTCTTAATTAATATTAACAAAAATGATCTTGGTTTCGTCTCTATATGAAGAAAATTTCCAGTCCGAACTAAAAACACACTTTATTAACGGTTTATTAATTTGTGATGCGTTGTTCTTGTTGTGCTTGTCATTGTGGGCGTATTTGTTATCTTAAGTCTCTCAATTGTGCCTACCTTCGGTACAATTCAAAAGAAGTCAAATATGCAAGATTTATTTTTCTCTTGATGTAGTTTTTTACCAAAATCATGTTTTAAGATGTCCACAATGCAATGGACTTGTAAAGCAACAACTCTGGTGGCTCATATTTTAAGACGATATCCAAGCACTTTGGCGTTAACATTTGCCTTAAAATAATTGCATGAACTATTTCCTTTGAATAATGGACAATGACCTTTCTTCTTTAAATTGACATCTTCATATATTTATTACTGTATCATATAAACGCTGTGTGAAACGTAAAATCTCAATTCAGTTTTACAAATCTTTACAATCGTATCTTTACATGTTAAAGGCAGTTATATCACTGTATTCAATATTTTTTAAAACACCACTTTGCAGTAGATCTTCAATTTTATACTTTTTTATAAAGATTCATGCATACAGTAATTGACAAACAATCAATAATGTCATATTCTGTATTAAGCAGCATACTTGTTTTAAGCTGCCACTTTAAGGCTGTCCCTTGGGTGGCTGCTTAATACAAGTTTGACTGCATTTTGAAAAGAAACCGCCGCTTATCATCTCACAGTCTATCCTCTTGCCAGGGCCATGTCTATTTAACCAAAAAGAGCATTGCTATGTAAAGAAACCCCAAACTTACAATTCGCATAAGGTACTTACCAACAGTATATGTGAATCCTGAAAAGCAACACACATCAATAAAATTAAGTAAAATTGTTTTATTTTGTTTTATGTATCTTTTAGGATGTGAAAAATGCAACCGCATACTCGTTGACTTAACTGAGTCAAATAGTTATATTATAAATAAAGAGAGTGCTAAAGTTCTATATCGGTATTATTTTTAAGTAAATCTTTTTTTTAAACTAGTTACAGAAAATAGCTTTTTGGTTATTGCACTGATCTTAATTTGTTATGTTCTTTTAACATTGTACAACTGTAGAATTTAGCAACATTTGGAAAGGTGTTATTTGTGATGATGTTTAACTAATATCTGAGAGATTTAATAGTCATAATATATCAATCACAAATGATGTGCAAACATAGTTATCAAATGCTAAGAATTTAAAATGATATTATTTCTCCATCAATATGAATGTTAAAGCGATATATGCAGAATAAGCTAACAAAGTAATTCCTCTGTAATTCAGATTTGTAAACTGAATATATGCAAATATTAAAATGATATGATATGTATCTTGACCTTTTTGGAGCCTGTTGTTGACATAGCGAAAACATTAAATGTAGATTTTGACACAGTAACTCATTTACACTTCATTAGAATTCAACATTATTGTTAATGGTTGTAAAAATTAGCAAGCAATCATTCCTTAACACCAACTTCTTAGAGTAGCTTTAAACATAATTGTCGGACAATTTTCTCTGGAAAACAGCCTTTCCGTTGAAGACGAATTACGTTTAAAATTAGCTGTAAATATAGATGCTGATCAAGTCCTCGTGTGTTATTACTTGCGCTTGCCTAGCACACCTGGTCATTACCAGGTCATAAATTGCTACCTTTGATATCATCAGGCTCTCGAAACGATCCATAAATGCATAGGAAGCTAATGGTTTCACGTTAAATCGATTGGCTGCTTCCCTAATTGCATTTAAGTGTTCTAGTGTGTGTTGATCTTAATGCCTTGAATAAAGAAGATGCTTTAAAAGGATCGTGAACGTGTATTTTTATGTAAAATATAAAATATGTTCCATAATGAGCCAGAGAAACCTTTAAAGACATATTTAACAGTTACGTGTGCCCAAAACAAAGATCATAGAACTGTTACATAATGATAACAAACAGTTCTTTATATGTTTTTGTTTATATCAAAGCCTTTCTTAAAGAATGTTTATGAATTAATAACTGCTGGCAAAGAAAAACGTTTGTCCCGAAATCTTGCAGTGATTTATTGTATACTTTCTGCTTTGCCCTAAAACCATATCTGCATAATGTTAAGGGGTTTTATTTAGAAAAAGTATATTATACATTCTGTTATACACATAACATATTGTGAGTTCTTTAAAATTCAAAGGAAGTAAAATGAAAAATTAAATCGGAAATTACTTATTTGAACTTTGTATTTTAATAGCCACTAATATCCAGTAACGTATAGGCTTTTTTTATAATAAGTACATTTACCTTAAGATGTTATAAATGAACGAATATGTATATATATCGGACCATGAATATTAAACGACATATGTTTTGTTTATGTTTATTGGGTTTATCGTCCTACCTACAGTATTTCAGTCATCTCGAGACGATGCCCCCTTAAAGAAGATATAGTGCTGCCTTCACTGTGTTTAGCATGCTATGAACACCTGGCATGATACCACACCTAGTCACATTATTCTGACACTGGGCAAACCAGTCATGGAACTAACTTTATATTTGCTTGAGCGTTAGCAAGGGAGCTATACCACTTCCATTTTAACGACTTTGGCCTGGGATGGAACCCAGCGCCCACCGTACCTGGAGCCGACAGTCTACCCATTTCACTGTCAGGTCCTGTTTTAACGACAAATAAATTATATAGCCTGAATATAGATTTAACGAAAGCACTAAGATTTCTGAATGGAAAACATTAACAAGCATACATGTAGTAAAACACATATGAAAGTATTGATATTTCATAATTTTATTTACATACAAACAAGAAAACACTACAAAAAGCAAAATGCATGCAGATAACCCACAGGTCAAAGATACATGCTGATATTAATGATTCGATGACTTAAGAGTGGCAGGGTATGACTACAGTTATTTTTTGAAACGGGCTTGTATAACATAAGGTCACACAAAGGAAAGAAATGCCAAACCGCATTTCTATAGCTGCTTGAAATTAGTGCTAACCTTATTATTATAGGGTTTATTTGTGGCTAATTATGCGATAAATGTCACACAGCTGCGAAAACGACACCGCCTGTTTTCTGTTCGATGTTGACAACTACCGGTAAATAAGACATCAATTCTGCCATCGACTGTCTAAGCTTTTGCGTTTGAACCGGTTGTGTTTACGACGTTTGTCCATAAAACTGGAGTAAACACAGGAAAGCTAATATTGTTTTATTGTTGATTGCCTGGAACTGCAGCATAAAATATTTGCTCCTCAAATTATACTTGAGGTAAACATCCAGCTTATCGTTGCCTTTCCTTCGGCGCTACAGAAAAAACAATGAGACTCAATTTGAAGGTAATACAACAGAACCAAATGAGGATTTTCCTGCACAATCCGATGGTCGGAAACCAGCTGAAGTCGTTTTCAAATAGGAAGCACTTGATTTGATTTATGTGTGTTGGAAATGCAATAAGCGGTTCTTCATGCACCAGCATGCTTTAAACGTGGCGTTGCGGCTATAAACGGGCTCAAAAGTAGCCTCTGCTGTATTTAAATCTTCCCATTGTGTATTGCATTGATCAAATAAAACTATTAACTACTTGCCTTTTTCATTCCAATTATAGGAATATGATTTTGTCTCCATAATGAGCTCACGCAGTGACAGTGGAAAACGGTTTGTTACAAGTTATAGGTTTTGTTACATGACAATCAGGCTTTCAACATGCGCGGAAATGGATCTGACAGGATTATAAGCTAAGCCCTAGCAACGTGTGGGAGAAAAGGTGTTTAATAAGGTAAAATATGTGTTTAACACCAACTCTCAACGTATTGAATAGACAAGGACTAATTTGCCGACGATGTATGGCATTTTATATTCAAACAGAACTTAAATAAGATATACTGTGTATTTTACACCCATCTCCACGCAATTAATATAAGAATATAATATACCGGCGACGTAGGACGTCTTATATTAAACTTTTTTAATTAACAGAAATTAATGAATGTGTTATGCATTATCTCACGTCTTTATTATGATAGAATAACTTAAACGTATGTTTAATGTCCGTTAAACAAAACCGTATGCTTACATGTCGTAGACAGTTCGTGCAGTATCTGGTTACAATTATGACAAATTCGACAAAACATCCTGAAATATACAGGAATATGGAGATTTATGAGTGTTTTATGAGCTTATTCATGACTGCCTGCTAAATTGTTTATATTCCCATTGATTATTAATTAAGAGTCTTTTTTATCATAAATAACAAAGTTAATAGTACAACAAACGAATACGTCTGTTGTAGCTAAATCTTAAGGTTTAAGACAGTCCTAATCACGTTTTGTTAAAACGTTTTCTAACCAAACAAAACGACCCGAATTCGTTCACTGTGTTAACACTTACATACAAAACATACAAAATTATTAGACCTACACAGCATTTACCCAAACTTAGTTTGAAACTCTTGGTTTACCTTGTACGGATCAAATTCAAATTTAAAGTCTTTTAATGTCGTTAAGTATTTTTAGTTTATTAAATTTCGCAAAGTTGTTACTAAAGACTAATTTGAACGATATAAATTCTGCTTTTTACAATTTTACTTGCATTTTAACAACCCTCTCTTTTTATGCACCAGTGTTTAATTGTCACTTAAAGACATCTGCACTATAACTACAAAGAATTAACCATTTATTACTGTTATCGTTTTTTTAATTATGCTTTTTGTATCCAGTTCAATGTGGGATCACGGCAAATATTGGGGTTGCCTGGTAGCAATAACACCTCTGTAATTGTTCAGATATGTTCGTAATCTGTATTTGTCTTTATTAGTTAGATCTTGCCAAACCAAGCTGGCTGGAAACGATACATAATTGTTTTTAATCTGTGATAGGATACAAATATGCATTTGAAGACTGGGTTTAGCTTGATTTACATTTACTTTCTGACGTTTTAAATGAGAATGTGATCGGATAACATGATTGCATAAAGTATTATAGGGAACTAAGAAAAAGATCAGATACCAATTACGACTAAAATTAAATTTGAACTAACACTAGACAATAGCAAAGTAAATATAAAAGTGGCTAAAACACAGAAACGAGTTGTCCACGGAATGCTTTTACCCAATAAAAACATCACTAAATTGTTTGTTTGTGTTGTTTTTAACAAAACTATTGTTGGTAGGACGTTAAACCCCAAAACTGAGAATTGATTTTAGGATCAATATTACTCTAAGATTATATAATGTTATCGAACATTTTTAAGTTAATTTATTTTGATTCGGGTTTAATTTAACGCCATCATTTATAATTTACAATATTTTTAATAATTAATGTTGCTTTTTATCTTTGGTGCATTTCTCCCTGCTTGATATTATGCTTAATCGATTAAGAGTTTGTAATCTCAAAATATAACATTTCCTTGCAGTATTATTAATAATGATATCCACGTTGTATCACCTTTCACTTAACTGTATGTTTTTAACTTTTTAAAAGATGTTAGGCACAAAATGATTTTAAAATCAACATGTCGAAAAAAATATAGAATCGGGTAATGCATGCAAATATCTTTGACGTAAATGACAATATACGATGTTAGAACTGTGCACTGACATAAATGATCTAGATCTACATGCAGTATGGATTTATAATTCAAAGATTCGCATCTTTTAAAATGGATTTGCCCACTTCCTCTTCTTAGGTTACAATGTGTCAGATGCGAAATTGATCAGTCTGTCAAAACCAGGGCACTATTTTCTGTCCTGACTTGTTTCTAGGAGCACTTCACGCCAACAATCAATGGGGGATCGTTGTGTCCGTGTATGCTGCCTTAAGGGACAGCTACAGTCTCCGAGTAGTATAAGGAAATATCCTACAAACACAGTTTATGCTCTTTGTGTGAGCACGTCCGTAGTTAGATACTTGACACTTAGTTTTAAACCAACCGATGCAAGAAAGATATTAACATAAGTGTTAATGCGATTGTTATAGGATTGTAAATAAGATAGATGTTCTAGTAGTGCTTTGAGACGATATACGTACCCAGATAACTCCGTTGTAACGCTTCTTACTCTGGTCTATAAATAAATAGGTAAATAAGAAAAGGTCCTATCAAAATTTATTTATAATATTTAAATTTAATCTACCTCTAGACAAAGGCAAACAGGGTAAATATAAATGTGACAAAAAAGAAGAAAAGACGAGACATAACACACAAAAAGAAAAGAAAACATCAGTTACCGCATTGGAACGGTCAGTCAGCAAACCTAACCATATTAGAATGATTCTAATGCATGTATTCCTGTTAAAAGTTGCCATTTTAAAATAAGTTGCGTCAAAGTCATAGTCTGTTAAAACGCTTGTGTAAGTCTTTACAAGTAGTGTATGTTCACAGTACCTAATTTTCATTTTTACCTTTGACATCGTTGCAGAGTATCATAGTGTGATTCTTACACTGACTGTCTTTTTATACGACATTCCCCAAAAGTACCTTTTTTACACTATGTGTTCTTACAACTTATCTTGTGAACGATAATTACAGTCATTAACTTATATAAAAGAATAGAAGGACTTGGAAAAATATAACAAGTGTGTTGTCTTCTTGATAGATTAACATTTAGTTTAAACAAAAACTCGGCTCTTAAAGGCGTTGAAAACTGAAAAGCGGCTTTATCTGGCTACATACTGTGAAGTGGGAACTTATTGAGTTGAGGGAATGAAAGTGGGGGTGGATTGGGTTTAGCCGACTTGAAACAGCCTCGGTATTAGAAAATGGTGGGGATTAAAGCGTTATTGACCAATGGCAGTGCAGTAAGCCCAAGTATATCAAGTATAAAAATGTTTTACGACCTCTTCTCCTATTACATCTATTTGTATAATACGCTAATCAGGTGTCCATCTGGGATATCACAGTTTGGTTTTGTCTTTGGGAGGGGAACTCTAAAGAAGATCGTTTTCAATGCTTTCAGGTCAGTGGTTATGACATTCTATTCTCACTCCGTCGGTCCTAGTTCGAGTTCCGCTCGGGGCTGAGAATTCTTTTAAGCTTAACTTTGTTACGGCAGTCAGTCGTTAGATTGAATTCGTATGACATTATTTATCTATCTTAGGACTTTGAATATGATCATATTAAGTGTTATGAAGACCTAGCATTTTATTAAAGATTCTGGTAAACGGAGGCAGATTTTTCTATGTGTCGCAGGTTAACTGGTAGACATCACAGTTATTCCTTCGTCACAACCGAGATTCGAACCAAGGCAGTGAAAGAGCGAGGAACATAAGGAGACAGAAAAATAGTACCCCTTGCCAGAGCACCCTACACTGCAAAGCGTTAAAACATCTTTTTTGTTATATCTGTTTTCCAAGCAAAAGAGAACAATCCTACTTATGGCACAAACATGTTCAAACTATGGTATATAACAAGCTGGGTTTTTTTTTCAATTAGGCTAATTGTATGAAGCACCTGCGCCTCTTTTGTAACTGTATTCCTTTGTTAGAAACTTTCTTTGTTTTCATTTGTTTCAGTCAAACTATTGGCCAAAAATAATTTTAGCAAATTGTAGCAAAAATGGTAACTTATCAGATGGCGTGAGCATATATGTTTAAGGGACAAGGGTCGCGAAAAGGTATATTTATAATGGAAAAAATCAATGAAATGAACTTTATACTGATTTCTTCTTAAAAACGACGTAAAGGTCGATGTTTGTCTAAGTTAATATAGTGATCAGTCATTTAAGTTTACCTTTGCGCAGTAATAAGGGCTGTAGCAGGTTTCACTTAAATTGTCTAACGTTCGGTCTTGAACCAACTGTCAGACATGCATTTAATCTTTCCTGATTTTCTATTACTATTGTATCATACACTCATGAATGATATAAACGGTCTTATAAATAATTGGCACTCAATATTTTCTTAGCATTTATCTAAAACGAAACTAATATGAAAAAACTGTATGGGTTGTTTGATTTTATAATCATCATCACATAAACCACATGACTGTTTTAAGGTCAAGTTTATTTATAGATTCTTTGTTAATAGTTAATGATGCATAATACACTAAATAGTTATAATTAGTTTATTATGCATATAAACTAAACAAAGTTATGATTCAATGATATAAAATAATATTTTGTTATGTTTTTATCGGATGTTGGTGTGCTCGACTTCCAACGCAGTTTATTAATTAGTTTGTATGTGGGTGTGTGTTTGTGTTTAAAGGCATCATCAGTGCATGTTACGTGGTAACCTAAGTTCATTTCTAAATCAAAGATAATTTATTATGGTCTCATTGTTCACGAGTTTATTGTAGGCGTTTAATGGCGCTAACATTATGCTGTGTGGGATGGCTAAACATTTGAACATGTCGGATATTTCCTTTTTAGTATATACGTTTACAAAATTAATACCAATTAACACATAAATCAGTTTATAACGAGGCATGATGACTTAATAAATTAGTAATTTTTGAAACATGAAAAAAAGCTATACTGACGCCTATCAGTATAACATAATAATATATTAATAAAATATATTATGTTATTGTGAAAGAAAATCTTCTACTTCATTCGGATTGATTATTTTTATACACTATTAGTTTTGTTTTTTAGTCTTTTTGGTATATGTCGCAATGCTTATAGGACTTTGTCATATACTATTACTGACTATTAAATAACAACTATTAAACAGGTATTGGTGTGCTAATGTTTTTTTTAATGATATATACATGCTTATAAAAATTATTTAAAGACAGTAACTGTAATGATCTGTTGAATCTAGGCCAAGTATTATAAAAGTAAAACTTTCCATCATATCGTATTTATACTTATCTTAATTAAAACACTGAATATAAAGCTACATTAATGAAAGCTTAGTACACAATCAAACAGTGGATGTCATTTATGTTGTCATTTCAATTCTTTGCATTATTCGCTCTCCAGAGTTTTTATAATATACTGCGGCACGATGTCTTATAGCCCACTGGAAATGATATTATCAGTAGATACTGACAATAGCAAACGAGTGGAATGAAACGATACAAAATGCGACAGAGACCCACTTTGTATCGTTTCATCCGACTCGTTTAAATTTCCAGTTTTAAATAAAAATACTGTTTTACTTGAGAAGTATATGTTATTTAAGTATGAGGTTGTTTTATGTTGTGTTGTAAAAGCAAAACAAACTAAATCATGTGTCCAATAACTTAGTATATGTACAAAATATTTCGCAAAAGGCGACAGCAATGTGTTTTGATGTAAAGGACAATCAAGCGAGCACATGTACATAGTTATTCAGTATCTGTACATAATTTTACGCAATAGGCTTATTAAACCTTAGCACAGAGTTGTGATATAAATGACAATCAAGCTAGCATATGCACACAATTATTCAACATATGTCCATCATATTACGCAAAAGGCTAACTGAACCGCAGCATAGGGTTGTAAAATAAAGGACAACCAATTCAGCATATGCACATAATTTTCAATACATCATATTCTTATAAGGTTTATTGAACAATAATCAAGGGTTGTGAAAGAATGCACTTACCAATACATGTGCACAAGTTGTACACAAGTTGTCAGTATATTTACTTCATATTACTCAGGAGGCACAATTGTGTCTATTCTGCGTTAAGTCTTTGTTTTGACACGAAATCTCTAGATACACATTCTAGAGACCATAGAATCAGATAGAGATTAATTGTCTGTTAAGACTTCTCTAACATCGGGTCTTCCCCCTCACGAAACCTTCGCTCTCGACATCGCAAATATAATTGGTTTCTCATTCCGCTTTTAGATTAAGTCAAGGTTACATTGCTGAGCTTGTTTGTTTGATAGTAATTAAGCTGTCGATTTTTTTCATGGATCAAAACCTACAAAAAGAAGTTAAATCTGTACTTTCAACAGGCGATATAGTATTATAAAATTGAAGTATTGATTCGTGGCAACTGGATTTAAGAATCAAGACATAAATTAAACCTGAAACTGTATCGAAGGTGTAGTATTAGTAATACGTTGTTACTGTATGATTTTGCAACTTTCCTCTGTGCATATTTACAGACCCTAGATCAATGGTGAGTGTTGAAAAATATGAATTCACTTATTTCAAACAGGATTTAAAGATTTCCGTTGGGAATCTAATCACTCTGCAGTCCAAATGAAAAGCGTGCAGATTTTTGTTTTGTCAGATAAGTTATTGACTTCTGAATATTATTAATATAGTACGCCTTACACTGTTGATAAACTTAATGAAACCTTTACATTGCCAACCAAAAATCTCCATGTATAAAGTATCTAAATTATTATTGGAGTATTTCTGGAATAAAAAAGCGATCAAATGATGTTCAACATTTTGACTGTTTGAATGTCACTATTTATTCTTTTTATTAATATTTTCTTTGAGAAAACTCCTGTGAAACTCCTTCGTAAGTATTACTTTATAAGTAAAACGTTCATTGTCTTATTAAAAAGACTGTTACAATGAAAACCAACAAATACGTACACAGAAGTCATTGCAAGATGTCTCTTAAATAGCACTTTGACTTAAAGTTGCCATCATTAGCAATGCCACAGCAAAAAACAAGTGTCATTTCGGTTCCTTTGTTGTAGTTATATCTTTAGTTCTTGTTGTTTGGATAATTAAAAAGACTTCCTTTGAGTAAAACCCCGAACATACTACAAGCTTCAATTAAAACGCGAATTGTATACCTGTCTAGATCAGATATAAAAGTAGTATTCTTAAAGAAATCAAATAAGGTGTAGAGTTCGAATCAACTGAATATAAATCCAGTCCCCTTTTATCTGTTATTTATTGTCTGTCTTTGCAAGGATGGACTCACGGATGCTTTCAACATAGAGGTAAGAAAAGACCACCTGACAATCATCTATTATTGCGTGTAGCTTCGCAGAGTGTGTTTCCGGTAGGTTATTTTACTGCCTATCCTTACAAAACACAATAATAAATACATTGCCTCAGTTCATGAGGGGTTAATTATTGGAGCTTTTTTATATTTAAGCTTTTTCTGAAATAGCAGGAATAACTTACTTTGAAATATAAAATATATTGCTTGACTCTTTTTCAATGAATTGATATTTCAGTTTAAAATTGAAAGGATTTCTTTTTCTGAATTTATGTGAAAACATGCATGAGATAAAATACAGCTATGAAAAAGGCGATAGGATCTTCCAAATTTATATGTATTCAATCTTAATTCAATTTAAAAAATATCAATGTACTTCAAACGTGATATTGTTTTTGTTAACATTTCCGCGTTCTCTCTGACAAAATGGCCAAAAATGAAATTTAGTTGTCAAAGATTTGTTCTGACTTCAAGGTGTTTGTATAAATAAGAACCTTATTGCCAAGGAATCTTAAAATGCTAGCTATATATTTACCATTGCAGTATTATGTGGTGAAAATGCCTCATTACTAGGGAATCCTGCCCATTTGAATTGAATTGATGCAAACGAAATCGTCATACACATCATAGTACGGAGCTTTCGTCACGTACTTTGCCAAAAACTTTGTTAAAATACATAAATCATGGCGAGATGTAGAACCTAAAATGATTTAATGTTTTTTACTGTTATACATATAGCGATACTTGGCGGCTTCAAAACGAGTTAAATATCGTAGGAGACGGGAATTATACAATGTATAATGTATAATGTTCAGCAACAGCAGCTGTACTACAAGTACCACAAGCAGTTCCAATCATACAGATAACAACAGCATATACAAAAAACAACAGTGACGACAATAGAAGGAAACATACACATCTTCTAGCATTTTCAACCATTTCTATTATCACGTATCAGGGGTAAGTTAGCTTAGGGATTGGGATTAGGATTAGCCGACATTTATGCCGATACTGCGCAGCGACATCTCTATCATTATAGCACAGGGGCACTTATGAGGTGCCCAGGGACTGAACCCGGCCGGTCCATTATACTGACACCGACTAGTCAGGCGTAATGCTGTCCCTTAGCCCCGAGCGTTAGGAGGGAAGCCACTACTACCAACTTTAAAGTCTTTGGTTTGACCCGGCCGGGGTTCGAACCCACGACCTCCCGATCCGCAAGCCGACGCTCTACCACCTGAGCTATTGCGGGCGGTATAAGTTAGCTTAAACATTATCTTAAAAACATATATATATATATTACACTGGTGTTTTCGACTAACAGTTACGAGTGATTTGGACTGATATTGGACTTTGAAACATGAAAATTAGTCATAAGTATGCCTATCTTCGTATTTTATTTGTGGTGCTGGTGCTATGGTACAATAACAGTTTTATATTTTTCGTCTAATTTGAAGCTGTTCTTTGTATAAATTTACAAAATAAAAAATGGCTAACACATTGGCTTTGTCATTTTGGTCTGAAATTACATATGCTCTTATATATACACTTAACCGTTGTGTTCTTTTGTACACTACACCAAGTACAAGAAAATACATAAAGCTACTAAACAATATTCTTTGTTATTTTCAATGACAAGTAAGTAAGCATTTCTTATTTAACACATTAGTAATTAGAATGCTCTTATAATTGTGTGGGTAAACAAACTCAAAAATAAATGTAAACATGTAATATGTATATTTTTAATAATTGCTGGAAAATTTAAATACTTTTTAAATGAGTTCGCCTTTATCAACAAAATGTATAAGAATGAATGTCGCGATCTTTAATTAAAGTCATAATGGATCCTAATTGGAGTTGTAAAACGATCGTCTAATTTGTTTACAATATTGAGGTCATTAATATACAATTATTTACTTATAAGCTGGGAAATATGCTTTGATGTTGACCAAAAAATATTTCCCAGCTAATACGTAAATAACTATGAACTTTAAATAGTTAATAATAGTTAGTTTTTATTTCTTTAATTATTATCTAAACTTAAATGCAAGAAAATAGTTTACATTGTTTACTTCGTGAATATTGTTCGTCTGGGACGAGTATCCCACAATGCGTACAATTCTAAGGAAGTTTGTAGATGCGCGCGCATAATATTGATGGACGTTTCTCATTCTATTAATAGACCAGTAAATATCAGAAAAAGCGGGTCAATATATATATTTATTGACTCGACTATTTTGGACGTGTGACCAATCGTGTTGCGTCTATTTATAGTTCATGTAATAATCTGATATATCCACTTCTTGAACAATATATTGTTTCCTTTCCTTTCTTTCGCCTAAAAGTGTAAAATGTTTGCAATTTCCGTTTAATCAATATTGGCCCCTCTTGACGTTAATACGTTTATTCACTTATTTATTTATTTTTTAAATGTTTACTTTAGAATCATACATGTGCCTTTGTGATTAAAAGGTACTTGAAGTGTTTAAAAGCTTGTATTTGCCTAATTTACATTTCTAAAATAAATGCTGCAATAATGTAACATATTTGTTCACCCGAAACTACGGTGATAAAAGTGTTTTTGTCATTATTTACAAATTCCAACTCGGTTTTTTCATTAACTGTTCATCGAGGTGTACTTTGTATTTTATATTCATGCCGGTCACTGGGAATATCTTGACTTGATAATGTCAAAACTCCTCCTTGGACAGGAAACAGACATAAGATTACCCGATACTAGTCCTTTCGATTAGCGTGACATACAATATCGAAGTAAACCAGATTCATTTTTTATTGCAGTTCTTTCGATCAAGTAATGCTTGTCATAAACAAAAAGGAAAAAGAAATACCCTGCTTGTGTGGATTTCATATCTTATTTTAAGCATAAACCCCTCGGATTTGATGAGCGAAGAACAGATGCCTAAAAGTATATGGGTCAAGGCCGAAAGTAAATGCAATCACGAGATTATACGATCGCTTACGTAACTGGTCGAAACATTTCGGGATTCGACCGAAGTAATTTAAAATCTTTTGACTCCCAAGTTCTAAAAGATTTTCTATACATTTTATGATTTTTAATTGACTCACTTGATAAAATGTTAACAAATATCGACAAACAGATATTATATATGTCATATAATGTATCTGAAACGTTATGTGCATCAAATATGATGATGAAATTCCAATCTTATGTAACAATTAGTACATTAAAAATAAAATAACAATACGCTTTAAAAGTAACTAAATCCTATTTGCATGTGTATTATTTAGACAATTGTTTACAAATTTGACATAGAACTTAATTCAAGAAGCATCATATTTCATTATGATATAAACACAAAAGACACAAAATAGGTTTACCGCAAATCTATCGTCATGAACAGTAAATAGGATTTTGTCTAATCGTATTATTGGATTGTAAATAAGGTCATATGGATGTTTTATATCCCCGATGTCTGATCCGGGATTTGTCAGTAAATCGTTTAAATACTTATATGAGATATACAGCTTACCCTTTACCCTCCAAAACCATGCTACGTTTTTAAAACAAATGATTTACTTTTGCTTTAAATATCTAGTGTACGTTTACTTATTATGGTATCAAAAAATGCGAGAAATGGTACCTTTAATATACATATAGACACTGCTTAAACAAATAAGTTTAAATAACTATACTTCAGAGATATGAACGTGGCGTCAGCAGACAGTGTCGCCAAGTGAATGTTAATAATACTTAGCTATGGAACAGAGTCATTTTCAGAAAAACCTCAGTAAAAAGACACCTCTGAGCAGCAACAACCTCCTAGTAGCAACATTTATATTTTCTCCCATTTTCTGTGCATTTTCACCTCTTAGCAGCATAACCTTAGCTAAAAGGTAAACGGACATTCAAGTGTGTCCCTAATGATAACCTCTGCTGAACATTACCTGGCAGATATTTAAGAGGTATTACACCTTTGTATATTTCAGTCTTATATTCAGTATATGACTTTTCGGCTATAATAACTAATGTAATGTAATAATATACATCATGTAATATATTCAATAACAGGTTTAAAGTGAGCAGTGAATAACTTTTTTTTCATAATCGTAACTATATCTCCTTACTTCGTACTTCTTATTCGAATGAATCCTTCAAAATTTATTGGAAATAAGAATGGTAACTAAATAAAATACCGGTACATTATATGTATAAGCGATGTTCTACTTGATTGTTTTAAAAATATTTTTATATCTTTTTTTCTCTTTATTTTACGAAGTGCTAGATTTTTATTAAAACAGGAGGCCTTGAGTTGTTGCTTTTACTAGAAAGAATTTCAAAACATATGAACATTATAGCTATAACATGATGTGCATTTATGTTTTGTTTCTCACATCACTACACAAAATGGGCCCATTACTATAAATAATTGTATTGTATGTTTGATGTTTAAAAAGTTAATTGGCCTACGATGGAGTCATAAAGCTGCCCTCCAATGCTTCTGAATGGAATGCCGGGTGTCCACCTGTAATCTTTTAATTCGTGTTGAAGGCAATTTTTATTTCGCTTGATTGAGGTGGTAAGGAAGAAAGATGCTCGATATCATGATATTCACTTAACTGATAGCATTAAACTCATCCTTAACATTTTTATATTATATCTTTAACATAACTTCTAAATGCTTAGAAAATACGCATTTGTCATTGATGGACAAAACGCCACAAGTATAAAAATAAAAACAGCCACTATTAGAAATTTAATTTTCATCATATGTTCCTCAAATTTTCTATCCTTAGCTCACAGATTTAAAATGTACACATGGAATTGTCAGAAAACACAACAGCACGAATTCTGTGGAAAAAAATGCATTTTATTTGTGCCATTTATATCTTCTTTACAAGAAAAAAAAACTATAATATCAGTGCAGTTGATGAACATACAAGGCACAAATCAATATACGCAATTAATAATATGACCAGATTAGTTCAAAATCAAATATATGAAAGCGCTCATTTGTTTTGAAACATTTGCTTATAATATTAAACGCAATACCCAACGCTTCTCTAACAATTGTCTAACTTGTCTATCCTTGGGGTGGCCATCACGAACAGGTCGGGAAATTCTGATTGGCTAAGAGAGGCTGTCAAATAGTCAAGGATGTGTCAATTGTATCGATTAAGGAGTGTCTGCTGTGTAGAAGGTGAGTCGCCGACTTGTAACATGTTACCGTGGCCTTTCACTGCGCTGATGATAACTCAAGGCTCAAACTCAAGGATAGAACTTTGATGTGGGAAGGATTTTCAGCTAACCTGCGGCACGCCGGTAGTTCAACCTTCACATTAACATTGCATTTGGTCTCCACCAATAATAGTGAGAGGGCGCTATAATTACAATAATTGTGTCGCTCCGATGTTTCCAAAGAGAAGAAAGATAAATCAAAGCTCTAAGGGCTGACAAAATATTAAATCCATTCTAAGCACTTATAATATTCAATCAATTGAGGCTTTGGCTGGCATTTGAGTATCTCTGTCAAATTTTAAAATGTATTGCCACACTCAAAGAGCTTTGTGATATTTTAGTATTTGTTTAGTATTTGTTGCATATATAAAAAACAAATCAATATCTGATTAATTTTTGATATCTACAATGTGATCCATCCGAAAGCTCCATGGTCCTTTATGATACATTATGAAAGTTCATAATTACAAGCATCGCATCGATGTCTGTATAAATGCTGTAGAAAATCTAAAATCATCCAGATATTATTAGCTCCTAAATGGAATCCCAGCCGACTGAAATGATCAGAACTGGGTTAATATGAGAATATTTCCCTGGAGACGACCTTCAACATAGTTGAGAGAAGTCAAACTCCTCTACTACAAGCCCTACCACAGCAGCATTTTGGTAGAACTTGTTGAAGTTTCAAAATTTATCACTTAGAACACAGCAAACGAGTTTACTATAGAATCAGTACCATGTAATTTAAAATATTTTATTGTAACAATTGTATTAATTGCATACAAAGAAAAAAGGTTTTTGCATATGGTATATAAAAGTGACTTATTGTTACAGCCATTTTGTTTATTTTTTATCATTTTAATAAAATAATGTATAAAAGGTATTATATTAAACACAACGATTACAATGCTGATTTAATTAACCTTCCGTCCAACTTATTGTTTGAGTATGAACATGTGATTCTTTTGTCGCACATCATTCAGAGACGTGTTTTCTTATTTATAACTATACATGGATGAAAAATGACTAGGTTTTAATATGGAGACACACTTTTCCATTTCCAGGCCGTTACAAAGAGTCGTGTATCAACCGAGTATAAAATACGTACCATGTATTTATACAAATATACGTAGAGAGAGACAGACAGAGACAAAGAGAGACAGAGACACATAGAGACAGACAGACAAACAGAGACACAGACAGACAGGGAGAGAGAGACAATTTGTAATAGTTATATACAGATATGTGTGAGAAAATGAAAGATATGAGAGAGAAAGATAGAAAGAGCCATAGAGACAGATAAAGACACACCGACCGAGTAAGAGTAAAGAGAGACATAGATGTAATAAAGTCAGAGTACACAACAGTACAGTAAAAGGTCATGGCAGTAGAATTAACTATGTGTCTCCACGATTCATAACGCTTCGGTATGCAATGTATGTGATAAATACTTTATACATGTATATCCAAATCGGACACCGTATTTCGTTTTTGTTTCTTTAATACAACCCAAGTGCATGCCACCGCATTATATAGTAATTTGAAATGTAACGTTAAGATTGCTATCGCCTTGCTCTAATCCAACTTTAAACAGTCGCAGTCAATGCGAACAATAATTGGTGTCTGTATTTATGACGAAGAATTTTTGTTTTTATGCATCATGTTTAGATTAAAGGTCTTCTTTTAAAAACAATAATCATAAGAATCAAATCCCGACTTTATCTAAAGCACCAATAGCATCACTGTAACTATCAATGATTAACACCGGAAGTCGATAACTTGCATGCCTGTCTATGATTCCCAAGGTAATCTCACTCATCAAAGCTAACATTCCAGGATGCTATTCATTTCACAAACATATTGTGTACACGATTTTAATCAGCTTTCGTGTGAATGAAATTAATCAGGTTGACTATTATTTTAAACAATGAGAATCCGATTGTCAGTACTGATAGAGGTTTATCGCCTTTTTTTACCACAAACTTCAAACCAATATTACATAGTCCACCAATCACATTCAGCAAACCTTTATAATACGCTCAGTTAAAATCTTTTGAATTCATTCTTAAATGTGTTCATGTCTGTATGTCATAAATGTAAATGTGACAAAACACAGAGACGAAACATAACACACAAAAAGAAAAAACATCAGTTACCGCCTTAGAACGGTCAGTCGGCAAAATTTCTCGAAGGACAAGAATATATTTGGCTTTAAAAGAAGGTTCCCCAGAAAATGAGACATTGGCATTATAATTGCCAATATCAACACTATATACATAGCTTATCGTTTGGTTTTGTACGACCACTTTTCATAATTACTAGGAGACGGCTTATCTTAACATAGGTAATTTTAAACAGCTTTATTTAAAAGAACAAAAGATAAAGTACACAATTAAAATAGATGAGAAGCCAACTGTGATAATTTATCTTTGATGCTTGCAATAATTGGTAAAAAATAAACTTTAAAAACTTTAAAATATGTCAATAAATAAAAAATAAATGCAGTTGTGCCAGGATAAGATTAAGATTTAAGGTTTCACTTTTTATGTGTTTTACCTAACTGCTTGGGAAAGCTTATGTAGACACTATTCAAACTAAATTAAACACACTCCCATAGATAACTGTTTATTTCTCAAATACGTTCAAAATGCGATTCTTCAATTAGCGCATGGGCAGTCGATTAGATTGCAATAGTTTTTACCCATTAATCCAAATTCTAACTATGGTCATATATATGTGCCGATAGAGGTATATCGCCAATTCACCGTAAACCATATTTGCATAGTGCGACAATCACGTTAAATAAACCAGCTGAATACAGTCTGCGGATGAACATCATTCCGAGACAATGCCTTTATTTATGGCTGTATTTTCAATTAGGACCAAATGGAGACACCATGTTTTGTTCTGGTGCCGAAAAAATGGATCGTGTATCGTTAGGATTATAAGAAGATTTACCATGTCTCAGTGAGATTACTTTGGAATCCCAAATACAACTCTCAAATTATGTGATCAAAGATGAAGTGACTGATAACACCCATGTCATTTAACGACTTATAAAATATATTTAAGTATTTAAATGCTGACCTTCAAAGTATAGTCTTGTAATGGGGCGTGTTGTTTTATTAACCAAATTTAGTAAATCTGACAGCATCTTGGTAAAATACAGCAAGATAAATCGTTTCAACTATGGTTGTGTACAAAAATATATACGAAAATGGCGCCCTTAAATACAGTTTGTTTCGCAAATATGTTTAGTATGCTACTCTTTACATCTAGATGTGAAGCAGATTAAGTCGCGTTTTATATGATTTGATCGTAAATGTATCGTGTCTATCAATCGTAAACTATATTTACATTCTACAGCAATCCCGTTAAATAAACTTTCGGAATACACTCAGTGGCCAAACATCATTCCGAGGAGGTGCCTCTGTTCGTGGCTTTTTAATTAGGATAAAATAGTGAACCATGTTTTGTCCTGATGCCATTAGTACGTACCGTGTATCACTCCAGAGTAAACAGATATTTACCATGTAACATAGAAATTACTTCGACCTGCCTCACTCCTTCTTCAAACACTAACAGACACTTGGCACTGTGCTAAGGAGGTTATCTGGCGCAGTCTATTTATTAATTGTCTGTAAGTACTGCTTTATGACAGTCAATGCCATTGACTGCTAATGAATTCTATACAGTCGTGTTTGTTGAATGAAAGGATGAACCCTTTACATAGAACGTCATCAGAGATAAATATTACTTGTTCTCGACTACGATTGAATTGAATTATAGATATATCATTTGTCTTATGAATATGATTAAATTGTGTATATAATACTAAATCAGAATTCCGTTGATCCTTATAGCTTTACGAATAAGAAAATTACTTGCATTTATCGATTTATCAATCGCATTTTTCGACGTCAACGTGGGTATTAAAGTGTTTTTCTTCATAATAGTGTTTTGATTTTTTGACAATCGTCTGACTTAATACATTCCAAAAGAAACTTTTGGAGATTTAGCTGTTACATAGTAACAGTAACAATTGTTAAACTTCTTCGTGATGTATCAACTTACAATGATGTATATATTTTTAAAGGAAAAGTAAATAATAAGGATAGATTACAGACATAAAATTTTGGCAGACGGCTATTTGTTCTTTTTATCAGGCAAATTAGTCGCTTTGATACGATCGACGTTAATACTACTAACAAGCATACTCTGACACCTAAGACGAACGGTGGGTTACGATATTCAATTAGAAGTGTAACCATGACAACACAGCTGTGACTACAACTGAAGAGATGAGAACTCAGTTTATCATATTTGGCAGCCTTGGGGTCGACTTGTCTGCTATCATGGCTGTTATGTGTCACCATCGACTCTGTTCCACGAAATCATCAGTTATAAATTTACGGCAAACTTGACCTTGCAGTATAGCAAACAAAAGCCTCATTTAAAAAAATGAAGAAACGTTCGCCGGTAAATCAGAAACACAGTGTCAAGAAAAGATCGACATTAAACGCAAGCTGGCACGAACCCTTTGGCCTATCTTAAAAAATATATTTAAAACATATTTTCCGTGCACAGTTCAGCACATTTCATCAATCAGCAAAGACTTTATATATGTTAAAGGAGAACATATTCTTAACAACTATTACACTCAAGAACAACTTTTTGTAGTAATCCCAACGGCAGCATTCGTGTTGTTGGTTTTTGTCCAGCCTCAATCGATTTACTATATAATTCAAGGTTTCTATATTGGATTGAAATTTACTTTTACTTTCTACTTGCAGATTTCCAGCACTTCTACACGAGACATACGAAACGAGAATATTCACGACAACGAAGCCCTTGCAACACCGAAGGTTGGTTAAAAGTAAGCATTTCTAGGGTTTTGCAGAAATTGACTATTCTTGTAACTATGGTAACATATATATTTATTTCTGGCAGCATTATGAAATGTCAATCATCTGGTGAGTGTACACACATCAAAGTTTCCTCTCGATTCTGCAGAAGAAGTCTTAATTAAAATTGGTTTTAACGCACGAGAACAAAACTTCATTTATATTAATACCTATATACAAGTATAACATAAGTAGGAAGGCCTGATACTTTCGTAAAAAAGGACGATACTGATTGTCAATACTACACAGAGCTTGTTTTACAAAAATAGCTGTCCTAGAACTTCATTACAACTGACGTCAACCTATTTATTTAATGGATTGTACTTTACCGCATTTATAATATTTCCATTGCTTGAATTTGACGAAGTGATAACAAGTTAATTAGCTTAAGCTTGTGAATTAACTAGCAAATAATATAATATTGAAAATGTGAGCTGGCATTCAGAACTAAAAGGCAATTTGCAGAAGACCAAAACCAGTGCGATTAAGACATCATTGTGCTTAGAAACGTGTAAGCGCTTGTGGTAGCCCGTCACACTAATAACATTGGTTATGCCGACATGTGTATTTTCAAATATGTTAGCCGTAATATATTGTGAAACAAAATAAAAGATGTATATATAAAGATATAAAGTATACACTAAGTATCCGTGCCACAGTCGGTAGAATTATCTGTTCTATATAAGATTGGTCCCTGGTTCGAATCCCACAAAGGTATGTGCTCATTTTAAATTGTTTATTTCTCTTTATTATTTAAGCATGTTAACAGCCCCGTAATATATTAACAAATGCGTACGTTTCTAGTATACTTTAAAAACTTTGAAAATGGTCAACAGTGTGCCTGAGAATAATATCATGGACTCAAACATAAATTTGAAATTGCTCGCGCATTGGTTCTGAGTTTCCCGGCCATACACCCATAAAATGGTTGTTATGCTGTATAATATTCAACGTATTCTACATGTATACATGGTTTTATTTCAGTACATATATATTATCAAAAACATGTAGTTACCAATAGCTTTCCATTTATATTAAATTCGCATGAGGGCAATAGAATCTTTCTCTGTCTCTCCTCTTTCTCTTTCTTTCTCTCTCTCTCTCTCTCTATCTCTCTCTCTCTCTCTCTCATCTCTCTCTATCTCTGTCTGTCTGTCTGTCTGTCTGTCTGTCTGTCTGTCTGTCTGTCTGTCTGTCTGTCTGTCTGTCTGTCTGTCTGTTTCTATCTCTGTCTCTGTCCCTCGCTATGTCTCTGTCTCTTCCTGTCTCTGTCTCTCTCTCCTCTCTTGTCTCTCTGTCTCATTCTGTCTCTCTGTCTGTCTGTCTCCCTCTTTTTCTCTTTCTCTCTTATTTGCATATTACAGCCACCAAATTCAATGAAAGAAGGCACTTTATCAAAGAATGAGTAATTTTTCACAATTTTTTTTTTAAAGGTTCAAAATCATGTTCATGAATGGACGTCTGACCTTTCCAAATTATCGTATGCTACGGTCTCAACACATCGATTTACGTTGCAAGTCATTGGTAAATAATCAACCGTTCCTAAATGTGTGTTATGTTTAAGAAA
This sequence comes from Sinonovacula constricta, assembly GCA_007844125.1. Classification (NCBI taxonomy): domain Eukaryota; kingdom Metazoa; phylum Mollusca; class Bivalvia; order Cardiida; family Solecurtidae; genus Sinonovacula; species Sinonovacula constricta. The sequence continues at coordinate 27,596,804 of CM017566.1, read as the reverse complement.
TAATTCGTTTTAGAAATTGCAGATTTCTTCACAATTTAATAAGCCCATATCGAACCAGTTGAGATAATTCTATTTACAATGCGAGGTTGGACTACTTCACTACCTAAGTTTAAGCACCCCAATCCTTTTGCTGACTTAGTATTCCAAGACAGTAAATGTTGTTGCTGTTGCTTTTTTGTGTGTACTCTTTCTCGTCTATGTTTTTGTCACTTTTAATTTTCTCGCTACACCTTCGTCCAGTGCTAGTTCAAATTTTAATATTTAACGTTTATTCTCGCAAGACTTTAAGTTATTTTCCTAAAACATAACGTATTTTTTGAGAGCCACGCAAGAAGAGAAAAATAATGTCATAAGCTAACATTGTAAAGATATCAAGGGTGATAGTACGTGTTTTCAGCTCCAGATATGGCACCATCCTGCAAGTCTACCACCCATGAATAACCAACAGCTCTTACACGGTTTTGCTGGTTTCCTCTTTGCTTCCTTGCCTAATATCAAACAGATATAACATGGTATAGGTGTTTAATTGTTTATAAAACCACTTCTTTCCTTTTGAAAATTTATTGCTATGTCTTTGTGGTTTTTGACATTTCTCCTATGCTACACCTTTAGGTTATTTTTGTTCTCTATATTAAAAGGCCTTACCATATCCTCTATTTAAAAAGACAGTATTTGTTCTGAATATAAAAACTTACCATAACCTCTTTTTGAAGTCAGTAATTCTTCTGTTGACAAAATGGCTTTTTTTAGAAAAAACCCAGCTAGCTGACATTTAATATTATATAGGATTATCAACCTTAAACTAATAAATTATGTATACATTTTGCATATTAGTTCTATTTATTATGTGTTAATTAAAACTGTTAAAATCCATTATTTACTCTGAACACTGCATACAATGTCCTCACAAAATTAATTAAAAGAATTCACTTTAATAACAATCGTAAATCAAGAGTGAACAAAAGCAAAACGCTTTAAATACAAACACCAATTTTCAATTATATACTACATTTGGCATTTGAAAGTTTAATTAAAATTTAAATTTATCACCATAACAAAGTAGGATTTAAATTGTTCAAACGTATGTGTATCTTGTTATATACTATTAATATGATATTGTCCTGTATGACATTTTGCGTGCAATGTAATTGTTTCTTCCTTTGTTCAAATGACACATGTAAACGTAAAATGTTAATTACTTTTTGACATCAGAATTTTAGCAGTACATTTATGCATTTATGCAATTAAAAATGTTTTGTTTTTAATGACTAATAATAGTAATTATAATAATAAATAATAATAATAATTATTATTATTATGACTATTATTATTATTATTATTATTATTATTATTATTATTATTATTATTATTATTATTATTATTATTATTATTATTATAATTATTATTATTATATAAATTATAATGACAATAAATATGATTACAATAATACAATAATGATTAGACAGTTTCTGAACTAATGATGCTGTTCTAGTTAAGACAGTAGCTATGGCTTTCGACGTCATAACGTCGTATCATGTCTAGCCATTAATATTTCACCGTTGTCTAGGCATAACAGTTTGCACTGACCAGCATGTCTCCAGTAAGAGTCGTGATCATTTTACAAATGTGTAAAACGTGAAAATTACCAGAAGACCAGAGGGCAGTCGTGAACCCAACGTATTCCCCTGGCGGCATTTGAAGAATTTCATATTCATCCTAAAGGACAGACCAATTTGCAGGGGAGCATTTACGGCGGTAGTGACAAGAATGAAAAAGTAGCCACTTGCTTGTTGCTGACTTGCTTAAAATGTCGTAGGAGTAAAACATGTAATGGGATTTAATGGACGTCCATATAATTATCTACATTATTTAGAATATTTTTGCCAATATTATTCAAAAGGTTTTCACCGCGGCAAAATTATAAAAAAAACGTATTTAATTTGCGTGGAAATATCGAATAACTGTTTATTTAAATGTGTAGTTGCTGTTTTGTAAACCGCATATCGGCGCATTGGTGATTATTTCCCACAGCATTAACTTCTGCCGAATACATTTCTACCTATAAAATTTAAAGGGAAACTGAATAACAAGGTGAAATAATTAAATTATCATGTTTTTTAACAAAAATGTAAATTTGAGAGTATTTTGCGCTGCAACTGACTGCAAACTGATGCGAATACTTTTTTTAAACTATTTGTTTATAAACGCGTATGTCTAAAACGCATATACAAATAATTAGAAGTTATCCATGTTGAAGGTAAGTTTGTTTTTGTTTTTCTTTTTAAGAAATAACTATCTCCATAAACGGTAGTCTCATGTTCCAGAGTATTCAGATAGAAAGTCTAACTTAATTGCACAGCCGGCATTCGTTAATAAGATTACAAAAATGAGTATATGCAAATGTCAAATTTACTGAATTAACTATCAACATGGGACAGTGGCCAACTCGTCAAGTCCCTGACTTGATTATAGATTTCGTGTAGCAACTATTAACATCTAGAGACCATGATTTGCATCCAAAGTATGTAGCTTGATACTGTAATGATCCTCCCTTTTTTATCGGTAAACGGCGTCTGAAAAGATATTCATATAGGCTAATAGAGCAGATGTATATGTATAAATATAAAATTCGTCATTTTGAACTCACTGGCATCATCTGTGCAAATAAACAAGTTATACGATCACGTTCGATATATGTTTGAAAAGCACTTAAAATAAAACTTAAACTTAAATCAAATTGTACACTGATAGATTCATTTTTATAGAGATCAATGTTATTCATTTTTTACTGTTTCATAACCATATTGTGTTTACAAACTAAGACAAATAAATGATTGCATTTTCGACTGAATTTTTTTCCACACAATTCACATTTGAAGCCATGGCATGACAAAATCTTATTTATTCTTGGTTTTGGATTACAATTTGTGAGCCTTAAGATTCCGTTTTATCCGACACATAATTTGGACCTTCACCTTTGCCATGACACATACTAGTGCTTATTAAAGCAAGTCATCACTTACACCCTGCTATATTGCTAATGTCGGCGATGATGTAAGGATAAATTAATTGTATGTTAATTTCCGTGGTACGCCCATTTATCGTTCATTGTCATTCTTTACGATGTTTTAATCATAAATACATTTGATGACTGCATTTGTCAGAACAAATATCCACAATAGCGTTAAGGCATAGTTATGTATCTCGTGCGTTAGCAGCCAGTTAAGTCATAATTCATGTAGTATCCCTTATCACTAGTCAAAATATTAAAGTTATTGTGTTAGTATGCAAAATATGTTATATTTTAAGACAATGTGTTTCGTGTTATATTGTTATAACAAATGGATTTTGTCTACAAGATATAAGGCGTATTCCCCAAGAAACACTTCAATTAGTCATATGCCTTGATTAAAGTGCCATTCTGTTTGAAACTAGATTTATTTTCAATAATACTTACATATATCAATTGGAAAACGTAATGAAAGGTTAACGCATTCAACTGAAATATACTTGTATAAGAAATCTTTTTATATGATTCCTAGGTTTTACCGATTGTTTCTTTGTTTGTTTTTGTTGCTGCTGTTTTTTAATGGAGACTGTGTCCAGCTGAAGCAGATATAGTGCTGCCTTCAATGTGTATAACAAGCCGTGAACACCTGACATGATACCACACCCAGTTACAATATACAAACACCGAGCCAACCAGTCGTGGAACTACCCTTATATTTGCTTGAGAATTAGCAAGGGAACTATACAACTTCTATTTTTTACGACTTTGGTATGTCACGGCCAGGGCCTCACGAACCTGAAGCCGAAGATCTACCGATTGCGCTGCCAGTTAACTAATTGTGTAGGGTTTCCAAAAGTTTAAGATGTTACCATCGTGATCTGGGTAACATGCCAAGGCCATTTAATTCACCAAACTTATGTAAAAGTCTTTTAAAAAGATATGACGATAACTGCTCAAATGCAAATTGCAAGACCGCATTTTATGTCAATCCTAAATAGAAACTAATTAATAGTGTTTTTTTTTGTCTGGATAACCGCTTCGCTAGCAACTAGAGACGTCTTTTTGTGAAACTTTCTTGTCGTTTGCTAGGCCTTTGTATAATTGTCGCCACTTCATGAAGTGTCTAATTACACGAGTGCAAATGGAATTATTGGGGACGTCTAATTGATGAAACATGATTGTTCCTATCAAACGACTTTTACCATTGCTATATGTTTTTGGGGAACTGCTTTTTGTTTGCCGTTTTCCTTCTGAACTTGTGAAGACAAAAGGATATCTCAACATTGCAAGATCGAGTGTGAATTTAAGTTTCTTAACGGAGATAATTGAGTCAGGTCTTCGGGGGGATAGGGTCGTAAAGCTTTGACCAAAATCACCTTTTTGGCTATATTTAGCCGTGTCCATTGACATTTGAATAAGAAAAAAATGTTGACCATTCTTGTTGTTGGAGCTGTAACATGTCATTTTAAAGGTTGAATATCGTATTTGAGTTCCGTGGATAATTCAATACTTGAAAATAGGAGTGGACGTATGTATTCCTTGCTACTAATATAACTACTGACAATAAAGCGCAAGTTTATATCCTTCATTGTTTAAACCGCGTTTTTTTTCGATTGCTTACACAATACCGCATCGCCGCGGCTATTTTACGGCGGCTCAATGACACATCAAATGGTCACCAGATCTTTACTTTACATGATTGAACAGAGAATGGCGGACATTAGTAACAGGCCAAGTAAGGTTTGTACTGACAATTCACGTGACGTTTCCAATACGCTTTGCAAAAGCCGCGCGCAATCTAAAAGAAGCATGTCTAAAAATAGTAAGTTTAATAAAAACATATTATTTACTGATGTCAATGCTAACATTCAATAAGTGTTGTTGTTTTTGTTGGTTTTTTTTACGAATGATAAACATCTGAATCCACTGTTTGCTGGGAATTTGCTTGTTTAAATGTTTGTATGTGATACAAAACGTATGCGGTAAATGTAGTTTATATAACTGGTGCTATGAATCTGCGATTATTCATTTTACAAAAGGGAATTTGCAACAAACAGACATATAGACTGCTAGCTCCTCCAGAGTGCAACACTGCTACAAAATAAATTCAACAATATATACGAGTTTCAATTTACAGTTTACAAACTAATGCTCTTAAAACTTATATAACGGTTTAAAGAATTGTATTAAGAGAAGCATGGCTTGATTTGTGTAAAAGACGACGGTTTTTACTAAGTAAATGTGCTTTATATGTTATACAATAGTTAAACAATTGCAATAGCGTGTTTTGATCAGAGGTTCAATATGATTTAGTGGTGCGTATGCATTGGAATTATAACAGTTTTTGAGTCCTTCAAAGAATGGTTCGTTGAGTAGATCCTTAATTTGCTTGTTCTGAAGATCAAAACAATGGTTCAATAAAGCCAATAAAGAGAGGTATAGAACCATTTTCGAATCCATTTCATGATCTCTAATTATCCTTTTTGATGCATTCTTATTTAGTTATACTTGTATTGTAAAAGTCCAATGCTCCAGCGTTAAAACTGCTTTGAATTGTGCTCATGTCAATTTACGTGCATTTGACATTTCAATGTTAGTCGTAGTTGACCGTTGGGATGTTGTTGGCGCGGTTGAACAGTCTCAGTCAATTATCAACTTGGCATCGCTATATTATCAACCAGCAAGTCATAAATAGTGTTTGTGAAAGTCGATAATGAAACCTGTGTAAGCATCGTACTCTTGTTTGAGAGTAACCTTATGTTAGTGGTGAGTTAGGAATATTTCTTACCATTGAATATCGCATTTGCATAAGCAAGACATAGTATAAGACATTTTTTATTCTGTTCTCTGCTGATGCGTTATTTCAAACTTTTAGATAGTATACTAAAATTTAGCAAAAACAACAACAAACAAACAAAAAAACATTATAGTTAACAAATGCAATAGTTGCAATAAGTTTCAATTTTATCATCCGTATAAAAATCAGTGTCCTCGTTTGTTCAGCGTACATGTAGCTGTCCGCCCTCACTTGGACTCTTTTTTACAAATGATAACACAAGATCAGCCTGAAAAAAAGACTGTCATTTGAAGGAATTCGAGATAACATCCTATACCTTTAACGCTATATACCATATACATTGCCTTTTAAACGCTCTAAAATGTAATACAAAAATACATCATTCACATTATTGTTGTGTGAAAATCCTTATATATATATATTTAGAAGAAAAAGATTTTCTTTTTGGTCTCAAATGAAAATGTATGGAAGTACCATTAGAATGCAACGATGTTTCAAAATCTGCGCAACAAAACGCATTATCGCTGTCTAGAGAGTTCCATTTATACGTCTCATTTTGAGAATGCAACACTCTGCTCTTATTTTATACTTACTTCTATTACATCAATATAAATAAATGAAGCCTTTATTTTCTTCCTATATGACATGCGTTCATAGAAAATAATATTTACATATTAGCAGTCGCAATATGATTTTGGGATGTATTTGTATTCTAATCTGCAAATGAAGGAGAGATAAGACACTCAGACCAACGACCTTGAGTCGGTCGATTCAATACTTGCATGTGAGACGGTCCTAAATCTGACATGCTGTGCACCAGACGTATTCATACAAGCTTCTACTTAAACAATAGCTGCCCATGTCTTTATGTTTTGACACTTCGCAGCGGTACAATTATGATCATTAAAAAGAAACTCTAGTTAGATAGACGACTGTTTCACATTAAGTACTTTGCCCCGACTGAAACTGAGCAATAATAGGATTTACACGTCGGCGATTCGAAGACTCGATAACTGACGTCTCTCCTATATAACTGACAAATATGTATATACATAATTGTAAGCATGACCTCATAAATACTTAAACCAACGTTATTTTGTCGTTTTCTTCAGACAAACAGATTATCTCCAGATATTTAAGAGAATCGTGTTTGCATAGAAACAAGCAAGCAACGTTGACAATTAAGAGCAGAGTAGTTTGACAATTTGTCGCTTTGTGTGCTTAATTTCAAACTTAAACTAGACTTAATATAAGATTGAAAGAATATTAAAAGACGATACATAAGATATAACTTATGCAAATGAACATATGCTATCAACATCAGTAAAATGTTCTTTTTTTACTCAAGTAAAGTATAGCGCATAGTATGATTTTCTGCCTATATACGGCATGTATATTCACTGTAACAAACACAATACACAACCTTAGGGGAGTTAAATAGCGATAATAGAGTGATAATTGCTTGTATACAGATCTAACCTCTCTAGGCATGGGGACAAATGTATTTTTCTACATGTTTGCATGAGTCGATAGGAACCATAGGATAATTGTCAGTTCTATGTAGGTCAATGGACTTTAAGGAAGAGAGAACATAGTGTGTACGAGGCTTTCATCTATTTGCGACGATTAACTATAATGATAGTCAATATTAATATTTACATTTATTGAGGCAAATTATGTAAGCCATTTGTAACATAAATGTAAATATATTGGTTGGAATACTTTTACTCTATTTGGAACTGATAACTTTTTGTCATTTATATGGCAAACTTGTACTTAATCTTCACTCTTTAAAGTAATTGTGAAGGTATTTAAATGTTCGGATCTTGTAAAAGATACCAAACTTAAAAGTATAACATACAGCATTGCCCTGTAGCCTCTTCACATTTTATTTACCGTTAGTAAGTGTCTGTCACAACGACATCATTTTGAAGTCGAGTACACCCTCTAAGAGTTGCCATTTTGATTGTTGTCTGATAATGCTAGCCTCAGCCATCTATGATATGTTATGTGTTGTATGATGTACGTAGTATTATCTGCCGAGGGTTCTCATAGCATGTTTGCTCGTCTGACCGTTTAGAACAGGAAAACACTGATAAAATGCCCCTCTGTTAAAAAATGCTTTGAATAACAACTTGGATAAGCCCTGCTAATCAGTTGTGCATTATCGTGGAATCTCGTTATGAGGCAATTGTTACAAAGACGTAATGCATGTATATCATCTGTTAATATACATGCCTTTCACTGCCATATATTTCATATCGAAAGAAGTTTACATTGAAATAAATTATTAGTTCAAGCAGGATATATAACACAAACTCAGTATTTCATCATTTCATCATTTTTAAAATATGTCAAAAACAGTCGCTAAATGTATCAATAATTCGAAAAAAAAACGTATATTGTGATTAGAATATTATGTCTGACATGTCTAAATGCATGCATACTAACGTAAAGACATTTTACAGACCATCATACACCTATGTCAATTGACGCTGCTTTTTTCCGAAGACAGAGTGGTTTGTATATAAACTATACCAGACAATCCCCTGCAGAGCTGACTCTATTACAGACAAGAAAAAAATGAAAGTTTTCTTTCTTCATCCCAAGAGGTTTAATGAATTATTCTAATCTTTTCGGCGACTGGATACATTCACACATAGGCAATGGGTCATGGTAGGAACAACATTTCTTTTTCAACACTCCTCATGAATACAATTAGTTTTGTCCAACAAGCCATGCCATCATGTTATCTACAAAACGATAAACGTAATAAGATGTTAAGTTAACATTCGTTTTACTCGCTAGGTAAAGTGTTTATCCAAAACTGGTAGGATCGACATTCAACGCGGCTTTCAATTTACATAATCAAAGTAAAGCTAGATTTTATTTCTTGAATGCGTTAACATAAATGATCTTAATAATGCCTTGCAAATGTAGCATAGTACCTTGTTTATGGCATAGTTTGTCCTTCTTGTGGATCTCTTGCGTGTCTCTCTCATTACACTGGATTCTACTACCGCTCGGAACGAAGGATTAATGTAGTATGGCCTCCTAAATATCAGCGGTGTGCCTAGGGTTTACTTAGCCATTGTCTGCGCTCTTCTTCCACCAACAAAGTTTAACGTAACTAATATAACCATAATTGCGTTGCTGCGATGTATTTCAAAAATAATCAAATAGATTAAATATAATATATAAGCTAACGGAAAATCCTGCTGTACAAGTTATTTCTTTTCCCTAAACAGCGATTGTTCATTTAGTTTGCATTAAGTCACATGAAGGCGTTAAACATAAAGACTAATGCCTGTCTGAGCCAGAAATATTCATATGCAAGGGCATATGATTAATAGCGGGGGTTACTTGAGAGGCATGTCTATTATATCCTAGACAAAATTCCATTTGTAAGAATCGAATAACAGGAATCTGATTGCCTTAAAAGTTCTATGATGTTCATATTACAAACTTGTATCCAAGCATTGTAGTTTTCTTGTTTGTTATTGTTATGGTCGTAAAAGCGACATCCAGCTATTTTAATGGAGGAAGACCCCGAGACAAATGTTCCGCAGGTCAGCTGGAAGACTTAACCACATTAAGGCCAACGTCCCAAACGTGACTCAAAACCACGCACCGAGAGGCTTAGCTCAGAGAAGTTACGTCGGCGGTTCTACCACTGCCCCACAAGCGACCATGTTGTTTTTTGCAGAAAAAAATATTTTGAATAAATGTTCTTAACTTTTGTCTGCCTTCACAAACCTAATCCATTTAACTATACTATTCTATAACGGTTAAATAGAAAACCAGTGTATCTATGTCCCTATGGAATAAAAAGGTCATGATAAGTACTTAAATTTTTATTCCAAACTTTGTTCACGAAAAACAGCCCTACAAATAAAAATATTGTTTTGTTTATTCTCCATGTATATAAATATATGACGGTCAGAAGATAATCTATTTTACTAAATAAATACTAGAAAGTTTATTTATTTACTTTCGACATAACAATTAAATGATAAGGTTAAAAAAAACAGCAGAAGCTAATTGAGAATACTGATATTCTTGTTATCTTCAACCGACACAATTTTTATCAAGTTGGCGACGTTCAGCTAAAAGGCGTGACATTATTTATTCACTTACGTACACTCATTGGTTAAAGTCGGCATCGGGATATTCCCCCAACAAACATAAATAGGGCTTTGATTCGAATGTAAATTTGAAAGGCATGTTTATGTCATACATTGAAGTCATAAATTGGAGCCAAAGGAAATCAGTCGGCACTTCTTCATAAACAAATGCAAATATCTATCTCTACCTATCTACATTTCAATATTGTGTACATAAATTAGATTTTTAACGTTTAAATGTATACTTGCCTTTAAAACACGGTGGCAGATTGTGAGTCCTAAACACACACACACACACACACACACACACACACACACACACACACACACACACACACATACACACACACATACACACACACGCATTCACACACACACGTATATATACTTATATTTTATATACATACAACACACACACACTCTCTCTCTCTCACACACACACACACACACACACACTCACACACACACACACACACACACACACACATACATACACACACACACAAACACACACACACACATACACACACACACGTGTATATATTTATATTTTATATACATTCAAAACATAAATATACATATTTATTTTATTTATTTATTTATTTATTTATTTATTTATTTATTTACCATCTATTTATAACAGTTTTGACATTTCAATGTGTAAGGATTGACTTGCTAAAACTTCATCTGTATCTGCTTAATTTTGTTTTGAGTAATGCTTTGCGCGTGCCAAGCAATATCCAAGAAAAAATAAATGCATTTCGAGCCTTAAGTGGAAAATGGTCGTACCTTGACAAAAGTTTATTCAGGACGTAATCTTATGAGAATCATCCTTTGTGTTGTTCCAACGTGTCTGTCATGAGCTGACAGCGCCGCAATTTTTACTATTACAATCTGCAGAATTCAATGTGAATTTAGATACAAATTTTCAGGATACTGAAAGAGAAATTAGCATATCCTATACAACATTCTACCTCGTTAATTCAACTTCGTTAACTAGATTTATTAGCTTCTTTAAACCCCTTTATTAGATTCCCGAAGAGAAAAGAAATTTATTTCAATCAACACTATTTATTTGTTTGTATGCAGAACTCTTAAACTGAATACACAAGAAAAAAATGAAAGACAATTTGCTGCAAGTGCAAAAAGTAGTATATTTGTTAAAGACTTTCTAGTGTGTAAGTGTCGTTTAAAGGAGTTGTAAATATTTATCGCCCTGGCTCTATGGCACCCCACTGCGAATGTTTTGGGTGTGTTATTTAATTTTGCTCAAAGGATAAGAAAGGTTAAAACAATTGGTGCGTTGTGCATTTATCATCGACATATCAAATTTATCATCAGCATATCATCAACTTATCACACTCTAAAGCACGACATGGCGCCATGGCCTATTTAAAACGGTCTGCATTTGAGACTCCTTCTAACCAAGTGAGATTGTCTGTAATTGTCCTATCAATAACGTAACGCAGTTATCGATGGATGTCTTAATAACGCAAGGACATCGCACGAAAGGACACCCATGAATAATTCAAGACGACAAAAAGTTATCCCAAATAGCCGCGTTGCTGTTCTTCGCGAATGAAGACCGTTCGAAAATCGATTGTAATGCCTCATATTACATTTAAATAGCGTTTATCTTCTCAAATGTTTTCTTCAAATGTTTAACACATTTATAAAATAACCTTAATGTGATTTAGCGAGAAATATATTTGTAAGGTTGAGCTTACAAAAAGAAATGAAACATCAGAATAATTAATTGAAACAAAATAAAACACTTTTGTTTTCAATTTTATGTTTCTGTAAATATTGTAAGGTTTTATTATTATTATTATTATTATTATTATTATTATTATTATTATTATTATTATTATTTATTCATCATTATTGTGATTATTATTATCATTAGTTATTTTACTATCAAGTGCATTTTTGTGTTATCTTTGTCTTTGCTTACTTCTCTTATCCTTATACGTGAAAGTATGATATATTGTTATATATATTGTTATAAACACCGTCTTTGTAAGACTTATTGTGCACCTCAAGATGGCTACATAAGCTGTGACTTACAAATCGTATTTAGACGGAATTTATCGCTAAAGCCATGCAAACTGTTCAAGATCGCTAAAGCCTTGCACACTGTAGAGACTTCTTCGTATATTGTGTTTGTTTTTGAATTTAAGTGCATGCGATGCATCAATTACAGCTATCTTGCAACGTCTGGATTTGTTAAAATAATGTGTTATATTTAAAACAATATAGGAAAGCTTCAATTGTGTTTTAAATATAATATAAATGAATTGCACATTCGAATGGAGTATTATAAAACATTATGCTGGTTACTTTTTTACTTTTAAAAGTGTTTCTCTGATTTGCAAAATGACAGCTTTACATTAGCTTTTTAGCCCTAAAGATAAAAATCATGAAGGAATCATCAAATCCTGTTCCATGTATATGCCATCTCTGCATGCTAGATGCAATATTTATACGTCTGCTACACGGTTAAAAGGAAGGAGCGCCCGCATTTTAACATTTCCTAGAAGTACTGCTTGCTTAAAGTGCATAAAAGATAATGTAAGGCCACTGACATAACATATGTATGGTGTATACAATAATAACCTCCATGTGCCGGTATATTTTTATGGCACACAGAGATTTAGTTATACGACTGCTCTTTTGACGTTTAATACACTCTTTGGTTACTAAAACTAGTCTTCATTACGTTTTATTGATATAGTGTGCAGTTTATATCAAGTATAATCGTTTGGGAAATCAAAAGCTTGCTCTTTTCAACATCAGGCGCCGTCTGAGTTTATATAAGTGCTATAATTGATTTATTTGCCTTCCCATTTGGCGTTTGCACACACAAAATGCTATAATAGTACGTCTGACATAGCTAACTTTTGGTCCAATACCATATAACCGAATAACACAGAGACTGTTTAAGTAGATGATCCATGCATGTACAATGTATAATGTATAATTATGGTTATGTACATTTTAGGACAAGTACGTGCAGGAAATCCGTAATATTGTTTGCTTTATAAATGAAATTAGTAGTTGTTGTTGGCTTTGGTGGTGTCGGTTGTTTCTATGTTGCTTTTATCGTAATCTAAATACTTTGCATATTTAATTTATTAATACATGACTTATTTTTACTTTAACAACTAAATCCCTCGCCGAGAGGGTTCTAGCCCCGGTCTGAAAATATAAGAATCGGAGTAACTTTGATTTATATGTGATGTGAGCTTCTTTAAAGGACGGTTGTCCATCAGAGTCTTGGAAAAATATAATTAACTAATCGACACCGAATGCAAACTGGTCTGCTTTTTTCAACTCTTAGTGGATTAGTTAAATTAAATTGTAATCGGCTAATACAAAGAATAAAGTAAACTTGGGAAAGTTGGCAAGCAATTTCATATGGGAATTTTTAAACAATTTCATGCCAATGTCCCATTTTCTTACCAAATATTTACCTTTTTGCTCTTTCCTCCAATTGTCAACCCAGTATGTTATGTTATTTCTGTTGTATTTTCATACATAATAAAAATATACAACAATTTACAAATATATAATCTAATTGACAGCTACGGTCAGGTATCAGAAAAATATGCGATTTAAGAGTGTAAGTCCAGATTGCAAAGACAGTTGTATCAGCATGTCTATCAAAAAGTGTGATCAAACCTAAAAGCTTAAGGCTAGCTTCCAGAATATATCTCAGATAAAATTCACTTGCATACATTTCTACCAGGCCTGTCATATGTACACACAATCACATTCTCTCTTAGCTATAATAGTATTTAGGGGATAAAACCCAGTTTTCAAAGTCACCTCTGCTGTGACCCACACAGGATGATTAAATATTGGATGTGAGGTGTTTTTTCTAGGCTTCTATACGTAGAGCGGCTATTACTGGAGACACAATTGAACAACTGGATATGCCATTGTTTGTTTGTGAATAAATTACATTATATATATATATATATATATATATATATATATATATATATATATATATATATATATATATATATATATATATATATATATATATATATACAATAAGTTCGAAATGACAAGCAATAACGGCTACTTATGAAGGTATGGACATTAAAGGACGCAACGGGAACTAAGTTGAATTTATCTTCAATGGTGTTTATGATTTGTATTTGCCAAAGGCTGGTGATAAGAAATAAAATAAACTATAATCTCACATATTATACTAAGTTTGCATTATATTAAAATAAAACGTAAAATACATAGAACATCGTTTAGAGAATTAAGACCCGCAACATCAGGGATCTAAACGTCCCTAAAATCGACGAAGTTTCCCCATGAGAAAATTTCATTGAACTTTCCATAATGTATATTAAACTAGGATAATATCAGGCTGGCAGAGTGCAAATAAATCACAATGCTAATCTGTCTTAATATATTTTTATTGAATCAGTTAAATTCTGCGTTATCTAAGTGATGTGTGCTTAAACATCAGAAGTTGTGTTCAATTATAGCCAACAAATCTGCCCTGATTAAATCTTCCGAAATGAAAAATATGCATAAACACATTCACTAACAAAAACGTAAGTTACCGTTAAAAAGTATGTTATCATATATGTGACTGCAATTAATATTTGCATGGAAATTTTCGAAAAATAATTTGTTTGAACTGATTTACCTGTTTGCAGTGGTAAGTACCACTTGAAAAGGTTGTCAAACGGAGAACTTGACTTTTACATAGAAATCCGTTTGTAACAAATCAACAAGCAGACAGTGTATGTCGACATATTCAATACGTTTCTAAATTGAATATGGACGGCAAAGTGTAGCCAGAAAGCAAGTGTAAGTAAAAACTGCTGCAGGCATGGTGTCACTAATGGAATGTGGAGATACTAATGGATTTAAAATTATATAAGGTATCTTAAGGGCTTGTTTGCCAGCTTCCTGGTAATTTGTTCACTACGAGTTATGAGGCGTGTGCAGAATACCACATACATGTACATATGTTGTAGATATGTGTTACACATAAAAATATGACAAAGTCCTATGAGTACTACAATATAAATTAAAATTTCAAAAGAACAAAAGTATTCGCATGCCATTTATTTGTAGAAGTTACAGCAAAACTGTGACGATACATGATACTAAACAGAGCAAGTTTATTTATTTTGATTGAAGATGTTGATATAATAAGGTTTCAGCTTAAATGCTTTTAAATTAATAACAAGACTCATTTGTCTTCGGAATGCTATTGTCACCTTTGGCCTGAACAGGTAACTGCAACTACACAAACATTTCCCACAACAGTTATGTAATGTGTTAACTGGATGCTGTTTTATTGAGCTGCGGATATGCTTTCGAGAAGAGCTGATGTTAGTATTATATTTCACCTATACAATAAAACTTTTACTCTGTGTTTTTACCGCTTATTTTAGAAAATCTTCAAAAATCGTGTATTTTGTATTACTTTTCTAATTACAATAATGTACTTATCCAAACAAATACATAGTATCCTTTTTAGTCGAAATGACGTCATTTCTATTTATCATATGACGTCATTGCTTACCTCTTCTTATATAACAACGTTTTAGTACTATGATTTAATTTCAAACATATCATAAGGTACACCTGGTTCATGCAAAATAGTCAGTTCCTCTTTTACCGGCTGATCGTTCTCAGACGGAAACGGCTGGTCGAATCATTGTGTTTGTCAATTTTACAAATGAATAAGAATACATATGAAAAAGTCCTGTGTATGAGTATTGCAACATATAAAAAATGAAAAGGCACCGAATAAAGGCATTAACATGAGTAAGTAAGAACATATCTGAAATGAGTCATTTAACAAAAAGAGCAATTCCAACAGTTACCGCTTTGGAACGGTCAGTCGGCAATATGGACCGGCTTAACATAGCTCTAACCTCATGTTAGACCTCTGTTTTGTTTTTGTTTTATGTTAAAATATGATGTTCATAAACATATAATCATGTTATTGTCAAGCAATAAGTTATATCAACATTTCAAATAAAATGCGACATTTGGGCTGATTCATTGCTATAAAATCCGAAGTCCCTACCAGCCATAGTATGCCCATGTTACGACATTTTGTTTTCGAGTAAACAATCATTAGGGTGTTCAATTTCTTTGAGAAATATCTGATTAGTGTAATGATAGGGTGTGCTCTTACCATCACATCTCCCATATGAAAACATTTTTAATCCGGTGTCTTCATGCTTTCGCATGACTAACACAGAGAAAAATCGTGTAATGGAATAATTTGTCTCATCCTTCGATGTCAGTTTTAAATACGTCTCATGATAGCGTAGTCACGAACCCTAGTGCTAGAGAATGTCAATATTGCCAGATGTGCTTTGTCAGTAATAATTGTTAGTTTCGTAAATGCGCCTTAACCTTTATGTATCTACAGTAAATTCCAGACTTATTTAAAATTGCAAATCACACGTAATAATATGAGACGTACGAAACAATACCAAAACATGTATAACATAGAAAACTGACCGAACAATGTTCTTTTCGTTTTATTTGCGCTCGACTTTTACCCACGTAAAATAGATAAGCGAAATATGTCAAAATTATAAAGTATTAAATAATTAAATCTTAGAGTAAAAATTGTGCCGGCTTACATGTATAATACAAAAAGATAGACAAGTGTATGGACCAAGAATCAGTAACTCTGTCAGTATAAAAGTGGACTGCTACACAAAAGTCCTGGATTAGACTCATACATATCTATATTTTTTTTAATTCTATTACATTTTTGCATATGCCAACTCTTTTCATTAGCTGTTTGCTGTTCCCTTATTTATTGACACGTATGTTATATAGAATTTTGTTCTTAAAACCTTATTTTAAAAAAGAATCTCTTCTTTGAGATTTTGCTCAAGCGCAAATCTTGATGAGTCTAGTAGAACGCTACTGTTCCTTTGTTGCAAACTACATGTGTATATGTCTGGCAATATTTAGGAGTTGTCAAAGTACAGAAAGTGTTAAGATACTGTATGAATACATAAATAAATGTTGAGAAGTCAACTGAGATTGTTTTGCATGTGTGGTTAGATCGCAGCCTCACATCATTTTCTCCGATAATGTACATTAAGTATAACATTCTGTTTCATCTCGAATCTGGACTTTATTCAATTATCTGAATCAGTATCGAAAGTAACATTTAAAAATGTTTTTACGCGGGCAAAAACATAAAAATGTCCACAATACTGAAATAAACATGCTGTAATGTTTCTGAGCTCATAACATTACAATGGCTTAACGGGCGTGTGTTTTCAAGGAAGACAGTTAGCACTTGAATTTGGGAGAAAACAGTTCAGATACGATTATATTTTATTAGTAGTTTGCATGTGGGTATTTACTTAAGAAAATGGAGGTAACAGGAAACACAATAAATGTCGATGAAAAGACGTCGACCAGAGGCAATGTTTCTTAAAACTCAATACAGTAAATTTTATGCATCTAAATGGGAAGTTAGAACAATGTATAAAATTGCTTTTCGGAGAGCATGAAGGAAAGAAGGTGTGGTTAGTTTTATGGAAACCAAATATTTCAAGATATAGGATCATTATACATTTTGATTCTAACCATTTAACTTAAGATCATTTGTTAAAATACAGTCTAAATGCTCTCAATTACCTCCAATCATTTTCTTAATGCACAAACGTTGCTAAAACATTTCCCCTTCAAATAATTGCGTTTGTTTGTTTCTTACATATTTTATACGTCGCCCCGCTGGTAAACGTATGCATTGTATGGTTGCTTGCAAAAACATTATCTATTGTGCACACGTAATTTGTTATGTGCATCTGTCTAGAACAAATCACCTTATTATTGTTAATTTCGACGTTGCAATACAGATACCTGATATACACATGTACATTTACATGTACAAATAGTTGTTTGATTGTGAGTAGTTTTGGCTAGACTATACAATAATGTAAAATATACGGAATTCATACAACAGACTTAAGATCTGCGGTGACTAGACATGAAATAGGAAAACCACAAAGTATGGAACCGTATTTAACATATCGTATCGCTTCATATATCTTTCTGTGTGATTCTATATCTGTAAAAATGACAAATACAAGAAGTGTTTCATCAATAATTCATAGTCTAATGCATCGGCAGAAATGTCTTGAATTATAGATCTAAGTTCAGCATACTGTAACAGAACCGTCCGTTAAATGTGTCTCGATCTTATGACAAAAGAGTCATACGCTAGAATGAACAGCAAATGAAAGGAGAAGTAATGTGCTTCTGCCTTCGCTTAAATGTTAAAAAAGGCAAATCTAGCAAGAGAACAAGGTCATTGAAGGCACACTGCCCATTGTCTCTGTAAGGCTGTGTTTCGCGTGTACCTTTCAAACGTTTTTATGGCTATGCTCTCATCTGCATCATCGAAGAATTGTGGCAGTCGATACCGTGAAGATATAGAAATTATGGATCATATACGGGATAAGAAGGCATTTATAATGCTAGTTAAGCACTGACACAGGCTGCATAATTTCCCCCAGGATGCATTCAAGTCCCTTAATATTCCAGATTGTTCTATATTGCAATTAAAGTGCTTGCTTGAAAAGGCGTGCCCATGATTTCAAGAGAGTGTGTATTTTAAACAACTTAAGTGAATATTGTTATTATTTATAGGATGCTTGACACCTGCATCATCATATATTGCAAACATGCAATTTATATAATTTTGTGTATGACTTATTATTTATTTTTGCATTGTTTTAGAATATTAGAAAATAGCTGTTTCTGATTGAAATTCTCGGTTGCCCAAAAGTTTAAAATTTGGACTAAATTATTAAATGTTCTGTTATATATTGACCAACCATATACGTTACATGTCAGTGTGTTAGTTCTGTTTTTATGTGTAGGCTGATGCTTCTATTATAAGTTAACATGACACAGACCTTTAAACGCTATCGATTTATATTTTACATTGAGAACAGAAACGGTAACGGTAGGGGTTGTTGATCTTTTTAACAATTATTTTATACTTTTACATTTTATGTAATTTTTACTATCTTAAGTATTGAGATTACCAGCTATAAGCTATAAAACAATAATGCGATTGAAGAAAGCAAGTTCAAGTTACAAAAACATTTATGTGTGTCGTGCAAGATATTTAGTTATGTAATAAATGGATATCTTGATAAAAAAGCAAGCACATTCATTAACAAAAAACAGAAAACATCGAAAAAGAACTTTGAATATCATAGTTATATCAAATAAAAGTCTGCAATACTTAAGATTGTTATTTTTAATTTAAATAAAAATAGAGCATTTTCTGATTTCAGGCCATATCCGGAAACCATGGACAAATACGACAAAAACTTGGCCGAGCTATGGAACACTACTCCGCCGTATGACAACTCCACGGAGACGTATGGAAACAATCCTCCATTGGTGGTTGATACAAGAGCTCATGATACTGAGGTCATCATTGTCGTCTCCATGCTATGTATCTTCACTATCGTTGGAACAATAGGCAATGGTCTTGTATTATACGTCTTCAGCAGAACGCCTAGTAAACTGACGTCGACTGTATTCATTTTGGCTCTTGCGGGCACCGATTTCGTGACCTGTATCCTTATTATTCCTTGGACGGCTATTGCCATCCATCTAGACTATTACGTCGCGTATGATATCGCTTGCAAAGCGTATCAGTTCTTTATAACGTGTACCGTGCCATTGTCGGCATTCATTATGGTGGCGATTGCCGTAGACAGATATATTTGTATTTGTCATCCTTTCGTGCACATAATGACAGTGAAACGAGCAAAGGTTATTGTCGTTGTCCTTGTTATCTTTGCCTGTGTTCTTGGTTTGATTACGTCGTTAGGCTTCAGTCTTTACCAGCTACAGAGTATCATTGAAACAAACACTACGCTGAATGCGACGTCAGATTTAACTGCTGTAGTCAATATAAGTTCTATTGTGGCTTTAAGTGAGACGCCTCAAGTGATTAATATTGATCACGTGTACCAATCAAACATGAGCTCTGCTGGGGAAAAGATGTCAAGGAATATTACTGTGTTTAAGAAACTTTTTGACGGACAGTGCAAACCGTCAAATGTACTTCTACCACAGGATTTTACAGACGTTTATCAGAAAATTTATTCGTCCCTGTACGTATTATCGCTTATGGCTGTGCTTATCCTGTACGCTATGATTTACAGTTCGGTAACAAAACAGCGAGCCAAGAGAAGAACACAGAAGCGTGGCGGCGGTGTTGTTGGAAAGAAAGTTGTGAACACCCAATGTCAGACGGATGAGTCTACAATGCCGTTGAATCATATCAACAAGCCAGTTAAGACAGACCTTAACACCGTCACAACGTCCCTTGACAAAGATGGTCAGTCGGTGACGACACACATTGCTGATGTCAAGGCTAATGGCATGAACGATTCTGAAAATCTGCCAATTAACAAGAATCGTCACTCACCACCGGATGTCAACAAAGAGAAAAAAGACCATAACCGGATGGCCAACATTAAGACTGCTCTAATGTTGTTTATTGTCACAGTTGTCTTCATTGTAGCCTTCTTGCCCTCGTGGCTAATGGCCCATCGATGGCTCAAGTTTAATACCATCGTCTTTTATATGTACTTTGTATATAATGTAGCAAATCCAGTAATTTATGCATTTATGAATCAAATGTTCAGATCAAATATGACAAAGATATTCAGCAGCTTTAGAGGATATTGCAAATTTGCTCGATAGATAATGCTGTTAACCTAAAAGATATTCAATCACTCTTGCTGATTCCATAGATTTACTAGAAATTACACTTTATAAATCGCAAATATAGTGTCATCAATTCTTCACGAAAAAAAGCAATACTGTAGACTTCTTTTTCATTGTTTCGTTTTCTGTAGTTTATAGATGTATCATTATGTACCATTTGTAAATGAATTAATAGTAATAGGTCAAAGATGTACATATATGTTTAAACTTATGCTCAAAGTGCTTGTTTATTATATTTCTTTAGAAAATGCAGGTTTGCGTGTTCATGTTTGTTGGGTTTATTGTCCAGCCAACAATCTGCCAGTTGTCCGGAGACACCCGTTAAGGTTTCAAACAGCTTGATATTTGTTTTACGTGACAGTCATCTTGTACAGTTTTAGTATTTCTGTCTTTGTACATATATTCTGGTACAGTTTCTTTCTACAACTACAATTATAGGTTACGTAGCTCATATAAAAATATATTTCTGATATCATATCAAATTACGTCATATCTTATGTCTTAACTTATTTCAATCGCGACTTTCAACTCTTATTTGTGTTATGGATAAAAAAAAAACATACATCTTGTGGTGTGTATGTCATAATGACGATTATTCAAAGGTTTAAATGTTTTGACAGGCTAGTTCATTTTTAATTTAATGCTTGTGCAGAAGACCCATGAAACGCTTACATAATTTATGTTTCATATAGCAGACCTTCAGTTATGCAAACTGTTTAAAAAGCAAAGAACGTCAAGTGGGCCAAAAATGTCATTGATTTTTGTTTTCCTTTGGTTTTAGCAATTCACACGCGTAAACATTCAACAGCAATTAAGTACAAGTATAGAGGACGTTTAAGACAGTGGCTATAAATTAATCATACCTCTGCACAGAAAATTACAGAAATTAATACGAAAAGTAACATGGTCAAATGGGATTAAAAACATTATTATTTTAAAAATCCAAAATAGTACTGTACAGCGGTATAACATGAAGATTTAATGTAATAATGACAAAAATATGGACGAGATTTATGCAAATTTAGTAATATCAAAATATTCTGCTCTTCAAACCACAATGCTAAAAAGATCTAGAACAATAGATCTGGTTAATGATTTACATCCCTTGTCACCGCTAACTGACTGTTTATTAGTGGGGAGTTAGGCCTTTTCGAAAAGCAAAAAAGAAATCATGTTTTTATGAGCCCTTGCATCGTCGTTATCTACGTTCACTCACACTGCGCTGCTTCATAGTGCCCTTGGGATATTAGGCTTATTAAAGTGTGTTTGCATGATTAGTCATGGCAACCAGTTGTCTACTGAAACTGCGCTTTAAAATCGACGCTACCTTTCGCCTGTTGTTTACACATTGTAATGATGTCATTGGCTGAACTTCCGTGTCGTTTTGGACACGGACACAATCAAGTGCTTCATGCATATATTCGTCAGAGCGATTTTTCCTGGCCATGTCACCCATTTTATATGTACATAGTGATAAAGAAATGTTACCGTGAGTTCCGACGATGGCGCCCTTGAGGCAGTGGTCTAGACGCTTTACTCTGGATTAAGAGAATTCGAGGTTCGAACTAACCCGCTAACTATACTAACCTACCAGGTGAGTTAGATCTTGAGCAAGACTATATACCTAAATACTGCCTATGTAGTAATGATTCTAATTAATAGGTAAGGTATCGAGGGGGGATTCATATAAGTTGGAAAAGATTATTTTCAATAGACGATACTCAATATAGTTTAACGTAAAGTCTCGGAACTATATGTGTGAATTTAAGTCTCCGGGATGTTTAAAAACATATATATAGTTTAGGGTATGCGTGACAAACAGGCTTATACCATGTTCTGAAGCAATTCTAAGACGCTCAGACATATATCACTCAAGGGATCATTTATCATAAAGTGTCTTTCAGACTTAAGTTCAAAAAACATTTCATAATTTTGAATATGCTGAGTAATGTTTATGCGTCTCGAAGAAAGAGAAATCAATCCGGCTTTCATGTGATTCTCAATTTATTACAAACCAGACATGTTTGGTTAACATTTATCATTTTTCAGAGTCTGCAATTTTAAATTCATGTGAAATATTGGAGACGGTTGATATGAGAAAATGTAATAAAATATGTATGTTCTGTTTTTTCTGTTTTTCATGTATCCGTATTTGATATAGTGTAAATACTGAAGGATGTGGTAAAATAAAAAAAAGTAGCGTTATCGAAATAACTTCTATTTAGTCAGTGTTATACACTAAATTGCATGCATTGAGCCCCATTAAAACAGAAATATTGTAACAATATTATACCGTTTCTAAAAGCCGCGAATATATATATATATATATATATATATATATATATATATATATATATATATATATATATATATATATATATATATATATATATATATATATATATATATATATATATATATATATATTCATTCATATACTCGTATATAACTTTCATCATCTAATCTCTATTTCCTCAGTAAGGTTCTTTTTTTATCATTAAACATTAAAACATTGGGTGTAGCAAATATGCAAAATTAATATAATATCACTATAATCACCATTTTCCACTATGTTTGATTATTAAGAACGTTTGTGTATGCTTAGTTCAACTCAAGACAATTGCTCTCTCAATTATTGTTTCCTGTATTTGGTGTCGTGAACAGTTAAATATTTATTTGTATTGGTAGACATTGTTCATACCTAATAAAACTATTATATCGTTATATTTCATCAATTCATGTTGTTGTCATTAAACAATTGTAAAGATTATATATAATCATGTATATAAATAAATAGATACTATGTTGATGTTTTGTGTTTTGTAAATAAAAACCACTTTTAAACATGATAATTATTTTAGGTCCTTTAATATAACAATATTGAATAGTTTTTAGTGTTGTAAATAACTAAAAACTAATAATTATAAATAATAATTTTACCAAATCTATTAAAAGTGTTCATTTTAAAGTGTTTTACTTTTCTTATTTAGAACAAGTCTTATTACATTCACATGTTGTATCATATTACAGTTTTATAAGATACTTCCTAACCATATTTTGAAAAAAATGTATCCAATGCATTAATAAATGGCTTATGATTGCAATATTGAAACAACGTATTATGAAACAATTATAGGGAACAATAAGAAAAAAATTCTCGATTGTCTATCCTACACTGAAGCCAAAGAATATGACTGAAGGAGATAATCTTCGTCAATGGTATACGCTCAGTATATTAAGAGTTACTGTTCTTTTTACTTCTCTGACAATCCCTGTTGTCTGTTGTGTCCACCGTCCCATCACTAGTATCTCAAATCACCTTTCCGCGAGTCTAAAAATAGAGTTTAAGCTCCGCCCCCTTGCCCACAAACAACCTGGTTCAAAGTGACAGACCTTACAGATTATCTTACAGATCCGAGAAAATATTTTAATTTGATATCTCCCAAATGCAAAGAGCTTGTGATGGAGATGTTTAGATGAAGATTAAGACAGTTTCACCCAATGATGCATTCATGACACAAAATTATGAAAGAAAGTTGCTGCTGGCTACAGCGAGATTTTACCTTTCGATGCAGAAATGGACAAGCCTCATCCAATCAACTAAATTAAGATGAAGCAGATTACAGCAACGTACGATTCCTTGCAAACCACAAACAACAAACAACTCTGTTGTTATTTAATTGAACCAAAGGCTCAAAGAGATTTAAACTGATTGCTTGTCAAAATCATTGTTTGTGGGACAATGTGTAAGTGAGAATCAGCATAACGCAGATAAAGTGTCAATCAAAGCGATGTGATTGGCTAATTCCATGCTAATACACAATGTGTAATATCTATTTTTAGATCTCGCGGAAAGGTGAATTGTCTGGAGACGATTTACATACTGAAGTAAATATAGTGCTTCTTTCACTATGATGCGAACACCTGACATGATTTACACTGAAACCTCACGGACTAGTCGTGGGACGTAATAATATTTACTTGGGCGTTAGCAATGAAGTGAATTTATTGCTATCTTCATATGTTTGAAATCCGAGATTCCCATGCCCGGAATGTTTCTGCACCTTTTGCTATACCAAGATCGTTCTCGTGTTCGTTATTCGTATCTTAAAGTTTTGGAGTAGTGAATATTGACTCCTGTTCATTTTCAATGCGTTCATATTTTATTCGATTTTAAAAAATAAAGAATATTTAAGATATTGTGTATGCCTGACCTATCGGTGTCTGAAGTACATAGTGCACATTTGGAGTAGATTTGTAACTAAAACAAATACTCAATCAAATAGTTTTTAGATGTGCTCTTAATGTTGCAAAAGTGTATATGTTTTGCTTCAATTTTAATGTATTAACATTTTAGGTAATTATGTTTATTCACCAAAATAGTATATCAATGTTGTGTAATTTTCAATTATGTTAACAGAGATATTTCAATTAAAGATTTTAACGTAAATATGCATAATGATGCAATTATGGAAATTTTAGTAATGAAATCTTTTACTTAGACAGCTTTTACATAAACAGTCTAAATAAATCAATAAGGTTATATAAAAAATAATCAATACGAAATAGTAATCTTAAATTTCAATATAAGTTTGACAGAGGAAAGGCTCTTTTAAAGTTTAAGTTAAGAATTACATGTACATAAGTATGGAAAATATTAATTCATAACAAGAACCTACAAATTAAAAGAAAAAAAATGTTTCCGCCTTGGATCAGTCAGCCAAAAAAAAAACCTGAATCACCAGATGTATGACACCACACACTCTCCAAACAATGAAATATTTCTGTGACTTTATAATTATAAACAATTCATATTTAACAGTATGTTTGTTAATTTTAAGTTGCCTTGTCATGTATGAGCTGTGAACGAGGACGCGGCATGGGTGAACAAGCGTTATGTCTGCCTTTATTTCTCTAAAGTGAAAGCTAACTGTTTGAGTAAATATAGAAGAGTGGAAGCTGTTCACCCGTGGGGCGTTGTTGTTCCTTCAGACTCGAATCTCCCAATAATTCATATTTAACAGTAAGTATCAGATTCTAAATCAGCAAACAGAGGAATTCTTTGCTTGTAATGAACTTAACACTTCTGAGATTTACCAACTGCAAAATGTATTAAGTAAGTGACAAGCAGGATAACTAATATAAAGAATTAACTGTCAAGCTTTATCGTCAAATAAAAATTTATTTATTGCGTTATTGTTGAAAACTACGTCATGAAAACAAACAAAAATAAATAACTGGAAAAAACTGGCTCTGTAACGTTTAAACAAACTCTATAACTAATTTTGCGTTACTATAATAAACAAGGTATCGTCCCATTTTAATACATAAAACAGAATGAATTATAATTACCTTCACCTTTACCTCGTGTGTTAAAGTTTCCTGTCGTTGCCGAAACTTGAAGAGGCTTTCCGGTAGACATGCGTCATGTAAGCGGTTCTTCGTAAAACCCATATAGAATTAATCTCTTCTATAATCGCTAAACACTACAGCTCTCCAGGATAAAAGTGTTAATTAATATTATTAACGAGAATGTCTGTATGTCAGTGACTTCGAAACAACGTTTAAGAATTTTACGTCTGACAAAAATATTAATTAAAAAGAATTCAGCCGACTGAATGAACTATTCTAAACAACTCAAATGAAATTCGAATAACTTTAAAACTGTGTTTCGAAGGGATATTCCGAATGGAATTGGACATAAATAATCGTTGCATTGTTGACAATAAAGAAGTTTATCCTATCTTTTTAATTCAATTTACACGTCTGTTAATTAGTTTATCTATTATATTTAAGGAATCTTGTTGTTGAAGGATATCAATGGCAGGATATTAGAATCAAATGTGTGGATTTAATTACCAGATTTAGTTGGGAGTAACAAGCAGCGTCAAGCAGATGGTGAGGTATGAGGTGATAAACGATGGGCTGACATTTCCGGAAGAAATGATTTCCCAGAGGCACTATTCGCGCGGACAGTATTGAAGACAGAAACGAACTCGAATCAGAATGGCAGTTCTTTTTTTCCTGTAAGTAAAATGAGCAAATAGATTGATTGTCTCTTCCTTATATTTCATCTTCTACTGCCACGATAGGACTTATGTTTATGTCGTCATTCCTTCACACTAGGTGCACGTTATCTGGTGAAGTATGATCATTAGTTTCATTTCAAGGTGGTCTAACGTTATAGTTAAACATGAGGAAGCGTGAATTATTGCACAGGAAACTAGAAGCAGTTAGAAAACATATACAGAAAGAAACTGACTGTATCGAAATTACCAAACTCGTCATATATTTTATTACTGCAGCTGAAATTCTGCGCAATTTATAAGAAACAGGAAAGAAAAGAAAGTTATTACTAATGGGCTGTACAAAATACAAACTACACATTGCAATGATGACACTACACTAATTCTTAATGTGAAAAATCCTAATATACAAGAAAGGTATTAAAAATGGGCTGTACAAAATACAAACTACACACTCCGCTGATGACACTACACTAATTCTTAATGTGAAAAATCCTAACATACAAGAAAGGTATTAAAAATGGGCTGTACAAAATACAAACTACACATTTCAAGGATGACACTACACTAATTCTTAATGTGAAAAATCCTAACATACATCTTTTTATGTTTTAAATTCTAAACCAACAAGATTAGCCAGTCAAAATGTTGACAAAACCATTTGATAATAGAGAATTTAGGTACAACGATTGTATGAAGAAGTTAACAACTGATCTTAAATTGATAACTATAAATTGCTAAAGTAAAATACAAGAAAAAACAAATCTCGTGAAAGTATGGACAAATGAGTTCATCTGTAGTCGAAATTGAGCATAATAAAAGTTCGTTTTGCGAACCAGTAAGTCATCATTCAAACAAAAATATTTTAAATGTTCTGTGGAGTGACAAAAATTACAAAGTTCAACATAGTTAAATGACACAAGGTTATTCTGAAGTTGAAATAAAAGATAATCGACGAAACAAGTTCTTACTGTTAGTTGTCTCACTTTGACGGGATGTTGTTTATTTACACTGTTTGTTTGTTAGTAAAACCTTCAGGAAGTGCGAGGTTGGAGCGCTCCACAAACCAGGTTTAAGCACCCCAGTGGGCCCTTTTTCCGATTGACCGTTCCAAGGCGGTAACTGATGGTTTTTCTTTATGTATGTTATGTCTCGTCTCTGTTTTTGTCACATTTGCATTTACCTTTTTTGCCTTTGTCTACTGGTAGATAAAATTTAAATATCTGTGAAAATTTTGATAGGATCTTTTCCTATTTACCTATTGTCAACACTACGATCACTGGTTTAAAGTGTTGTTTAAAGAAAATAAAAAAGTATTACTGTTTATTACTATATACAAAAAGTACTATATTTACAGTCTAATCTGTTTAATATGCTTCTTTTCTGATCCAAATATACTGAGTGTGTATCGTATTCTCTTGACAATTAATTTATGAAAGATTTTTTCAAACCTTTAGCAATTGTTTCAACGACAGTGAACATAAAGTCTGTTCAGAATTTTTGTACGACAATGCATGTAGAATACATCAAGCCCGGAGTCAATGTTATTTAAGAAATGTGTTCAAATTAAAAATTGTAATAAATTTCTAACTAACAAACTAACATGGTGATTTCTTGTAGTGTAATCAATTTAAGTACAATGTAAAGCCACTATTTCTTCTATTACATGTATATACTAACATTATTTATTTTTATGCTGAATACTGTTTCAGATTAATTCCCTGCAATCTGATTTAAATTGTTAACACTGTAATTATGAAGCAAAATTTGTCATTGTGTTAATTTATCAATTGCTGTCCCTTAGTTGAATTTAGGCCGCTCAAAAAGTGGAATTGTTATTTTTGCAACAGTTGGTATAATGGCATCGGTCGTAACTTATCGAATCTATTTTTATTTAAGCGCAACAACAATTTAATTTATTTACGGCTTCTTGTGCCTTTGCAGACAAATCCATTTACATGTTAAAACCGTCCTCGCTACCCACTGCGGCTTAATTATTTACATAGTTTTATTATACACAGTTCGTATGGTGCACAAACTTATGTCGAAATTTTTATTGTCATTGTCCTGTTAAAAGAAACCTTGAAAGTCATAAAGCTTGTTGCAAACTAGCTTATTCGCCTTTCCAAGAGCTTTACGTGGACTAAATCCGATTTACAGAATATCCAATAAAGATTCATTGAGAATCTAAATAAGTTATTTTAATAGAATGAGACCATAAAATCACATCCGAAGTTTTACGTAAATTCTGCCAAACTAATCCATGTGACTATCCTGGAATGGGGCGGCTTTAAGGCGTGTGATCTTTCTATTTGCTGGCTGGGTGGTTTTTATTGATTTTGCGCCTGTGACTTCAGAAAACCAGCATTCTACACATTGCCTTTTTATTGTGAATAAGTTTAAATGCAAGATCAGAATGTACACTTAGCTGCCTGTGACAGTGAGGTATATAATAGTGATTGTTAAAAATGGAATATAATTTAAAAATCACTATCAAGTAATTTAAGCTCATATTTAAAGTGTCTTACATAAAGAGTTATTTTATATAAATACGTCACATATACCTTTGTCAAGTACAGTTTAAAATTTTAAAAAATCAATAAATAAAACTTTTTTATTCGACCTTGTCATATTTTCATCTACCCCATCAATTCTACTTGCGCAATGTGGCTTCGAAAAAGTCTCATTGACCATAAAATTTAAAATGCAATTCAATTCATCCAATTTAGATTGTGACGCGTATTTGCATATTTTATTGCTTCTTTCTATTTAACTATAAACTGGCTTATAGAACCTCATTGTTTTCCAGAACATGTAATGCTGCACAAAGACACAGAGAATGACACACACACACAGATACACAGAGAGTCAAAAAATGGCTTTTTAGTTTGTGTATGTGCCTTTGTGTACAGTCTAGTGACTTGATATCTTGGTCTTGTAGCTAAAGTCTTTTTATTCTGGTATACACTATTGTCAAACTATTGTAAATTTCAGTTAAAAAATCAAGTCAGGTTTTTTTTAGTTTAACTTGGAAATAATAAGTAACCATAGATATGTTTCGTTTTTATTTTGTTTAAATTATGTTATACTGTTAATTTGTACGAACATATTGAAAAAAATGTTAGACTGATTAACAGAGATGTTGAACATTTGTTTATTTAAAGACTTGATCAATAAGTGAGTTCAAGTTGTAAATTCATGAAGGCTTATCAGTTTGTTCGTTATATACTTTCTTAATTAAATTGTTAAGGCTTCGTTTAAATGGTTCAACATCACTGATATTGTGTTTTATTTCTGATAATTTCATCACTTTCATTTCCTTAGAAATTCAAACTCATTAAGTCTCCACTTAAAATAACTTATATTATCTGCTCTGCTTTCATACACATTCATAAAGACTGGCGAAGAGCATTTAGGTTATGCGTGTGGCTTTAGAAGAAGTGTAAACGCCCACGACTTCCAAGGATATTTTCTCTTTAGGCTATTTTATTTTAATCATTTAACATTAAGGAAGTGATAACTGTGTTTTGGGTTTTTAGAAGATCAACACGAAGTTCTTGAATTGGCATCCCTTTCTTTGTTGCAGGAAGTCAGTTCTTCACATTGACTAAATTGTGTCTTGTTTCATGAAACCTTTAAAGTCCTTAAGCTTGTTGGCGAAACTGGGTATCGCTATTTCAAATTTCCTTCGTACGCAAGATAAATCCGATTATATTGCATATCCAATAAAGACTTCTTTATCAAGCACAGAAAGAAATCAATCCTTATCAGGATTGTGCCACCGGAAACTGATCAGGATAATAAAACCATAGTTATATGTTATATACAGTCCAACAAGGAGAACATTGTTTATGCTGCATCATGCGACGCAATCATGGTCATGCTGATTACAGTTAATAAATGGTCGAGGTAGACCCCAGACATATAATGAGACATTTCCTCATGATCAATATATATAAGGTAATTTTGTTTACATAATGTTGTAAACATGTTATGAAAGTTAATTTGGGTTTATGCTTGCATTATTTGCCTATAATATTGTAAAGCATTTAAAATAATGTGACTACTTAAATACGGACATTGTTGATTCAAAGTACTGAAAGTTTGATTGTAACGATTACTTATGTGAGGGTGGTTATATGAAACATATTGCTTGAATTAAGCAACTACATTGAAAAAAGATAGCCCATGTACGGCAATGTTACTCATCAGCTTTCGCAACTCGTACCACAATGTTAATAATGTTCCCGCCATTTAAGCGACCGTGCCGATAACACAGCTATATAGAATGCAAGGTGGGCGCTTGCATGAAATCGGAATTTATTTCTTTATTACAGCGTGGAACCTGCGGATGATGACATGATTTATGAAGGATCTTTTTGGAAACACAGATGAATTGTGTGGGGTGTTTTTTTTCAAAATTGCTGATCAGTGACATGGCACAGTGATTATTGTGTATTCACTATCTAAAGTCAGGGACTGTGAGGTGATGTATTTTACAGAAATGCGATAGCTAAAGTAACTAAAATCTTAAAATCCCAAATAAGACCAATTTGCTTGAAGCATAATTGACATATTTTATCTATTGGAAAATGTATGTATAGTAAAGACAGATCACATGAACTTTTTTCCATACTCCAAACTTTGTAAATTTTATTGTCGAAAGCTCATTTAAGATTTGAGGAAACATCCTGAAAACTGGGTACATGCATTTATTTAGAAATAAACATCTTTCTTCATACAGTTTAATTTACACTCAGCCTCTTTATGTAATTATATAATTTAATGTTATTTAAAGTTATTTAAAATAATCGGATGAACTCACAGGTTGTCTGGCTTTTTATGACAAAATGTTTGAATTAGCATAATAAATAGATTACATTATTTTTAAACTTTATTATACCGAAAGGTTGTTTATGCAAAATATATTTTTCTCCTTCGTCTTGCAAAGGTAGGCGTTAGGTTTGTCAGACCTACACATTCATGGAAGGAAATGTTGTTGTTGTTGTTTTCGCGTTTAGTGCAAGGCACTAATGTTCGCAAAACTTGATATTAAATGATTTCTAAACTAGAGCCACGTACGACCAAACAACATTTCGACTTGCGTTTCGGAGGCAGTTATTCGAATACTAATAACTGCAAAAGGTAAGCTTTATTCTTCCGTGAGATCGACAATAGATTTTTACTTTATCGTCCAAGCCGAACATAAAATAATTGAGAAAACAAATTATGCGTCTATGACTTGAACTAAGAGATTTATACGTGCGATTTAAGTATCAATCTAAAGAAAATGTTTTATAAATACAATTGTCAAAAGATGAACGAAGGGATTTAATTCGATTTAAAATTTAAAACCCGAAGACATAAAAAGACAAAAGTATTTGGCGAACTTTTCAGTGCAAAGCAATGCCTGAAAATAATACTAGAACCTGCTTTTGAATTGTATTATTACTGCACCATGATGTTGAGACTCGTGGCAACAGTGACGTAAACTATACCTTTAGACAGTCACTGTTAGGTTTTTGTCTCCTCATCTCTTTTTTTTTTTTAGTTTATTTCAGTAAGACATACATGACATGCTATAAAACACAAATGGTGACAAAAGTCATTCTATAAAGCATAAATAGCTAAAATTATAACATAAATAATTAAGTAAGTAAATATAATGTAAAAATTTTAAGGTAAGAATTTGCTAGTAATAATTTTAAAAAGACCAAATTACATGTTGTCATTACTAAGGATGACACAAAAAAGTGGATACATATCCTCTTATTTCCATTGTGGTTCATGATGGCGTGTTCTGGCAAAGCATAACGAAAGTCTTACAAGCAACGAAATCAAAGGTAACTATTGATATTCATAACACATTCCTTAAGATTATTATATATTTTAGTAGTCATTACATGATTGAAAGCAGTATGATTTGCAGCAATAAATAAAAATTTTAAAAGGTAGGTTCTCTAATCTAAACATTATAAATAATGTATCACAGATATTTTCACATATAGTGGTCATCACATGATTGCAAAAAATACGGACATTTATTACAAAA
The DNA here is from genome assembly GCA_007844125.1 of Sinonovacula constricta. Taxonomy (NCBI): domain Eukaryota; kingdom Metazoa; phylum Mollusca; class Bivalvia; order Cardiida; family Solecurtidae; genus Sinonovacula; species Sinonovacula constricta. The sequence goes on along the minus strand of CM017566.1, from coordinate 27,564,019 downwards.
GATTAAAGGTAAATATTACAGTGTAAATGTTATAAATAATATATCACTGGTATTTGTTCTGTTAATAGTCAGAACTCTCACTATATAAGGCAACTTCAGAATTCTCCTATCTCCCTCCAACAGTAAGAATGAACAATCTGTATCATTGTGGGTGTTTATTTGCCTTAATTTGTTTAGTATCTGCCATTTAAGCCAAAATATTTTATGTAATTACATTTATATTTATTGTATATTGTATACACTTGTGTACGTTTCCCAATTAAATTGTATTTACTAGCTCGGTTGGTTTTCTTGCCCTTTTCTTTATTTACTACAGAATTCTAAAGATGCTCTTTGTAAATGTCACCCTTGCACATGATTATTTAGAGCGACTTTTCCACATTTTGGCATATACATTTACTACTTAGCTTTAATAATACGTCATCTCTTGGACGGTTTTATTTCAAAATTGATCGGATTGGTTAATTGTTATAACTGTTCGGTTGCCGAGGAAGTGATCAATTTTTATTAGACTGTTTAAATAGTCTTTTGTATTTACTGTTTATGTGTTTGAAAAAGTATTAAGTATTTAATCCTTTGCTACATATGCCGATCTTTACTGTCTTACAATGATATTTTATAAACAATGTTTGTCCGTAATCATTAGAAATGTGGGGTAAGTAATATACAAGTTCAAACATTTAGTCGGTCCATTGGCCAACCGACCATTATGATAGTGTAACTGTTGTTGTGTTTTGTTGGTAGTGGTTTTAGTAACGTATCTTCTCAGTGTTTGGACACGTTTATATTTCTTATTTAACCAGCATTTCAGTAGTACTGTTTTGTGATTTGCAGACACATGTCACGTAATTAATAATAGATGTAGTCAATTTTTATCATGCTTAAATTGATTTTAAACTGTATTACTTAATTTAATGTTAACACCTTTATAGCATCACATACAAATTTATTATTTTCTGTTGTTATTCCTCCTTTTAAAGGATAATGAACTGATAAGAGCCATATTGTTCATTATTGGCTGTACATCTGGTCTGTTTGATTTAGTTAACATAGAATTTGTTATCGAAATACAATAAAAACAATCCGTACAAATCCTTTACCTCGACGGTATGAATTTATATTATGTTTAAAAATATATATCTTACAATCACTTAAGTTTTAACACTGTATCTCAGATAGTGTCCGGTCTGGCCATATTCATAACGAACCTTAATATTAAAAAGACATTTTATTTTCTATAACTTATCCCCTACAAAATGATATTCCAATATTTTATAGATTTTAGCTAAAATGCATAAGCACATACAATATTTGTTATATATAAGAATATATGACTAAGTCCTATGAACATTGCAACAAATAACAACATTCAAAAGGAACAGGACATTGGCAAAGGTTACTGGGTCAACACAAAATGTATCAACTGCCCGAGTCGTATTTTTAACTAAGCATTCAAGATATGTTCGCCCTAAACTTTGTTAATATTTCAAAGATTTGACTAATATGAGACAATAGAACTATGTTGTTTCCTTAATTGAAATAATTTTACATCAGAATAATTTTTAATTCCACAAGTCAAAAAAAGTTAATATAATAGGCTACAACAGCCATAGTTTGACGGGTAGAGAATGATTTTTTTCTACTAAAAGGCAACGTATTCATCGCTTAATTAAATAATAGCGGAAAACGAGAATTCGTTTTATATATTCCTCTATCCAAATCTATTATCGAAGTGTACGAAGTTCGCACGAAGCATTTGCAACGACTCGGTAATGAAGACAGCTAATGCAAGTTATTTAAAGGAATATGGGCAAAATAATTGTTCTTTCATTTATTTTTGGCTGCTCTAGACATATCACTCTTTTTAAAGAAGAAACATTAGCCTCGATAATCAAGTCATGCAAAGTAGGATCAAGTAAAACATATATCCGTTTTACATCAACTTAACGCGAGAAGTGCACACATATTTTATTTTAAAGTATTCGACATGCTAATTGGCTTCCGCGCTGAAGATCGAAGCCCTTTTTTTGCAATCCATTTGAAATATGGAAATGGGCTGTTGTTGTCGTTATCATGTCTTTCATAACTCCTCGACGGTATCCGGAAGATTATATTTTGAAGAAATTACCGACCGAGTGGTTATTAGTTTCAGCTGTGTACCACGTCATACCACGTATATAACGTATCGATTTTGGCATGGGTTAGGCAGGTCGTATTATTAACTGTTAGAAGTGATGTACGAAAGTTTTAATGGTGTAATTCGTTCAATATTTCTCAAAAGAGTTTTTTTTTAAATATTAACTACGTTATTATATTAATTGTTTGATACATTTACACAATACGCTATGTCCATGTGAAGGCCAATTGTTCGATTATATATATATTTGTCACTCACTTTAAGTAGAGGTACTAATTGAATGGCCGGTGTTGTCGTTTGTCAGATAACGTATTGTCTTTTTAAAAATTATATTAGACACCCTTTGATGCTTTGCATCATCGCCTTTTTTATAAATGTGTTGATGTATTGGAAAGCATACGCAATATTGTACCGTGTTTGTTTGTGTTTCTTAGTATCGTTGTCACTAAACACATCATGTTATTATTTAGACAATGATATCCTACATCCCCTGTGGTATAATGATAGAAATGTCGCTGCACAGTATCGGCAAAAATGCCGACAAATCACTCTTATATCATGCATTGATGAGTGATGTACAGTCTGTCTCGATGAAATTACTGAATATACTATTGCTCCAGAACACATTCATTATGTTTATCGATATAAATATGCCATCATGATTATTACATTAGTATAGCCAATGGCTTATGAACTCTCAATAAATATATTTGTCTCTGGCTTTAGGTATTCACGAAAAAAAATGATTTTTTTTTCAAATTCAGTATAACTATACAAACACATAGAGAAAGTTTTTATAACAAAGGTATGTAGAGTATGTGACTGCGTTGAGTAGGAATGTGTGTGTTTGTGGACTTGAATGACATTTGCCTATTCCAGTTATAAGAAAATATATTGCTGAAAAATATGTGTCGACATCAGTTCTTATATCCAGGTTAATTGTAAATAATTAAGTCTATTTGACTTAGACATTTAATCTTGTTGTAAGTGTCTCACCAATTATTGGGGCATCACCGCTGTGGATAAATAATACATCTGCATCAACCGAAACAAATTAACGTCTTTTGTGGCGGGTTTATATATCTCACTATTGGCATTTAACCAAATATGTGACCAAAGGGTCATTTAAGGTCAAGGCTCTCTAAGCGCTAGGCAAGCCAGACAAGACGGTTTATTCCCAGTAATCGGCATAAAGCATGTATCTAGGTGTTGTTTTTGTGGATATATATATACTTAAAAGTACGTCCAAAAATATAAGGATATAAGGAAGTACAGCAAATGAAACAAATGAAACAATTTAAAACCCATTTAAGACAGCAAAAGTGAACATCAATTTACAATCTAATTTAAAAATAATGAGAAACTAACTTGCTTTCAGTCAAAATTCCTAAGTAGATGCAATTATAGTAATTACGCATACTTTGACTCGCTTTTCGAGTTTACTCTAATGCATGTGTTTCCTGTCGCTATAAATGTCAATTATAAATCATTGAAGATGTCGTAATTGTTCTGACATTTTAAACAAATGTTGTTTCTTTCTGGAACAGTGAACTTATTAATCTTGATTAGGTGTACATTTAGATATCTACTAACTATCGCATTAATGGCAAATTTCATTATTGCAAATAAAAACAACAACATTTTCATACAAAACTCTATCTAATTGCCTCTCTTTGATCAACATAATCTAAACACAAGTTTGATTACCTTATAAATGTATTGTGTATAAAGATTCTCAGGCCGTGCAAAAAATAAAAAAGATAACCTACCGTCTCCAGATAACTAAAATACTGTTGATGTTACGATTAACACAACAAACTACATAATACTCACTTTTCTATGATCTTTTTGTTTAGTTGTCATTCCTAAATCCGAACAACATTCACTGTGAGCTTTTGTCGACAACGATTTTAGGCTATCTATGAACACACTTCAAACGTAGGTACTGTAATTCCGTGCCGGAACCATAATTTATTAGCTCAAATGATGTGTGCAGTTTCATTTGATATTAATTAAATTAAATTTCATCATCTTAAGCAAAGTTTATACGAAGGATAAAAACAATGCGTCGGTGTAAAATCGGATACAATTTAATAAACAACTTTTAAAAATATTCTATACATATATCATAGGAAACACATTTAATTTAACATGTATATTTATGTAATTTGATTGTAATGCTGAAATATTTCTTAGAAATATTTTTTTCGAAAGTGAGTAACCTCCTTTGAAACATCGTCTCTTATTCAGAACGCCTCGGAAATAAAGTGTGCCATGATGGCAGGTTTATGCTGAATCAGTCGCTTTTTATATTTGCTTTGCAGACTAAACGTCTTAATACTTATAGGTTATTATACATTTAACTGTACAATACGGGAATATATTTGGACGAGTACACAGCTTGAAAAGTCATATTGGACGAGCGATAGGCGGGTCCAATATGACTTTTCAAGCTGTCTAAGAGTCCAAATATAGTCTGTATTGTACAGTTAAATGTATAATAATCTTTTTATTATATATCTTTTGTTTTGTCCGTCGATAAAATCAGAAATTTAATCTGTCAACATTTTGACTTCTGTCAAAACAAAACAACGCTTCCTGGTCAGCTAGACGCTTTACAAGCAGTTTTAAAAATATACTAACAAGCGTCTTTATGCACGCATGGTTCCCGATCTTTAATTCGCTAGAGATTAAAATCGGAAACCAGACTAGCATCGTTTAGTGAACATGTACCCAACCGTCCAATATGAAATTAATATTTATTTTTGGGATCCAATACGGGAATATATTGGACGGTCACGTGGTACAAATGCAGATTGTCGATTGGTTACATTTATTAGATATGTAATAATAAAAGATTTTACACATTCAAAGTATAATTGTGGCCGTAAACATCAGTAAACTGTTACTGCTAGAGGTATCCACAGGCTTTTTACTGGTTGTCAAAAAGACTAACTTGAATGCCCGAAACATTGACATAAATGATATAAATATCGGATTGAGTCCTTCTGTCAGCATTAATCGTAACATATTCTGTCTATACAGAACTAGCTGAGTAACATATATTTTAAGAAGATTCACACTTTATAGGCCTGGCTTCATACAATTATTTAAATCAAAGTTTGAAATTAAAGCTAAAGAAAATATCTTTCCAGCAATTCCAAATTACATATTTTCGCGATGTTCGTTGGCTTAGCAGATGAAATGCAAAAAAAGTATTCCGAAACTTGTTAACAAACTGTATTTACATGGCCTCATCCTGTTAAAAGGTGGCTTCTTTCGACTCCTGATAAGGACTTGAATATTATTGGATATGCCGTAATCGGATTTGCTAAATAAAGCATATCCAGCAGCTATCAAAACTGCAACAAGAAATACCTGATAACCGGATTAATCCCTTAAAGGCTTCATTTAACTTAAACAAGACAGATATAATCCGGGATGATGATTTGGCTTTCTGCAACAGATTGTGTCGATAACAGAACTTTGAAAAGATATAACAATTCTTTAAACACCATCATACGGCACATATCCGCCATAGGAGTACATGGGTTTCACATTAACTGTTGTGGGATTGTTTGTTTAATATTTCTGAAAAAGCCATACAATTGGTTAGTTTTACATTTTTCAGGCAAACAAAGACAAACAAATTAAACAGATCAATGCTCAAAATAATTCTAATAGTTAGCCTGAAAGTCACTTTACACAATTTGAATATTTCTAAATTAATGTCTACCAATCATCATGCTTGTTTAATTATAAAACAAAATTACTCAAATCGTGTCGATAAACCTATTTATCTTATATAAAAAGTTTCAGATACAAAATTAAGAAGAGTCTTATTAATTATATGTAGTAGATACATAAAGATCTTAATGCGATTAATGTTAACAGTTTATTTAACGATCGTACTAAGGATATAACAAAAACAAATTAAACAATTAATTACTTAGTTCATTAAATAGTTCTTTTTAATAATTCTTGAAGTAAATGAAAAGAAAAAATGTAAATCGTGCAAGATGCAAATAACAATTCATGGCAAATGAAAACATGGATCAAACATCACACAAAGGCATTACTACTTGAATTGCAAATGCTTGTCATGGAGATGAAACTAAATTGTTAATGAATGACCGGTTACACGCGATATGCAAAACAAATGAGCATCTACTGAATTATTTCCCTTTTAAATTCTGTTCTAATGTAAACAAAGAACATTACTGTTTCTTTAAAAGATCCCACGAAATACTTTTGATTAGTGCCCTACATCAATTAGAAAAGTAACGCAAAACATCCCACTTGTTATTATAAAAAAATCATATCCGAGCCACTCTGTACAGAAAGCTTTTATAACCTAAGAAGATGTGACCACGTACTATTGAGATCAATAATAAGAATAAAGACCTATGAGCATTGCAACATATATCAAACTGTGAAAAGGCACAGGTCAAAGGTATTTCATGTGCAAGCCAAGTGAAAATTAAGAACAGATTTGTTATAAGTCATTTAACTAAAAGAGCAAACCCGACAGTTACCCCCTTGGAACGGTCAGTCGGCAATATGGCAAAAGTTACATGATTATCCTGGTGATGAGTTCTGACGTTGATATTTATCTTTAGCATTTTTACATATTTATAGATTTAAAAATAATTCTTCAAGACTTGTACTGTTTTTAATTCAGGTAATGTTCAAACTGTTATAGACAAAAATATGAGTTTTATGCAGATATTTGGCCTTAATTTCCCCTAAAAAACAGGGATGAAATTGTAACATGCATTTGATATAGGCAAACTGTCGAAAGCCACAGTTATTTGTGTATTCGGAAGTCAATAATTCAAAACAAGTGGTATATAGAACAAAAAAACTGATAAATATTACCACCTTCTTGGGACCGAGCATATTCAAAATAAACTGATAACTGTCATTGGAAATTCGTTAAAATCATAACAAAAGTTAGGTAAGAAGTTATTTTAAAAACAAAGTTGCAGTCGCATTGTGTAATAACATTCCATAAAGGTATCTGCAAAAGGTCAGTGACACTAAGCTTTCCTCTCTTTCTGTTACATGTTTAACATTTTAACCCTTTTTGTTCTGGCAAGCATAATTACAATTTTTCAATTTAGCGACACCAAACTTAAAATGTTATTAAAATTTAACTGTAGTTTGTGATTATATATTTTCACAAAACATTGAACACATTAAAAAACTAATTTTAATAAAATTTTAATTCAATACGATGCTTAATAAAAAACAGTATTCTTAACTGATTTAGTAAGAATTTTAAGTAAACAATTTAATACGATTCAGTGTCATAACAAATACATACCTTACACATATTATAAAATATTAACCATCGAGTTATTTTTTAAATTTTAGTTTTGTAATACAGCTTTTACATTACTCAATTTTAAAGGATAACGAGCTGATAAGAGCCATATTGTTCATTATTGGCTGTGCATCTGGTCTGTTTGATTTAATTAACATAGAATTTGTTATCGAAATACAATAAAAACAATCCGTACAAATCCTTTACCTTGACGGTATGCATTTATATTATGTTTAAAAATATATAACTTAAATAACTTAACACTTTTAACACTGTATCTCAGATAGTGTCCGGTCTGGCCATATTCATAACGAACCTTAATATTAAAAAGACATTTTATTTTCTATAACTACCCTACAAAACGACATTCCAATATTTTATAGATTTTAGCTAAAATGCATAAGCACATACAATATGTGTTATATATAAGAATATATGACTGAGTCCTATGACTATTGCAACATATAACAACATTTAAAAGGAACAGGACATTGGCAAAGGTTACTGGGTCAACACAAAATGTATCAACTGCCCTAGTCGTTTTTATAACTAAGCATTCAAGATATGTTCGCCCTAAACTTTATTAATATTTCAAAGATTTTACTAATATGAGATAATAGAACTATGTTGTTGCCTTTATTGAAATAATTTTACATCAGAATATATTTTTCCTAATTTTTAATTCCACAAGTCAATTAAAAAGTTAATTTAATAGGCTACAACAGCAATAGTTTGACGGGTAGAGAATGATTTCTTTTTTTTTAATAAAAGGCAATTTATTCATCGCTTAATTAAATTATAGCGGTAAACGAGAATTCGTTTTATATATTCCTCTATTCAAATCTATTATGGAAGTGTACAAGTTCGCACGAAGCATTTGCAACGACTCGGCAATGAAGACAGCTAATGCAAGTTATTTAAAGGAATATGGGCAAAATAATTGTTCTTTCATTTATTTTTGGCTGCTCTAGACATATCACTCTTTTTAAAGAAGAAACATTAGCCTCGATAATCAAGTCATGCAAAGTAGGATCAAGTAAAACATATATCCGTTTTACATCAACTTAACGCGAGAAGTGCACATATATTTTATTTTAAAGTATTCGACATGCTAATTGGCTTCCTTGCTGAAGATCGAAGCCCCTTTTTGCAATCCGTTTAATATATGGAAATGGGCTGTTGTTGTCGTTATCATGTCTTTCATAACTCCTCGACGGTTTCCGGAAGATTATATTTCGAAGAAATTACCGACCGAGGGGTTATTAGTTTCATTTGTGTACCACTTCATACCACGTATATAACGAACCGATTTTGACATGGGTTAGGCAGGTCGTATTATTAAGTGTTAGAAGTGATGTACGAAAGTTTTAATTTTAATGGTGTTATTCGTTCAATAATTCTCAAAAGAGTTTTTTTTAAATAATAACTGCGTTATTTAATTGTTTGATACATTTACACAATACGCTTTGTCCATGTGAAGGCCAATTGTTCGATTATATTTGTCACTCTCTTTAAGTAGAGGTACTAATTGAATGGCCGGTGTTGTCGTTTGTCAGATAACGTATTGTCTTTTTAAAAATTATATTAGACACCCTTTGATGCTTTGCATCATCGCCTTTTTTATAAATGTGTTGATGTATTGGAAAGCATACGCAATATTGTACCGTGTTTGTTTGTGTTTCTTAGTATCGTTGTCACTAAACACATCATGTTATTATTTAGACAATGATATCCTACATCCCCTGTGGTATAATGATAGAAATGTCGCTGCACAGTATCGGGAAAAATGCCGACAAATCCCTATTATATCATGCATTGATTAGTGATGTACAGTCTGTCTCGATGAAATTACTGAATATACTATTGATCCAGAATACACTCATTATGTTGATCGATATAAATATGCCATCATGATTATTAAATTAGTATAGCCAATGGCTTATGAACTCTCAATAAATATATTTGTCTGTGGCTTTAGGTATTCGCGAAAAAAAAATGAAATTATTTTCAAATTCAGTATAAGTATACAAACACATAGAGACAGTTTTTATAACAAAGGTATGTAAAGTATGTGACTGCGTTGAGTAGGAATGTGTGTGTTTGTGGACTTGAACGACATTTGCCTATTCCAGTTATAAGAAAATATATTGCTGAAAAAAATGTTTCGACATCAGTTCTTATATCCAGGTTAATTGTAAATAATTAAGTCCATTTGACTTAGACATCTAATCTTGTTGTAAGAGTCTCACCAACTATTGGGCCATTACCGCTGTGGATAAATAATACATCTGCATCAACCGAAACAAATTAACGTCTGTTGTGGCGGGTTTATATATCTCACGATTGGCATTTAACCAAATATGTGACCAAAGGGTCATTTAATGTCAAGGCTCTCTAAGCGCTACGAAAGCCAGACAAGATGGTTTATCCCCAGTAATCTGGCTTATAGCATGTATCTAGGTGTTTTTTTGTGGATATATATATATATATATATATATACTTAAAAATACGTCCAAAAATATGAGGATATAAGGAAGTAGAGCAAATGAAACAACTGAAACAATTTAAACCCCGTTTAAGACAGCAAAAGTGAACATCAATTTACAATCTAATTTAAAAATAATGAGAAACTAACTTGCTTTCAGTCAAAATTCCTAAGTAGATGCAATTATAGTAATTACGCATACTTTGACTCGCTTTTCGAGTTTACTCTAATGCATGTGTTTCCTGTCGCTATAAATGTCAATTATAAATCATGGAAGATGTCATAATTGTTCTGACATTTTAAACAAATGTTGTTTCTATCTGGAACAGTGAACTTATTAATCTTGATTAGATGTACATTTAGATATCTACTAACCAGCGCATTAACGGCAAATTTAATTATTGCAACATTTTCATACAAAACTCTATCTGATTGCCTCTCTTTGATCAACATAATCTAAACACAAGTTTGATTACCTTATAAATGTATTGTGTATAAAGATTCTCAGGCCATACAAGAAATAAAAAAGATAACCTACCGTCTCCAGATAACTAAAATACTGTTGATGGGAGGATAAACACAACAAACTACATAATACTCACTTTTCTGTGATCTTTTTGTTTAGTTGTCATTCCTAAATCCGAACAACCTTCACTGTTAGCTTTTGTCGACAACGATTTTAGGCTATCTATGAACACACTTCAAACGTAGGTACTGTAATTCCGAGCCGGAACCATAATTTATTAGCTCAAATGATGTGTGCAGTTTCATTTGATATTAATTAAATTAAATTTCATCATTTTAAGCAAAGTTTATACGAAGGATAAAAACAATGCGTCGGTATTAAATCGGATACAATTTAATAAACTTTTAAAAATATTCTATACATATATCATAGGAAACACATTTAATTTAACATGTATATTTATGTAAGTTGTTATATTTGCAATTTGATTGTAATGCTGAAATCTTTCTTAGAAATATTTTTTCTAAAGTGAGTAACCTCCTTTGAAACATCGTCTCTTATTCAGAACGCCTCGGAAATAAAGTGTACCATGATGGCAGGTTTATGCTGAATCAGTCGCTTTTTTATATTTGCTTTGCAGACTAAGCGTCTTAATACTTATAGGTTATTATACATTTAACTGTACAATACGGGAATATATTTGGACGAGTACACAGCTTGAAAAGTCATATTGGACGAGCGATAGGCGGGTCCAATATGACTTTTCAAGCTGTCTAAGAGTCCAAATATAGTCTGTATTGTACAGTTAAATGTATAATAATCTTTTTATTATATATCTTTTGTTTTGCCCGTCGATAAAATCAGAAATTTAATCTGTCAACATTTTGACTTCTGTCAAAACAAAACAACGCTTCCTGGTCAGCTAAACGCTTTACAAGCAGTTTTAAAAATATACTAACAAGCGTCTTTATGCACGCATGGTTCCCGATCTTTAATTCGCTAGAGATTGAAATCGGAAACCAGACTAGCATCGTTTAGTGCACATGTACCCAACCGTCCAATATGAAATTAATATATATTTTTGGGATCCAATACAGGAATATATTGGACGGTCACGTGGTGCAAATGCAGATTGTCGATTGGTTACATTTATTAGATATGTAATAATAAAAGATTTTACACATTCAAAGTATAATTGTGGCCGTAAACATCAGTAAACTGTTACTGCTAGAGGTATCCACAGGCTTTTCTTTTTACTGGTTGTCAAAAAGACTAACTTGAATGTCCGAAACATTGACATAAATGATATAAATATCGGATTGAGTACTTCTGCCAGCATTAATCGTAACATATTCTGTCTATACAGAACTAGCTGAGTAACATATATTTTAAGAAGAGTCACATTTTATAGGCCTGGCTTCATACAATAATTTAAATCAAAGTTTGAAATTAAAGCTAAAGAAAATATCTTTCCAGCAATACAAAATTACATATTTTCGCGATGTTCGTTGGCTTAGCAGATGCAATGCAAAAAAAGTATTCCGAAACTTGTTAACAAACTGTATTTACATGGCCTCATCCTGTTAAAAGGTGGCTTCTTTCGACTCCTGATAAGGACTTGAATATTATTGGATATGCCGTAATCGGATTTGCTAAATAAAGCATATCCAGCAGCTATCAAAACTGCAACAAGAAATACCTGATAACCGGATTAATCCCTTAAAGGCTTCATTTAACTTAAACAGACAGATATAATCCGGGATGATGATTTGGCTTTCTGTAACAGATTGTGTCGATAACAGAACTTTGAAAAGGTATAACAATTCTTTAAACACCATCATACAGCACATATCCGCAATAGGAGTACATGGGTTTCACATTAACTATTGTGGGATTTTTTGTTAAATATTTCTGAAAAAGCCATACAATTGGTTAGTTTTACATTTTTCAGGCAAACAAAGACAAAAAACTTACCAGATCAATGCTCAAAATGTTTATTCTAATAGTTAACCTGAAAGTCACTTTACACAATTTGAATATTTCTAAATTAATGTTTACCAATCATCATGCTTGTTTAATTATAAAACAAAATTACTCAAGTCGTGTCGATAAACCTATTTATCTCATATACAAAGCTTAAGATACAAAATTAAGAAGAGTCTTATTAATTATATGTAGTAGATACATAAAGATCTTAATGTGATTAAAGTAAACAGTTTATTTAACGATCGTACTAAGGATAAAACAAAAACAAATTAAACAATTAATAACTTAGTTTATTAAATAGTTACCTTTTAATAATTCTTGAAGTAAATGAAAAGAAAAAAAATGTCAATCGTGCAAGATGCAAATAACAATTCATGGCAAATGAAAACATGGAACAAACATCACACAAAGGCATTACTACTTGAATTGCAAATGCTTGTCATGGAGATAAAACTAAAATGTTAATGAATGACCGGTTACACGCGATATGCAAAACAAATGAGCATCTACTGAATTATTTCCCTTTGAAATTCTGTTCTAATGTAAACAAAAAGCATTACTGTTTCTTTAAAAGATCCCACGAAATACTTTTGATTAGTGCCCTACATCAATTAGAAAAGTAACGCAAAACATCCCACTTGTTATTATAAAAAAAATTTTTTCATATCCGAGCCACTCTGTACAGAAAGTTTTTATAACCTAAGAAGATGTGACCACTTACTATTGAGATCAGTAATAAGAATATAAGACAAAGTCCTATGAGCATTGCAACATATATCAAACTGTGAAAAGGCACAGGACAAAGGTATTTCATGTGCAAGCCAAGTGAAAATTAAGAACAAATTTGTTATGAGTCATTTAACTAAAAGAGCAAACCCGACAGTTACCGCCTTGGAACGGTCAGTCGGCAATATGGGCAAAAGTTACATGATTGTCCTGGTGATGAGTTCTGACGTTGATATTTATTTTTAGCATTTTTACATATTTATAGATTTAAAAATAATTCTTCAAGACTCGTACTGTTTTTAATTCAGGTAATGTTCAAACTGTTTAGAGACAAAAATATTAGTTTTATGCAGATATTTGGCCTTAATTTCCCCCCAAAACAGGGATGTTATTGTAACATGCGATTGATATAGGCAAACAGTCGAAAGCCACCGTCATTTGTGTATTCGAAAGTCAATAATTCAAAACAAGTGGTATATAGAACAAAAGACTGATAAATATTTCCACCTTCTTGGGGCCGAGCATATTTAAAATAAACTGATAAGTGTCATTGGAAATTCGTTAAAATCATAACAAAAGTTACGTTAGAAGTTATTTAAAAACAAAGTGCCAGTCGCATTGTGTAATAACATTCCATAAAGGTATCTGCAAAAGATCAGTGACACTAAGCTTTCCCCCCTTTCTGTTACATGTTTAACATTTTAACCCTTTTTGTTCTGGCAAGCATAATTACAATTTTTCAATTTAGAAACACCAAACTTAAAATGTTATTAAAATTTAACTGTAGTTTGTGATTATATATTTTCACAACACCTTGAACACATTGAAAACTAGTTTTAATAAATAAGAATATATGACAAATCCTATGAGCATTGCAACATATACCAAACTCCGCAAAGGCATAGAACAAATGTATTTCACATGCAAGCCAAGCGAAAAGTAAGAACAAATTTGTGATGAGTAATTTAACGAAAAGAGCAAACCCGACAAATACCGCCTTGGAACGGTCAGTCGGCAATATGGACCGACTGGGGTGCTAAAACCGGTTTTACAGAGCTCTAACCTCGCACTTCCTGACGATTTTCTCAAATGCAAGCAATGAAAAGAAAAACGATCTATTTGAATATAAAATGTCTAAGCGCTGATTTTTTCTATAAGTTATGACGAATGTAGTGACGTCATTGAAAAATAATGTCCAATTCAATACGATGCTTAATAAAAACATAGAATTCTTAACTGATTTAGTAAGAATTTTAAGCAAACAATTTAATACGATTCAGTGTCACATCAAATACATACCTTATACACATATTATGAAATATTAACCATCGAGTTATTTTTAAATTTTATTTTGGTACTACAGCTTTTACATATAGCGTAGGTTTCTTTGCTCGGACATAGTAGTAGAAGACCCCTGTCCTCTTTACAAACTTATCAATAAAATACTGTAATCGTACTACTTTTGGTCGTTTAACATGACACTAAGAGTAGATGATGACATACTTAACTAATATGCTGGTAAATGTACATAAAAATCTATAATAAATTTCATATAAACAATACCATTAATTAATGATCGCACATCAAAGACAGTAACAAGGAAGACGTTTTAAAAATTATTTCACCGCAATGATTTTATTGCTTCACAGTATTATAGCAGTATGAAAAAAATCCAGGGTCGCAATAATTTTTTGACCTCTTTACAAAACGTATCAGAAAATTTATTGCTGACGGTTACAACCCGGGAATTCTTAGTTGTACTGCGTTGCTTGCAATTGACCCTTTTACAGTAAAGAACTTGCATTACTTTTTAATCACACGATGACCGGACAGGTCGTTGAGATTATATGAAAAACAGTGACTTAAAGCCATAATTGGGCAGTCACTGGTAGATTTCTCGTCTCTGCATCTTTCCAGTCGTGCCCCATATAGGTGAGAAAACTGTTTTCATGCCCTTTACGTGAGATTGCACAGTAGGTATAATATTGGGATTTTTGTACCTTTATTATAAAAGATTGCCAATTATTTAAATGATGAACTCTATTTATTATAACGAAATGCCGTCGATCGTTGAACCTTGCCTAAAATCATCAAACCCTCATAGACTTGGAGCTAAATTGAGTTGGAGAGATACGTAATTGAATTTACGTTGCTAATAACACAGAATGATCTAATTAACACAAATCACTTATTTTAATAGATATTCCTGTCCATACTCGAAAAATATACATATAGCTACAGTCACGACACGTGTGCCAATATAGTCACGACAGTGAACATTTGTTTATCTGTTGCAATTTGTATGAACCTTAAAATAATGTTTTACTTACGTTGAAAATTAGAGCCACATGCAAATGTTATTCTCCAATGTTTAAATTATCCAAGCAAGATATATTTATGTGCAAATGTATCTTTAGTGTCTTATTAGCCTGAAAATGACATTAAAATACAAGGCGAATATAATTAGAAGGTATACTATTGTATTTGTTGTTTTAGTGTTTTTACATAATATGTTATAAATTTGCTGCATCTTTACATGCCTCAACGATATGTTACTCATGGAAAGCCGTGACAAAATTAAGGCTCTAAAGCTCTTTGGCGTGGATTAAAAGAGTGTCCTAATGCTTAGTCTAGTAAGACATTTGAATTCGATTATTGTCTAGTCGAATTAAAGAGTTGTCGTATTTTATTTACATGGTATACATGGTGCATGGCCAAATTGAAATGACACTTATTAGTTTTCGACACATTCAATCTTTGGATACATTATAGTACAAACAAACGAGAGGAAAACGTGGCATAGTTTTTTTATCGTTTATTACCTGTTGACTGTTAATGGGGACATGTAGATATACGTGAACGCATATTTAATGCTGCCAAGTAACACAAGAAGAATATAAATCTGCTTCAAAGTTTTGTAATCAACGACATTACTGAAATGGTACATTTATAAAGCTAAACTTTTGTGAGTCTATCACTTTTGGGTGATCCAACAAATATTGCATTGAAATACATTAAAAGTAAACCAGATTTGGTAATGGTAATGTTCTGTGGAGTTATCAATGTATTACTTTATAAAATAACTCCCAAAAATAAATAGTAAATAAAAGCTCATATCGTTTATAACTCGTTTGCTTGCTTGAACTACTTCAAGATTTAAAGAAGACAAAGTCATGCACATGCAAACAAGTTATACATCTGTTAGTTTAAAAAAATACAACGTTCTTTCTAAAATTACATTTTAAATGCTTAGATTACATTTAACGCAGCAATTTATGCCTCGAGAAAAGGAATAGCTGCCTCGCAACGGGCAATTCAAGTAAGTGCTGTCTATTGTACTTTCAAGTCCTTTTTGTCTATGTTTCTGCACTATTTTCTACGAGAATGAATAGAGTGCAAACAACAGAAAAGGTCTAGATTTTAAGTGTTTATCACTAAGGACGGTGTCTTTACACATCTCACATTTACCATCGTCGGATACCCCCGGTTGATTCTATTACGTTACTCTCCATTCATCACCCGTGGGCAAATTGCTACTCATTTCGTCGTTTTGTTTGAATAGAACAGAACAGACATTATCCAATCAGATAATAGGTTACAAAATTAAATACTCTTCAATCGGAAGATCAATGCGGTGACCTGAGAACGTAAACATGGCGACCGGTACAGCGCATCGCAAGTGTAAAGTATGTCTGTCAGCGATCCGCGACAGATGTTCTTACAGATCTTTGGGCACTCCAGCAAGTATTGCAAAATACACGTCGGTCTTAAACGAAATCGGTATCCTTGCCCATGAAGACAGTGACGTTGCGTGTAATTTGTGCGTAAATAAACTTAACCGGTGTTGCAAACTACAGGACGACCTAGCTACACGATTATCGGTCATCGAAGGGGTATGTAAGCGTAAACTTGATTGGTTGGCAGATCCGCTGGATTTTCTTAGCGAACCAATCGGATTGCGGCATTTCATAGTAAACAAAACGACGAAATGAGTAGCAATTTGCCCACGGGTGATGAATGAAGAGTAACGTAATAGAATCAACCGGGGGTATCCGACGATGACATTTACTGAAGCTCGTGTACTGTCTATGTGATAACCTCTGTGGTGAATGGTTTCGCAACATGTGTATAATTTAGCTCCCAATCTGTAGATTGACAGTTTCTTTTCGTTTCATACTTGTCCAAGTGCTTAAATTGCTTAAATGACTGTAACAAAAACAGTGTATTTCGTGCGCTATTTTATTGATGTTATTTTATGAAACGTAGGTCAAACTCTTGTTTATACGAGCACAGATCGGCTGAACTGGTTTATGTTAAGAACCAGTATTTTGCGAGCAAGGCTGAACTTTCTCTGACGGTGTCATGACATAACAATGTCCACTTTAAATTAAACAGTCCATTGTTCTTGATATCACAACACTCTTCGTCTTTCTCGCACTGACGAAGACTAACTATTTAACAGAAAAATTAACGAGATGCTTTAACAAGAATCTGTGTTATGACCGAGAAGTAAAATAAAAACGGATTTTCACACTTCCGGCAAAAATATGGTTAGTTCCTACCATCTTGCAATATACCAGACAAATGTACAAATATAAGTCATAGTCCTAGTTTGGTGAGGTAGATGTCAACATAGATAGCAATCTTTAGGACAGCCCCACTGTTCTTTGTTGCGATAAAAAGGAAAATATGGCAATACCCAATGAGAACCCCAACATACATTAAAGGACATCAAATGAAAGTATACGTTACAATCCTGATAAGTTTAAATGTATAACAACAGAGAATATATACCTGGCTATTTCATTTACAGTAAAACGTTAGAATATCATAAGTCCTTTTCTGAGACAGCAATATCTTACAAAAACAGTGTTATTTTTATAACTTGTTGGAGCAGAGTTTATAAAGATATGAATGCCCTTTCAGATTGATTTTGAATGTTAGGAGTGCAAGATGTGGGGTTACAGATTTGGTTCTAAAATCATATCAATTAAATTATTTTGTATCATCAAGTACTTTAAACTACATTTATAACGGACGGAAATCCCCGCATTATAGACGTTTATTTATGAGAAATGGCGATCAAATGTATCACGCGTTTCACATAATTACTTTAATCATCGGTAGTTATTTATCGTGCCTGGTTTCATTTCAGGCTCTCTAAACTGTTAAAATGTTGGTTGGTGAAAAAATGGGTATAAGCCCTTTAATAGTAATATCAATTCAAATATTTTATACATTTTCTTTGTACATTCACATACATCAACTGACAAATATAGAAACCATATAATGTTTTATTTTCCACGGAATCCAATTCAAAATATATATTGTCTCTATTTTCAAATATTTAAAAATCAACAATATTTAGTAAATATTATACAAGATCAGTCCACCACTACTAAAGAAACAAGAAGTTTCGATACCAAGACCATTTTTTAGTGATTTGATTCAAATCGATGTAAAAATAATCCTTAATCTAAAGACATAGACTGTATTTTACTGAATCTTTTTACAAGTCGCATGTTAGTTAAATTTTCACTTTGTACTAAATAACCAACAATAAAATATTTCAGGTCTCATATTAATTTGCATTGCTGATCTCATTTCATTACACCAGGGATTTAGAAGTGATAAACTTACGTAATTGTAAAATATGCACTGTGGTTTTAACGAGGAATTTATTGTACATTACTTTCAGAGATATGAATGCAATTATCAATTTAAGTTCATGAAATCAATCTAGGCTTTGCAACGCAGGCGCAGGCGCAACCTGTTTGATGTTTCCTTATGGTCAACAGATTAAACTTATTACTAACGTCTATATAAACAATAAGTCATTTTTTTTATTTTATCAATACGTATGAGTAACTTACCTTGTTGGCAAATTGTTTTTCTGTTTTAGGGCGTGGGGAATTGCATTTAGCCGTTTTCACCAGAGTGTTGACATTTCTGTCTAGGTTATTTGCATGAGAGTAGCATTCTCTAACTTGATTCAATCGCCGCACACTTTGTTTCACTGTTTCTTTCATGTCTTAAATTGCTAGCATCAGCGGCGGAAACCATCTTCATTGTGTTGGTCACGAATGCGCTAGACTAACACTCAGGCTTAGTAAAAAAAATTGAGTATTTCCTAGTTTATAGACAATTGGGCGCATTTACGGTTTAGGGTTTTGTGTAATTTCAATTATTCGATGCAATTCTGATTATATGAATACTTATCCTAAAAATTATTTATGTTACTATTATTAACTTACAATTAAAAACAAACTGTCGCCGTCGTTCTTCGTGCGTCGATTTGCCCGGATTTCATATCTAACACAATATCCTAATGATTAATAACTTATTATGAAAAAAAGATTTCATCAGAATGTTGGGTTAAATTAAGGAAAATATGACATCGTGTTATTGTGAAAGCCTTGTGTCTGTGAGTTATGTAAAATACATGCAACATATAAATGTTTAGATCAATATAACGTAAAATTATCACTTATAACAAAAGTAACAGAGAGTTGAAATATGTATTATCGTTACTTGAAATGAACCCTTAAATATCACGTTTGCTGATTCTGACCATGGAAGTCGTTGATTATTTGCACCTGTATCGTACTGATTTTTATATCTTTAGGGTATAATTGCAGTGATATAACTATTAAAATTGGTGAAAAGAAAACTTGACTTCGTTTGAACAAAAGCAACCTAAGAGTACCATCTTAGCGAAAGATTTGTGCTTTGAGCAGTTGTCAATGGCGTAATGACGTCAACATTTCAGTAGACTATGATATTCTTGCATTATTTGCATAATTTTTGTTTATTTTTTGCTTTTTGTATTTATTGATATGCATACATATTTCATAATGATGTCTTACATTTTGGGACATTCTGTGGTTTTTATTAGAATGAATGGACAAGTCATATTTCCTTCTATAACTATACTTTTGAATCGTCAATAGATATCATAGACCATGAGGCAGCGTTCATCAATAACGTTTACTTACCCCCAAACCTCATCAGCGGGACCCGGCTTTTACCATAGGTACATTTAGAACCAAGACACCCTTTAATACCTGCTTAACCTCTTGAACATACGTGTGTGTAAACTAGAAATAACTATAATATAGATAGTTTCCATGTGATGTCATCGACACTGATAAGACAGTTTAAGGCAGCCAACTTTGTGGGCAGAAGCTAATGCAGGCCAAAATCGGGAAATATGTGCTGCATTAAACTCACCACTGTGTTTTTATTTTTCAGTCTATTTTACTGAATTTTATATCAAATTTTACAGCTTTTATAAAGTATTTTATATATCAAAACTATATTTTGATAGTTTTAAAGGTTAAAGAAATACAACCGAAAATGATACACAGTTCATTTTGTTTTATGTATGAGCCAATAGTTTTATTTATTTCTGTGTATTAATTCTGTGTGCATTTATCAAATGTCAAAATATTGTATTCTAAAAATATCAATTTCAAGAGCTTTCCAATGGTGTATAGCTTTTAATTCTCGGATCACAAATGAAAAAATTACAAGAAAATAAAATTTACCCTTCTATACAATTCATATGAAAATCCCTTGAAGTTACCATCAAAGATGGCTGCCAAGATATGGGATTTTCACTGATGTGGAAACTATCTATAAATACAACTGATGGTTTCACTCGCTGACTGTAAGATTATCAATGTATGAATACCTACTATCACCAGAGGTATAGTGACAGTATGATACTACCATTGACAGCTTCTACCTTTTTTTATTTTATGGCCATCTATATGATATAAATAAATTTTCGTCAATTATTGTATATGTCTTTATGCTCGATATACATTTTTGCAAGTTAAATCTATCCCGGCGCTGTAATTGACTTAATTGTTACCGTTGTTTTTAACAGAAAGTATATTTGATGATTTAATATCACGCGAGGTCAGTTTCTTCCTAATGTCGTTTGACGCTACTCTACCAATTGTCTGATCCTGTTAACTTAATGTCTGTTTTCGTATGCTATTCTATAGATATTATATGACGTCTAGACGTGAAAAAGACTTTAATAAGACATTTAAAGTGATAAATTGAATGCGATGAATATATACTGAAACTCATGCCATTGGCTTATGTAATGTGTACCGTAAGCCCTTGATTATTAAACATTTATGTCGTTCAACCAGCTTGAAATGTCCAGTCTCATTTTCTTCATGAACGATCGCATGTCCATTCTGTTCAGACTATCTGGTAGCTGTACTATTATTGCAAGTATGCTTAAGACTTTGGTCAAGTACAGTTCAAAATTTGCAGATCGTTTACCGTAATGGATGGGCATTTTGTCGCCGACGGTGTATACATCATAATTGTTAGTGACACAGACCTAGAAAATAGCAGCATTTACGCGAAGGCAAGAACCTATTGCCAGATACGATGACTCAAAATGCCTTAAGAATAATTGTGTTAATTGTAAATTCTGATTGGTTTTACCTGAGGAATGGCTTGGTAACACACATTAAAGAATGAGCGAAATACAACATCATCATTATAAATATGACGTAATGATGTCACATGTGAGTGAAGTACAATTTCTAGTAAAGAACAGTAAAATGGAGGCTTTTTTATATTCATTTCCCTTCTGGCTACTTTAGCCAAATTGTATTTTTAAGAAACCAAAAAGTACCACTTCACATTTTCACATCTGTAACCAGTTATAACATGTCCTTGTGTGTGTGTGTGTGTGCGTGCGTGCGTGCGTGCGTGCGCGCGCGTGCGCGTGCGCGTGTGTGTGTGTGTGTGTGTGTGTGTCTGTGTCTCTGTGTGTGTGTGTGTGTGTGTGTCTGTGTCTGTGTCTGTGTGTGTGTGTGTGTGTGTGTGTGTGTGTGTGTGTGTGTGTGTGTGTGTCTGTGTGTGTGTGTGTGTGTGTGTGTGTGTGTGTGTGTGTGTGTGTGTGTGTGTGTGTGTGTGTGTGTGTGTGTGTGTGTGTGTGTGTGTGTGTGTGTGTGTGTGTGTGTGTGTGTGTTATCTCGTCTCTGTGTTTTGTCACTTTGACATTTACCCAGTTTTCCTTTGTCTAGAGGTCGTTTACATTTAAATATTTGTGGTAATTCTTATAGGACCTTTTTCTTATTTACCTTACAATCTGCGACTCTACACACGAGACAAGTGGCGCCCTCTATTTATTATATTTTTTATCATAATTTTCAATAAAATAGTTAGGCATACCTAAAAGATCTATTGACATTAACAATCAATAAAGTACATTATAAAGGTAGCCTAATTATTCTACGAGGGTGTAGAAATACAATAAGATCTATTGGCTTCAGAAATTGGCACTAATTAAAGATTAAAGGAACAAATTACACCCAACCACCTGTAGTCAATAAATTTGACTTAACGAACGAGGCGTCACTTGCGATGATGTGTAAAACTGAAAGAGAATTCCTTTAGCCCATGGTGCTAGTTATATTTTTGTTATCATATATATCGCTTTTCAACTTCTACTATCATGATAGTCTGAAGTCTATTAACATGTCAGTATTATTTCTTACAATCTGTTGAACAAGAATGGACCAGGATTAGGCAAATAGTTAGGCAGATATGGCAGCATATGGCCCTACTACACACGCATTGAATCTATAGAATAGCCAACAATATGGACTGACCTTAAACAGGCACGTATCTGGGCCGTGTTTGAAGTTACGCACAATAACAAGGGACATAACCTTTGCAGTAATACTTTTGAATATATCCAGTTCTTTTCAAATGAATAACAGGTAAAATGCGGACATGCGGGGAATATGAAATACTAAAATTCTGACGTGTATAAGTTTAATCATTTTAAACCTTTTCAACTTGATTGGTGTGGTAAAAAGATTTTATAACATAGAAACTACGCAAATAAAATATATTATTCCTAACCCGGGTTAGGCATCAACTTTCCGAGTGTTTTTGGTACTTTTAGATTTTCGATTTTTCTAACGGAGGTTACGCACGTGCGTAAAGTGCGTAATGGCAGAAACGCGCCTGACCTTAAAGTTGGTATACGACACTTTGGACCAGATTTTTCGCTCCCTCTCAAAGTCCTTTTCTACCTATGTAATTATGTGTTCATCTTTGTTTATACAATATATTATTAAAGATTCATCACAAAATTGGTCTCAATTCAAAATATTTTTACTTGTAGATTTGAGGGAAAACAACTACATGTACTTCCATCGAGGCATACGGATGCATCCGAAAAGAATAATGACTAGTGTGTTGCATGATCCAGTGGATTTGCCTTTGCTGTCAGGGTTAACATTGAAATTCTGTTTCATGCAGACAACATGATGTGGGTCTCTTGGATTTGTGACAAGCCTAGAGCAAATCTTGTTCCTACACACTTTGAGAAAAGCAAAAAGAGAAAAAAAAATCCGTTTCGTATTTGAAGCATTTTTAGTTTGTTTAAATAAAATGTTATAAAACTGGATGCAAGTCACGAGCTTAAATCAAAGAAAGTGTTTCTGTCATGCATTTCGTCCGCATTTTCGTTCAACTGCGACATAGTTGGTTCTGACGGATAACTGCATTAATAGTTTGTGGAAACACAGGGATGGGCAAAGCAAACCGCAACCATTGTGTAAAGATACTGAATGAAAATAAACATGCCTATAACGTCAGCAAAACAACAAAGATAAATGTTTTGATATCTCTACTGAAAATGCAATAAGAGTTGTATATCTAACAAGTTGTGATCAGTTAAATTGATAGATGTACGTTTCTAGGATATAATAATCATGTAGACTACACCTGTCGCTATTTTGATGAACTTTTTATGACGTATTCTTCCTTCGGCGAACAAAACTATCGCGATTCTGTAAATATCATTGCACTAGATACATCCTAGGGATGATTGTTCCGATGACGGAATTACCCGAGGAGTTCCGATTGTCGATATACGATGTGGATAAAAGATCACTTATTAAAAAATCATTATAGTACGTGTTTGTGATCTACAGATAAATTCAGACATAGTTCACATGTCCACATACTACAAAAATAGACAAAGCAAAACCTAAAGCGTATTTTAAGAGACAGTTCAAAATAAAAGAAAAGTTGATAAAAACTCAGTTAATACTTGAATGCCTTAGAGGGCTAGTTTGTTTGAAAGAAATTACCTAACTTCAACATATATAACGTTTAAGAAAACATTCCACCTTAACCATTCGCAGAAAATAGTAAAAGTATAGATAGATAGATAGATAGATAGATAGATAGATAGATAGATAGATAGATAGATAGATAGATAGATAGATAGATAGATAGATAGATAGATAGATAGATAGATAGATAGATAGATAGATAGATAGATAGATAGATAGATAGATGGATGGATGGATGGATGGATGGATGGATGGATGGATGGATGGATGGATGGATGGATGGATGGATGGATGGATGGATGGATGGATGGATGGATGGACGGACGGACGGACGGACGGACGGACGGACGGACGGACGGACGGACGGACGGACAGACAGACAGACAGACAGACAGACAGACAGACAGATAGATAGATAGATAGATCATTATTTGTTGCTAAATAGAAATATATTGGGATTATATACTGTTAAATATGTTTTATACGGATGGTCTACAAATTGTATAGCCCCAAGAGGCGTTAATAACCCTATTTCTCTAGTGACGTTTAAGATGACGCAAAACGTCTGTACTAAAACCTATGACAAAGGGACGCTTTTAACTTCAGTACTGTGATGTCTCCTTACATTGGTGGTGATGCACCTCATGCTGCCGCCTATGGCATTTATATATCCCATTTTCCAAGATCTGTACGAGTTTGTACTCAGAAGATTTTAATGGTAGAAACCAGTTATTCGCCGCATTCATTTTGTTGCTTCATAATGGCAGTATGCAACATTTATGCATAAAGGCATCCTGCATTTTATGGAAATGTATTAATATATAATACGCCAAGTGCGGATTAATTCTCAGCCTATTAACTCGACACATTTTAATTGCATTACCTTTTTTTTTCTCCCAAAATTAAAATGTGTTTTGTTGGTTTCTAATATTCAATAGTTTCCTTCGTGTTCTTTATTTATGACATGTTTTCACATTTTTTATCGTATTGCGTTATTAACATATGTTCATATTAAACTTTATCGCTTGGACTGTTTTATTTCAAACTTCTCTTTCGATTTCAACTTATAGATAACTGAGTCTTTTATCTTCTGTACATACTGTACATATGTCGATATTAGTCATTTTCTTTGTATTTAATATTCTTTTATCAGTTTTTACCTTCAGATGCAGGTCTTTGCTGTTACATGTAGTTGTCTCACTTTGATATGATATTTTTATTTACATTGTTTGTTTGTGAGATAGCCTTTTTGGAAAATGCGAGATTGATGCTCTCCACTAACCAGGTTTAAGCACCACGGACACTCCTTTTGCCGACTGACCGCTCATTGGCGGTTACTGCTGGGGTGTGGGTGGGGAGAGTCGGGGCGTAGGGGCGGTCGGTTTTGTGTGTAATGTCTGGTCTCGGGACGTGGGATTCGGACTTTAACATTTGCTCAACTTTGACAGATTTTCACCGGATATTGTAATCTTCCAGTTAGCATTCGGTTACGTATTTTTTTCTAAAACGCGAAAAGAAAATTAATAAAGTAAAGTTACTGAAAAAAAAATCCTATTCCTAACATGATAATCATACCTTTTACATGTACGTTACCCATGTGTTGTATTAATTTATTGTACAACTCTACTCTACTCTACAAGTCGATGTAGTTTGAACACACACCCTTCTTGACTTTCTGACATACACATAATACCTATGATCGAAAATGAATAATGTTTGTAAAAAGTAATGTCATTTAAGATAACATCCTACGTTCTAAGAATTCGTCATCACTCGGATAGTTTTGTTTCAAAGATCTGGTTTCTTTTCACTGCTTGCATTTGAGAAACCCATCAGGAAGTGCGAGGTTAGAGCTCTATAAAAACCGTTGGGTGTGCTCCATTAAATGTAATGGCTTGTCACAGTTTTGTTGGAATTTGAGCGGCATGTTCATATCTTCGTTCTTTCTTTTGACATACCTTATTCTTATAAGACCGTTTCTTTTTTCCTATTGATAATTGCAATATATGTAGCCGTACCATGTCGTTTTTTATTATCTAATGGTAATTACCTGAATTCTAAAATCCTATCAATGGTTTAATTGCTATTGTCCTTATGTTGTTATTAGAAAAATCATTTAATGCGCTAGTTGTTATTCTTGTCTAATTAATAGAAAGTCCCTTTGATGTCTTAATACCACGCAAGTCTACCGTTTATTTATGTGGTTCTTACAATTGTCTGATCTTGTTTACTTTATATCTATTAACGTATTCTAAACCAAGATTTGCTGATGTCTAGACATAAAATATACGTATTCCTTACAAAGTATGCTTTCAATATGATCAATTATGTCTTATAAATATATTGCGAATGGGCAATGACATTGGTTTGTGAACTGAGTACCTTAACAAATTATAATTATAACACGTTCGGCCTTCAATTAGCTTGGAATGTTCAATCTTATTTTTCTCCCTGTGAAATCGTATATCCAGTGCAAATTATACTGTCTGCTAACTATTCAATAATTGAAGGAAAACAGCTTCTTTGGAGCCCATACAGACTACAAATTTCTGATCCTTGACCAAGACGGATCGTCAATAACTACTGGTGCGTTAATGGTACCTGTTAACATAGTAAAATATCAACATTCACGTTCGTTTTGTCTGGCCACTGACGCAGACCTGGCATTGAGTAGTAATTTTAAAATGAATAATAAAGCAAGCAGTTTACACCAGACTGGCGCATCTAAAGTAAACAATTCATCATGTCGTGCATGGTGCTATAGAGCAGCCTGCGCTGTCAGTAATACCATTAAAATGCTATTTATTGCAGACAACATGTGGTTAGTATGTTGTTGTTTTTTGTCACGAGCTTCGGGTAAATATTGTCCCTACACACCGGTCTGCATATAAAAACAATTCAGGAAAAGAAAAATACATTTTCGTTTTTACGGACATTTCTAGGGAAGCCTAAGCAAATGCATTCTAGTCACGAGCTAAGAAAGAATGGATTTTGATCATAACAAATGGTTCAGCAAGAAACACTTCTGTGCGCATTTATAGCTCTTTAAATTTTTACATTAGCAGTATTTGAATTATAAAGATGGAAAAAGTGAAACTTAAATTTTAAATCTTTACGTTAATATTCCATTTTTACAGTCTAAAATTTAGACTAAAATGTTTTATATACGTTTCTTGTATTTACTTAACTTATATTATATACATGGTATTTATATTACTTTCGAGAAACATCCTATATTTGAAGCCATTTTTGTAATACACATCATTTCCGACTATAAATCTCCATAACCAAAACAATCTTAGTAAAACCTTTTTCTAATGGGCTAAACATTGGCTTGATCAATAGAAACAAGAAGAAAACTCGCGGTTGTTCAACACCTTATGCGCAAAAATGAGGATGTGTTTAAATGAAAGAAATAAATGGAAAACTTGAATGGGTATCGTAAAGTGTGTATGATCATGACCTAGGTTTAGGTCGCATACATACAAAAATCTTAGGTCGATAAAATTATAGTTAGTTGCCCATTATATATTTTATATACCGTAGTTTGTTACCTGTCTCCCCTTTTTTTTAGTTGTGGGCTGCTACACTGTTATGCTAATTTAATTGCAAGATGCACTAAAAACCCTTGGAATAAAAAGCTCTTCCTTTGCAAAACACGAAAGAGTATGACGTATGCCAACAGCCACGATACATGTTATTCCTGCTATATAAATTTCTTCCAATAAGGGGCATCGGAAAAACGAGCAAATTGCAGATTTGAGCATTTATGTGGACGATAACAAGAAGAAAACTCGCGGTTGTTCAACACCTAATGCGCAAAAAGGAGCATAAATTAAGGACATAAGTGGAAAGCTTGAATGGTTATCGTAAAGTATGTAGGATCATGACCTATGTTTAGGTCGCATACATACAAAATCTTAGGTCGATAAAAGTATAGTTAGTTGCCCATTATATATTTTATATACCCTAGTTTTGTTACCTGTCGCTCTGCTTTTTTCGTTGTGGTCTGCTACACTGTTGTGCTAAATTAATTGCAAGATGCACTAAAACCCTTGCAATACAAAAGCTCTTCTTTTTTAAAACACAAAAAGTATGCCAACAGCCACGATACATGTTATTTCTGCTTTATAAATTACTTCCAATGATGATTACGGGGAGAGATGTCTCTAAGTTATTGAACTTGTATCTCAACCCGTTTGCCTATATTTAGTTGTAACTCATACCATGGTTTGTAAAAACATGTATATACTTGGCAATAAAATAAGTTTAAACCAAACTTCCAATGATGGAGAGCGTCGGCTTGCGGATCGGTAGGTCGTGGGTTCGAACCCCGGCCGGGTCATACCAAAGACTTTAAAGTTGGTAGTAGTGGCTTCCCTCCTAACGCTCGGGGCTACGGGGACAGCATTACGCCTGACTCGTCGGTGTCAGTATAATGGACCGGCCGGGTTCAGTCCCTGGGTACCTCATAAGTGCCCCTGTGCTGTAATGATAGAAATGTCGCTGCGCAGTAACGGCAAAAATGCCGGCTAATCCCATCCCATCCCAATGATGGACATCAGAAAAAAGAACAAGTTGCAGATTTGAGCATTTATGTGGACGATAGTATGACTCTTTTTTGTATCTAACCCTCTTTCGTTCTCTCTCACTTGTACTCATTGTGCGTCCTTGAATTCACAGTTGTCCTGTCGCGTTATATAATTTCATGTTTTTCTTTATTTTATATATATCCATAAAATGTTAACAGATTATGTTTATATATGTATAATCTGTATGCATCACTCAATAAAATCACTGAAATAACAAAAGTGTATATTACCGCCATACCGCAAAGGCAAAAATGTCAACTAAAACATTAACTTCACCCACTCTTGGAAGTTGCCTATTGGGGTTGAAAGAAACATTAATTTGAAAACACAAACTTATTTTCAAAAATTACAATAGAAATCACATACAAATACGATGGGAGTATAATGGTGGTGCCGAAGGATTTTAAAAGCTGCGCTTGGCAGTCCGAATAGCGCTCAATGTGTCTAGGAGGATTGTTCTCTAACATCGCTATTTGTAATGTATATAAGAAAAAGGACATATGTCAATACAACTTAAATCTGAACTGCATTTGCTCTTATTAATGTGTTAGCGAAAACATCGGGGAAATGTATGCAGACAAAACTATGACAAGATAGAGTCTTTTCTAAACCTAATATATCTGATTCTGTGACTGTTTCATTGCAAGATTTCTTTTTGCAGCCACAAAAACATCAAATATGTCTCGAAAGTATTTCCCCAACTGTTTTTATTCTCGTCACCGATTGTCTGTCATACCGTCCTGGATTTTCTACGCCATGTAATTTGATTGCTTGGGTTATAGAATTATACAGGGAGGTAAAAAGACAGTAAAGGATTGCCACTTTGATTGGCTGTTTACTTATAAGCAAGGGGCCAAATACATTTAATATAATTACTAATTACCAAATGCGATTAGTGTCATTCTTTTAAATATATCACTTAAGAAAAGTAATACTAAGTTTGCTAAATCAAAATTTACAGGTGTTTATTACTTGTGTGTATGTGTATATATTTTTTGAAAATATTTATTTATTTATTTTATTTATTTATTTATTTATTTATTTATTTATTTATTTATTTATTTATTTATTTATTTATTTATTTATTTATTTATTTATTTATTTATCTGTCTATCTATCTATCTATCTATCTATCTATCTTTCAATCTATCTATCTATCTATCTATCTATTTATTTATCATATCGATATCATGCTAAATATGGACAAAAATAGTTCCAACACTTAGAAGATTGTTAAGCCCAGTAGCTTAATAACTATGTTTCTTTTTGCAAACAAAGACCTATTGATAGTATATCGTTTTATAATTGATAAGCGTAATTTCTTAACAAACTGCTATATAATATTTTAATGTAATAACATGTATATAATGTTACACTGTTCAATATTCAGATGAAATAACGTATATAATATTACACTGTTCGATATTCAAATGTAATAACATACATAAAATATTACACTGTTCAATAATTAAATGTAATGACATGTATATAATATTACACTGTTCAATATTCAAATGTCAAAACATGTATATATCTTTGCTCTGTTCCTTAGGTTTCACAAACGTGATAAATGTGCGATTGTTATCGCCATCGGGGTTACGTAAATGATGCCCAATGTTTATCCGCCATTGCCGAAGTTGTCAGAAGCGTTGTATCAATCCTGTTGTTCCAGAAGACAGTACAGTTCCTTAATTTGTTTCCCGACTACTCAATTATCTGTGTCACAATGACCAGGGTCTTCCATCTCACGGTATGTTAAATTCGAAATTATCCAACACAATCTAATTGTGTTTGCATGTACTAAGTTGGTGTGATGTGTGATTTGAATACATTGTAGCCTATTTAATAAACCTTTGTCGTACGTATTTACCCATCTATCATTTATCTCGGATATTAGTTCACATAGGTATACACGTCCTATTACGACAAAAATACAGTTGTGTGCCATGCACTTATATTTTTAATTTATTTACATTTTTTTATTTTTTTATTTATTTATTTATTAATTGATTTATTGATTTATTTATTTATCCATCTATCTATCTCTTTATTTACATTTAATTTCATTTATTTATATTTATTTATTTTTGTTGTTTATTTATTTATTTATTTATTTATTTATTTATATATTTATTTATTTATTTTTATTCATTCATTCATTTATATGCACCAACTGTTAATTAGCCTCAGTTGAAGTTTACATAATTCAGTAGTACTTGTATTTTTTTCAGCAAATTTATTTATAGCCAGTTCAATTGGATTCCTTATTAAGATCTGTTAAACTGTATTACTTTACGAATTATTAATGTAACACTAACGCTTAGTATTCGAGTACCCATTCAGTCAATTGTTTTTCCAAACCCTTTTTCTTCCTCCATCCATCATGTAACGAGTCTTACTTAGACTGTCTTCTAACGATATAATTAGTGCAGAACAACATACCAATTTAGGTAAAAAAAACTGCAAGATTTGCAGACCGTTGACCGTGGAGAACCTTTGGTCAACATTGGAGCGTTACTGGTGATAATGACAGTCATGGTAACTAGTCATCACGCAAGTTAATATGTCTGGCGAAGGACACAGACTTACGATTTTATCTGCAATTTTAAGTGAGACAGCCGGAGAAGGATGATCACCAGATACGATTATTTTAATTTCCACGTATTGCTTCTGCTTCCTGCTTTACTATATAAACTAAGGCACTTATGCAGATTTAAAATGACCAAAAAATGTCCAAAGCTTAGGTTTGTTTATTTTGATGATTCCCGTCATTGTTTTCATTGGTATCGACTGGGTGAGTATTGACGCTATTAAATAGCATTATGAGCTAGGGAGATTGTCATTCGGAAGTTGCGTTTTTTAGCAGCGTAAATAAATCATCAACCCGAATAAAGTGGTTTAATGGACAATAACTTCTAACAAAGTATCATTATAAATATGAATATACGAACATGAATGAATTTCATATGACCGATTTTGCTGTTTTCTATCTCGTGATTGGGCATATTGGTGAGAATGTCATTATTTTTAGGTGTAATACCTGGTGTATTCACAACTGTTCAGTAATACTGAGGAAGGAAGTGTAAGACTGCTGAAAGTAGCACAGGTAAAACAACACAGAGTTGTGAAATTCTTACAAATAAGTTTGTTGGGTTTTTTCCAAGTCGTCGATTTTTCTTTGTATATGCTGTTACAACAAGAACGTTTTTATTTATTGTTTTCCAAGTCGGTAACTGTTGATTTTTTTATATGTTGTTTTGTCTTTTTTTTATTTACTCTGTATGTTAAGTCTAGTAGTAGTCATATTTTCCATATCTGTAGTAATTCTAATAGGGCTTTTTTCTTATATTTCAAAAAATGAACGTAATATTTCTAATTTTTGTCGGAACATGTTGTTTTTTTCCATTTTCTTTTGTAATATTTTTTAAATCAAGGAAAAGGGTATTATTCATTAACATTCAAGATTCGTGTAGATTTAGTAAATTATGCTTCAATTTCCTCTACAGATGAGGTGTAATTAGAGTTTTATTTATAATGTTCCATAGGTCAGAAAATGTTTAAGTATTTTAATAACATTTGTGAAATTGAGTGATCGTCATCATATACATGCAGATATATTTATATAGATTATTTAACTTATATTTAAACTATGTCATGTTTCTTTTAAATATGTATAACTCCTTATTTTACAAAGATAAAGTATGATCACAGCACTCGACGCATTTTAGAATCTTTTCATAGAGCCATACCACCCCTTCTGTTGAAAACAGTGCATGGTATATTGCATGATCGCAGAGATTTAGCCTGTATTGTCAGTGATTAATTTTGAAATGCTATTTCTTGCAGACAACATGTTGTGAGTCTCACTGATTCGTGAATCAATATAAAGATGTCTGGAAAGAATGAATTAAAAGCTGAAATTATATTAAATTCAGGTGCAAACATATGGGTGATGATTTTATATAATAGGCTAAGATTACTTTTTATTATTATAAGTAACAAAACGCCAGGCTTTTAGTTATAAAAGCAACATAAACGCTAAAGGTAAAGAAAAACAACAACACTGTACCAGTTTAAAACTGTTTTTATAAGTATAACAATAACAGCCATAAAAAAACATAAACTTCCCACGTTACGCTTATGACTTATTGTTGCAGAAACACTTATTTTAATTGCATTCACAAATAGCAATTAAGAATCTGTAATTTTGAAAGGTGTGTTGTGTTTTTGCTTGTCGTTATTATTCTTGTGGCTTGTTTTCTGTTATACCACCTTGATTGCTAATTCCGTGTAAATTAATTTGTTGCGGAAGCAAATCAAATTGAGGCAGCAAGTTCCTGTGGGATTGCCACTTCGTTAGCAATCTTAATGGGAAGAAGATGCTTAAATAATTAATCCTTTCATTTTAACAAAACAGTAACTATTTTGTATTTTTATATCAGATATAAATATATTATTTATTTATTTATTTATATTTTTATTTATTTGTTTGTTTATTTATTTATTTATATTGTGTTATGTTATGTTGTGTTATGTTATGTTATATTATATTATAATATATTATATTATATTATATTATATTA
>CM017566.1:27405595-27525595 GCA_007844125.1 Sinonovacula constricta | reverse complement strand
CATAATTCCATAGATTACGACTTTTCAAGATTTAGACAAAAGCTTTTAGCTGAAGTGAATATTTATTTATTCTTTTCGTTCTTACACTTTTCTCCATTAGACTACTTAATGACTTAAATGATACCTTCTTCTTTAAGATATAACTTTATCGACGTGGCCGACAAACCCGTCCTAATGTCTCTAAATGCATTATTCGTATTTTTATAAGTCAAGAGAACCTTAAATTATTGCGCGTGTACTATACCAAGTCCAGCATAGTTAACTTTTACATTTGATATTCATCCGCCTCTATATCATGACATGAATATTTGAATTTCACATCATATTTTATGCCTCAAAGGTCAATTAATATTTTATCATATGATCCAACTTAAGCCTTATTGGTCCTTGTTCTTATTTCTTGGCATAGCAAAATTATTCTCATATTTCAAATGTTTACATATGACGTAGACAGCGCGTGCTCTTCTTCCCGAGCTCCGATTGCAATCGGAACTCCTCGGGTAATTCCGTCCTCGGGAAAATCATCCCTCGGATATATCTGGTGCAAAGATACTTACTGAAATCAAGATCGTTTTGTTCGCCGGAAGACGGAAGAACAATATGCCTAAAATGCAGTTCGTACAAAACATAAACAATGCCATCGTTTGACAGCTGCTTGTCTAATGCGATAGGTAAATTAATGAATAATTTAAATTTGAAGCCGCCGCCGCAAATTGAACTTTTACAGGCATCGTATTTGGTGAACTGTCATCCGAGCTGCCATCTTTGTTTTGACGTCTGTCACAAAAGTAGTCCCATTTAGGGAAATGGCTGAGGTGATCCGACTGTCTACATACATCCGAGAGATGATTGGTGAATTATCCGAAGTGTTCCGATTGCTCTGACAGGTCTCATTTTTACAGACTAGATATATGAAAATAATTGTTTTTAATAGCAAAAACTGTTCAGAAACCGTTTGTGTTTGTAAAATGCAAAATAATCAACGCTTCACAAAATCACACGTTGTTAGCCTCGGTGATTCGTGACAGGCTCAAAGCCAACTAGTCATTGTCGCCCAGTTGATCCATTAACATGGCTATATTAAAAAAGGAAACTGCTTCGTCTTTGTTGAAACAGTTGTTCTCTTTTTAACTGGAGAAAGCTTTACGGATTGCACACGAAATTCGATTAAAAATTGCGTTGGGCGTATGCCAAAGAGTTTTTCGAAAGTTGTAGCCCGGATGCCTGGAACACCTCGGAGATTACGGAGATAGTCGTGATGTTATCAATGGAGCACAATGGAGCCGTGGAATAACCCGTTTTGTAATAAAAACCTGTTTTGTAGTAAACTTTGATTTCGTCAAGAATCTTGATGATTTTTTTTAACAAAAGTGTTGGATTTTGTATAAAAACTAAAAGCACCATTTTTTCTTATTTAAACAATATTGGTATATATTGGAGACATTTGAATTTTTTAATCCGTTGTAATAAACTTTTCTAAAAAAAAAAATTATTTTTTATTTTTTTTTTTTTATTTTTTTTTTTTTTTTTTTTTGAATTTTTTTTTTTTTACATTTTCTTGCCTTAAGCATAACTTTGTGGCATTTAAAGTTGCTTTCATAAACTATTTAGACATTTCTAATCTTGTGTCTTTTCACTATTATAAGAGGAAAACATGTTTTGTTGTTTTTTGTCTAGACTCTTAATGACTTCAGAACAAAGGTGTTGGATTTGGTCCAAAATATGATCATATACCATTTTCTTTCATTTCAACAATATTCGGGACATTTTGGAGACGTTTGATTTTCAACCCCTTTTAAAATAAACTTATTATTTAATCAATATCTACATTGTATTGCCTGAAATGGGTGATAATCGTGAATAACCCTTGTTTTTTGTTTTTCTTCGTAAGTTTAAA
Source organism: Sinonovacula constricta (assembly GCA_007844125.1). Classification (NCBI taxonomy): domain Eukaryota; kingdom Metazoa; phylum Mollusca; class Bivalvia; order Cardiida; family Solecurtidae; genus Sinonovacula; species Sinonovacula constricta. The sequence goes on along the minus strand of CM017566.1, from coordinate 27,523,698 downwards.
TTAATCAATTTTGTGAAACAAAAGTTTCTTAGATTTAAGACACGACATACCTAACTCAATAAAATATAAGTGGTAAATTTCCTTTGTTGCTAAGTTTCGAGTAAATATAAGGGTGGTTCCACAATTGGTCAGACCGGTGTCGGCACATTGGGCCTGCAAGTTAGCCGATGGATAGAGTGTCGGCTTCATGAATGGAGTTCACCGAGTTGCGACATACCAAATTCATAAAATATACGTTGTAAATTTCCCTTGTTGCTAACGCTCAAGTAAATATAAGGGAAGTTCCACAATTGTTCAGGACTGTGTCACTACAGTGTGACTGGATCTGCTAACATGCCAGTTTATGGCATGCTATAGACATTGAAGGCAACACTTTATATATGCGTCATGTAAACACAGTCTCTGGTTAAATAAAAATTTGGAAGTTTGTTGTAAGGACAAATAATCTAACAAACAAATAATTCTGTGTGCTAAACATAAACCCTTCGTTTTAACCACTCGTACCCTTCCTGAGTAAACCGGCCGCAATAGCTCAGGTGGTAGAGCGTCGGCTTGCGATTCTGGAGGTCGTGGGTTCAAACCCCGGCCGGGTCAAGCCAAAGACTTTATAGTTAGTAGTAGTGGCTTCCCTCCTAACGCTCGGGGCTAAGGGGACAGCATTACGCCTGACTCGTCGGTGTCAGTATAATGGACCGGCCGGGTTCAGTCCCTGGGCACCTCATTAAGTGCCCCTGTGCTATAATGATAGAAATGTCGCTGCATAGTATCGGCAAAAATGCCGGCTAATTCCATCTCACTCCCATACCTCTTGAACAACAATTTTAACAGCAAAAAATACTGAACAAGAATTCCTAGAAATAATCCATCATCCCAGACCACGTTAAAATGAATGGGAGACTCCAAAAATATGTTCTTGGTTTTTCTTGTTAATGCATCTTCATGATAGAATTACGGTAATTATACTGAACTCCGGCTATTACTGCCGGAGGAAGGTCCGAGCCCAATGTCTTGGTGGAACCAGTAACGCATAACATGACAGCTGGAGAACCAATGTATGGCGTATGTTTTAAGACATAATTATAACAGATTACTTTTTTAAGTGAAAAACATATCATTTTGCGGCATTTAAATTTGTTTCCGTAAACTTTTGAGAATCTTCAATTTTCAGCCTAATGCGAAATTTTTCTATGTTCTTTTCATTGCTATAAAAGGAAATCCCATTTTATGGTAAACTTAGTTTTCGTCCAGAATCTTAACTATTTCATATTAGTTCGGATAGAAACCGAACGTTCGAATGTACTGTTAGCATTCGAACGTTTGGTAAACAAAAAGACACTTTTTCTTTAAAAAAAAAGATGTTTTCAATAAACTGAAATCATATAACAAAAATCTACGAAGGCCATACTGTTTCTTGTATTAAACGATGATTGTTCACACCTTAACAGTTTAACCATCCCACCTGACAAGGGAATAATATAACCTGAACACTATTAATTCAGAGTCTGAACTAACATGATTCGGGTTATATATAATACACCCTTTTCTCTCATTGTCACATTATTTGGTACATTTTGAAGATATTTGAATTTCCACCCGTTTTGTAGTAATTTTTTTAAAAAATGTTGAAAACAAAACTGGCTAGTATTATTTTGGTATTTTGTACAATAGGGGGGTATCATTTTAGATATTATTTGTTTCACTGTTTTTGATCATTTGTCCAAACATACCCTGTTATTGTGTAGAACACTTCCCATGATGTTTAGTACAGTTTATTTATTAATTTATTATTTATTAACTGTTTTAACATTTTATGTTGTATTTATAATTGTGTTGGTTTATAATACGTTAATATTGTAATTATTTTGGGGAAAACTTTTCCAATGTTGGAAACCAGGGCCAAATTGTGCAAATACAAAAGAAACAGGGCCTATACGGAAAAACGATCTGATTGATTTACACCAAAACGCAGCGAAGTTGACAGCGCGCGCTTTATCTGCCGTTCCTTATTAGTGAAGATGAATCAAGTAACCATGTTGACGTTAATAAGTAACACCGATATTCAATCCGTTAACAATTGAAATTATTACAATTTGGCTTAATTAATATTTTCTTTTCTGGCCTTGGTCAGCTACATCAAGCATCGCCCTACGGGCTTGAGCACACATGGCAGTTCGTGGTCAAATCTCTGTTCTATTGCAAAATCACAGTTTATAGCATCAGGCAAATAGATATTTGCTGACGTACTCGTTTGTGTATAATGGTTTGATCTTGACATGTAGATAGTAGTAGTAGTAGTAGAAGTAGTAGTCGTAGTAGTAGTAGTAGTAGTAATAGTAGTAGTAGTTGTAGTAGTAGTAGTAGTTGAAGTAGTAGTAGTAGTTGAAGTAGTAGTAGTAGTAGTAGTAGTAGTAGTAGTAATAGTAGTAGTAGTTGTAGTAGTAGTTGAAGTAGTAGTAGTAGTAGTAGTAGTAGTAGTAGTTGTAATAGTAGTAGTAGTTGTAGTAGTAGTTGTTGTAGTAGTAGTAGTAGTAGTAGTAGTAGAAGTAGTAGTAGTAGCAATAGTAGTAGTAGAAGTAGTAGTAGTAGTAATAGTAGTAGTTGTTGTAGTATTAGTAGTAGTAGTAAAAGTAGTAGTTGTAGTAGTAGTAGTAGTAGTAGTAGTAGTAGTAGTTGTAATAGTAGTAGTAGTTGTAGTAGTAGTTATTGTAGTAGTTGTAGTAATAGTAGTAGTAGTAGTAGTAGTAGTAGTAGTAGTAGTAGTAGTAGTAGTAATAGTAGTAGTAGTAGTAGTAGTAGTAGTAGTAGTAGTAGTAGTAGTAATAGTAGTAGTAGTTGTAGTAGTAGTAGTAGTAGTAGTAGTAGTAGTAGTAGAAGTTGTAATAGTAGTAGTAGTTGTAGTAGTAGTTGTTGTAGTAGTTGTAATAGTAGTAGTAGTAGTAGTAGTAGTAGTAGTAGTTGTAATAGTAGTAGTAGTTGTAGTAGTAGTTGTTGTAATAGTAGTAGTAGTAGTAGTAGTAGTAGTAGTAGTTGTTGTAATAGTAGTAGCAGTAGTTGTTGTAATAGTAGTAATAGTAGCAGTAGTAGTAGTAGTTGTAATAGTAGAAGTAGTTGTAGTAGTAGTTGTTGTAGTAGTAGTAGTAGTAGTAGTAGTAGTAGTAGAAGTAGTTGTAGTAGTAATAGTAGTAGTAGAAGTAGTAGTAGTAGTAATAGTAGTAGTTGTTGTAGTAGTAGTAGTAGTAGTAATAGTAGTAGTTGTAGTAGTAGTAGTAGTAGTAGTAGTTGTAGTAGTTGTAATAGTAGTAGTAGTTGTAGTAGTAGTAGTGATAGTAGTAGTAGTAGTAATAGTAGTAGTTGTAGTAGTAGTAGTAGTAGTAGTAGTAGTAGTAGTAGTAGTTGTAATAGTAGTAGTAGTTGTAGTAGTAGTAGTTGTAGTAGTAGTTGTTGAAGAAGAAGAAGAAGAAGAAGAAGAAGAAGAAGAAGAAGAAGAAGAAGAAGAAGAAACTGTGACAGTCCAAATGGCAAGACAAAAATGATAACTTGTAAGACGGTTAGATAATTGAGTCTAAGTTCTCCTTAATTAAATATTAACATGCTGAAATTAATTAATATTAATATAATTAATAGTAAGTTAGGAATGCTCATGCAAGAATAAAACAGAACACTGAAGGGTTCCAACTTCGTGTGCCATCTTCATCCATAGTGAATGTCAAATTCCGTTTTTAATTAAAGTTTGTTTTTGGCCATTTTCTAAAATATTATATTCATGCAGCCATCAGCGGAGAATTTCTGTCTCGAGTAAGTACACTGTTACACATAGCTTTTGATTTGCTGAGATATATATGCACCAACTCAAAATAAAACCTAGTAACTTTTCATATACATACACATTTACTGTGGCTGATAATTGTATTTTGCAAAATGTTTAATTTATTTTCTTGTTAAGATACTGTTTACTAATTTATGTTTTATATAATACAATAACGATCACTAATTGTCAATTTTCGGTTCGTCTAGTTTAATGGAAGTGAATTTAGCCTACAGCTGTACAACTTTGAGCTCGAGTCTTTGATCGCTCTCAGTCTTCTTATTGGTACAATTTTGGTTCAAATTTAAATCCTGCGCAATAGGATGTCTGGAGTTAGTTTCAGATTCAAGCTTAAAAGTTTTAATAATTTTCCTCATAAATTTGTTTTTTTAATTTTACTTGTGTTCAAGGCAAGTGAAAGAGTATAATTATGAATACAGGCCGATAAGTAACCACTAATATATCATTGTTAACTGGCTTGCTGTTTTTATAAGGAATTCCTTTTTTTAATAATTTCGAACTCACACTTTCATACTGTGGTTACTTACTATCAAAACTCAAGTATGTTTCTAAATCACTTTATTTCACAAGGATCTAATAATGCTGAATTGAAATGTGCAATATCACACATACATAATAAACAATTTTACAAATACAGTCACCTTACGAAATGCATAATAATTCACAAAGGCATAACATAGTTTAAAATAATATCTATTTTTAATAACATACATATTTATAAAGTATAAGCAATGCATACACCTATATAAACACATACATTATTTTAAAAACATAAATATTTTTTTTAAATATGTCTTTCCCCAAAACAATGTGTTCAGAAATGCTGATGCATAAACAAAACAAATTAAATATTTATAATAATAAGCCATCTATTCATAATAACAATTTATTATAAAAAAATAAAGTATTTGCAATTGAACATAATTAACAAACAAAAATTGTCAAAGGGAGATAAGTCAGTTGATTCTATTTAAGTTATTATAACACAGTTGTCTGCCTTTGTAATAATATTATATTAAGAGTTCTCAGTTACATCGTCGTGAAAGGTCTGAAGATCTATATTAAACCATTCAGTGAACACGAGGTATATCAAGTTGCATATGTCAATAATCCACAGAACCTTTTTTAGAATAAAAAAGGGTATTTCAAGTGCTGTTGCACTGATATGAAAGGTAAAGAAAGAGTAAACATAGGTAGATCTATTAAAATTGTTGGTCTTGTGCTGTCTCTATTATTGGGTACAACAGTAGGCGGAGGTGTGTGTGTAGGGGGGAGGGGGGCTATTTTTTGTACCTTCATTTGAATAGGACATACCTATATATAAACATACAGTTGAGTTTAAACATTTATATGGTGCACTGAATTACTAAAATTGCAACCATGAACACAAAACTTGATATGATTAAATTCTCAGTACATTTATCTCATGTATTTGTTGATATGAATTGATATTGTATTAAGTTACCAAACATACTAAATACAAATTTAATTTAAGTGCAATTATTTTACAGCATAAATTAAGAAATTTACTATAACTTGCGAAATAAGCATAACTATCATTGGTACTGCATGTGTTGACATAAACAATATTTATTTCTGACTCATATAAAAATAATCCAAAGTTCGCTAATAAGTAAAAACTCAAAACAAAATGCACACGCCAAATTGAGTACAAACCAAAGTTCAATTCATAAAATCAAATATCATTACAAAATGAAAAATCAAAATTGAGTATAAACTAAAGTTCATTTAATAATTCAAAATAAAATGAAAAAGCAAAGTTGAGTATAATATGTGCCTTCCAGATAATAATAATAAACAATGATTCAATATTTCAAGTTTCATTTGATTATTTGACAATGATCAATATACTTTACTAACAATTGAACAAGTTTCTGGACAGGAAATGTTAATGTATGTTATAAACACTAAGGTTTCTTCAACCAATGCAGGACATAATTGGCTTTTTTTCCTCAAACGTACACAGTTTTAAACTGTCATATACGCCAAGCACTAGTAGCTAGTCTTTTTCTCTACCTACCAGCCTCTAAAGCTCCACCCACTATCTCTACCCAGCAGCCTACTACCTCTACCTATCAGTACCTATCAGCCTTCTAGGCTCCACCCACTATCTCTCCACCTATCAGCCTACCAAACTCCACAGACTACCTCTGAGCCTTCTAAGATGCACTCACTATCAGTCTACTAAGCTCCACCCACTATCTCCCTATCTATCGGCCTACTTAACTCCACCATTATCTCTCAACTTATCAGTAGCTATCAGCCTATTAAGCTCTGCCCACTACATCTCTACCTGTCAGCCTACTTCACTCACCAACTATCTCTCTACCTGTCAGCCTACTAGACTCCACCCACTATCTCTCTACTTATGAGCCTACTACACTCCGCCGACTATCTCTCTATCAGCCTAATATGCTCCATCCACTATCTCTCTACCTGTCAACTTACTAAGCTCCACCCACTATCTCTCTGCTTATCAGCCTACTATACTCCACCCACTATCTCTCTACTTATCAGCCAACTACACTCCACCCACTAAATCTCTAATTATCAGTCTATTACACTCCATCCACTTTCTCTCTATCAGCCTAATATGCTCCACCCAATATGTCCCTAAATATCAGCCTACTAAGCTCCACCCACTATCTCTCTATCAGCCTTATATGCTCCATCCACTATCTCTTTAACTATCAGTCGAATAAGCTCCAACCACAAACTGTCTATCAGCCTACTAAGCTCCACCCACTATCTATCAGCCTACTAAGTTCCATCACTATCTCTCTATCAGCCTACTAAGCTCCACCCACTATCTCTCTATCAGCCTACTATGCTCCACCCACTATCTCTCTAGCTATCAGCCTATTAAGCGCCACCCACTATATTTCTAACTATCAGCCTACTAAGCTTCACCCACTACCTCTCTATCAGCCTAATATGGTCCACTCACAATCTTTCTAACTATCAGTCTAATAAGCTCCTCCCACTATCTCTTTATCAGCCTAATATGCTCCATCTATTATCTCTCTACCAGCTTATTAAGCTCCATCCTCCATCCATCTATAAATGTTCAATCTGTTTCCTTAATGATAAAACCTACAGCAGAGTTTAAACAAAATGGCTTTGGATATGGCCAAAAGTGCCATTACAAAGTTAATAGAGGAATATAATATGGTGACAAAAATACAGCATAAACATTAAGACAATGAATACAACATCGTGGATTTCAAATATAGTCATCTAGCCATTCGAAAATATTCTTAAATAAAACAAATGCCCTTGAAAGCTAATACTATCATGTTCTGAAGAAAATACCAAATACCTGCAAAAATATATTAATACATTCACCAAATTCAAACAAATAGTATCAAATGCAAGTGAGCAAAAATGAAATCATTAAAAATGAGGGGGGGTGGGTTTCTTTTGTGAGTAACATATATAAAGTATATAAAAATCTAGTTTTTAGCTTATTCTTTCAAGGTATACAAACAAAAACAATAAAACAGATAAAAACACAAATGAAAACAAAACAAATACAATACAAACATGTAGAAAATGATATTAATTAAACAAAATAAATGACCCTTTACCTAACATTTAACAGCAATTACAACAAAAGTACATAAATGTAGATTAAATACAGTATGAACAATATCAAAGTCAACAATATAACACATACAATCAACATTAATAGTGAAGAAAGCACCAAATCCTGTCTTAAAATACACACCTGGAGACAGAAAAGTTACAACCTGAAATTTTTGTGGGTGTCTGTTGTCTAGTGATAAGTGGTTGAGAGGAATCTGGGTCAAAAAGGCCCAAAACCAAAAAGGCCCAGTACTAAACTGGCCCAGGACCGACACGGCCTGAACCAGAAAGGCCCGTACCATAAAGGTCCTACATCTGAAATTTTATTCACATCAAGTTTATCACATGTTAATTTCAATAGCATTTAAATTAAGAAAATTATCAGTATTGTATGAAAAACACCTTCAAACTCACAAAAACTGCCCCAAAAACTGAAGTAACTATGTTCCGCGCAGAAAGATTAAAAAAAAAGTTAAAGACCTACAATGAAAGCACTTCCATAAGGATATTACAAGATGAAACGCTCAGCATTTCTATCGTCTTTATTGCCCTCAATTACTTATTTTCATCGACAGTAATTAAGAGATAAGGGGATTAGTGAAACAATAATACATTAAATAATATACAGCTTCTTTAACAAATAAATAAAATACATGTACATATTACAACACACATATGGGCCTTTATGACCCCCTATTTGTGGGCAGTTCCAGTACCCTTAAAACATGGGCCTTTTTGTTTCGTTCCGTTTTGGACCAAGCAATTTCAGATTTGGGCCTTTACGACTCAACACTGTTGGGAGATGCTGGACTGCAAGTTGGAGGGTCTCTGGTTCAAACCGAGAAAAGGCCCGATAGATGTTAATCCTTGAGCAGGACTATTTACAATACATTGCTCCGGGTACTCAGTGTTCTACCCATGAAATAGGCAGTCACGAGGGATTAAAGAACATGATTCCAAATAGACTAATAACAAAAAGGTTTAGGCTCACCTGAAACATGTAATGCCATAAACATTTGTTTTCTTCTACATGCCTACCTACTCCTACTGATCCTCTATTGTTTGTACACTGTAAATTACAATTTTTTGCCCACCTGATGACATTCAAGACATCATTTTTTAACAAAAGGTTTCATGACAGCAACATAATTTAAATAAACCTGAAGAAGATATGCCACGAATCGAAACATTGTCACAGCGAAGTTTGTTTTATTTTAAAAAACATCATAAACGTTTGTCAAAATACATAAATGACAGTAAATGTGTATACTTATACCTAATAAAGTATTTCTGAGCAAGAAAAATCCTGTCCCTAACGAAGATTGAGCCCAGGACCTTCTGTACTGTAGGCTGACACTCAACCACGTCGCTAAAGTGTTAATCCATCAGACAAGGCTACAAGCTTGGAAGTGCTAAATAAATATTAGCTTCAATGAACAGCAATAGACAAGCATTTCAACCCTAACAACACTAGTTTTTGAGTCTTTTGTATTAAAGCATTACATCAATCCCTTTATTTCTCATCATCAGTCAACAATTATATAAACACCAATAAAATGTGACCACATGATTTGACAACATACTTACAAGTAATAATAATAAAAAAAACAGAACAGCAACATCACAACAACATTACCAAAAACAGCCAGTCTATGCATCTAATTCAGTAACCTGATTTCAATTTAATTAAATAATTTAACAACAAACACATTAGCTCATACATCTTTGGTGTTTCAAATCATTTCAGATTTTATTAACATTTATGAAAACATTCTCTGTGTGGTGATGGGTTCTTCTGCAGATGTAACATGTATTTTAACACTTACATTCATAGTTCATATATAATTTTGAAAATTCACTTGACTTTATTGTTTTTCTCTCAGAGAGATAAATAGATTTTAATAAATATATGTTCAACTTGTAATAATAGATTTAAGGCAGAACCAGTCTACACATAAACCCTTAGTCATGCAGATTCTGCTAATGATTGTGAATGGTTTGTAAAGGCGAAAAATGAAATATGCTTGTGAATGGCTTGTAAAGGCGTAAAATAGAATATGCTTGTGAATGGCTTGTGAAGGCGTAAAATGGAATATGCTTGTATATGGCTTGTGAAGGCATAAAATGTAATATGCTTGTGAATGGTTTGTAAAGGCGTAAAATGGAATATGCTTGTATATGGTTTGCAAAGGCGTAAAATGGAATATGCTTCAGGGGCGGATCCAGAGGGGGGCCGAAGGGGCCGCGGCCCCCCCCCCCCCCCATTTTTCGACGACCAACAAAAAAAAAGTATTTTGCCCTTAAAAGTGAGCAAATAGATAAGGAAATTATGCCCCACAGATGCTTGGAAATCGCATCTCAGCGCATCTAGAATTCAAAATTTTCTGGGGGAGCCCCCTCCAGACCCCCGCCGCAGACTTCGGGCCTGCGGCGCGATCAGCTCCGGCCTGCGGCCTAATGTTACTCCCTCGCCCCCGACCCCCCCACCCCCATTCTGAAATCCTGGATCCGCCCCTGTGCTTGTATATGGCTTGTAAAGGCGTAAAATGTCATATGCTTGCAGAAAAGGGTTGAATACATTATTATTATGTACCAATATAAAAGGTGTTAACCAACAGCTTAGACCAAGACCAAATCATTTTCCTCAAACAAGCAAACAATAACAAAAATTATTGTTATCAGGAAAGATGCTGCAAAAAGCGGTTTATTTATGTCCTACATCAATGTAAAAAGCATACCATCCCTACTGTCATTACAATTACCGTTATTTTTACTAAGAAAACCATGTGACCACATTATTTTTGAAATCAAGTTAAACATTTATCATTATCCAAGTAGTCCACTCGGACGTTGATTTTTATTTTTAGCACAAATCCCAAATGGTGGTTACTGATAGAGTCCAAATGATTTAAGATTTAGTTATTTTAGCAATTAATTTTCTTAAAACTAAGGGGAAAATGGCTTAGACTAAAGTATGAGAAATTATGCACAACTACACTGAACAGGGATTGTTGCAAGTATTAGATATGGCCATTGTTGAACACCATTCTTAACCTGATGTGGGTCTATATGTATTAATACACTACCTGTGGCTTACCTGTGGTGCACGAGTGGTTCTAGCCAAAGGTCTTCCTCCACCAATAATTAGCTGGCCGTTGCCAATTTGACCACTATTGTGTTGATGTGATGCAACAAAATAACAAACAAATCATACCTGTGCCTTATATTAATAAGTTAATTTGCCCTTTGTATATAACATGTAATGCTCATATGAATAAAGAAAAAAGAAAATTTTAAATCTGTGGTAAGATATTATTGATATGTCAATATGCTCAAATTATATTTGATTATTCCATTCTTCTGTACCAGACTTATTCCATAATGTCATATTGTTTGTTTGTTGTATTTTTGTCAGATTTATTGTCCCACCAATAGTAGTTCAATTATTTGGAGACTGCATCCACCTCAAGCGGATTTAGTGCTCTCTTCAATGTGTATAGCATGCCGTGAATATCTGGCATAATGCCACACCATCCTGACAACAGGGATGGGATGGGATTTGCCGGCATTTTTGAAGATACTGTGCAGCGACATTTCTATCATTATAGCACAGGGGCACTTATGAGGTGACCAGGGACTGAACCGGCCGGTCCATTATACTGACACGACGACCAAGGCGTAATGCTGTCCCCTTAGCTCCGAGTGTAAGGAGGAAAGTCACTACTTCCAACTTTAAAGTCTTTGGTATGACCCGGTGAATGTTTGAACCCACGACCTCCCTATCCGCAAGCCGACGCTCTACCACCTGAGCTATTGTGGCCGGTCCTGACAACAGGCTGACCAGTTGTGGTACTATGCTTATATTTGCTTGAGCATTGGCAAGGGGTTTTTACTTCCTGTACTTGACAGATGGTGTGCCTCTACCAAATGCAGGTAACAATATCTTTCCACTACATTTGGGCATAATTTCTGCATAAACTCGTTCCTGAATCTTAAGAAATACAATTATGAACTCTACATGTATTGTTACACTGCACTTGAAACATTGACAGGTTGATAAAGTTATGGTAAGTATGTGTTAGTGTTGGTGCATATAAAACCAGCTTAATTAAATAATCTGCATAAACAGGGTTCATTAAATAATCTGCATAAACAGGGTTCATTAAATAATCTGCATAAACAGGGTTCATTAAATAATCTGCCTAAACAGGGTTTATTAAATAATCTGCCTAAACAGGGTTCATTAAATAATCTGCATAAACAGGGTTCATTAAATAATCTGCCTAAACAGGGTTTATTAAATAATCTGCCTAAACAGGGTTCATTAAATAATCTGCCTAAACAGGCTTACCTAAATAATCTGCATAAACAAACTAACTGAAGGGCAGTTCATCATTTGGACTTACAAAGTAACATGGTCCCATGCATGATTCTGTCCTCACAAATAAACCAACCCTAAATGCAAACAAAAATATGACAAACAATGCTGTCTTAATAAGTGGATTTAAAATAGTATGCAAACTTTTAACAAAAACAATCAAGATTTTTTTTTCAGAATTTCTTTTTTTTTTAAAGCAAACCCCATGTGTTTCCTGAGAAATTGACTGGATAAAAGGAGTCTTTGAGGTACAAAAAATAAATGAGATTTGAGGTCAAAATAAGAGGTTTTATCCTGATATATCCCCTTAAAGCCAGTTGGTCAGTCTTAGGTAGGTAGATTTATAACACAAAGTTGTACGATCCACAATTCATAAGTATTTGAATAATTTCGTTAATATCATTATGTGTATTGTTTATAAATGATTAATAAACATACATACATGTGAACTCTCCTTCTTTTGGAGGGAGACTCCCACTTTTAAGGTTCTAAATTATTTGAAAATGAGAGGTGTTTTACATATTGTCAGAAATCTCGTTACTTGGAAACAGATATCTTCCTTCTATGTTTATATGAAAATAACAAATCTCCCACTTTGCAAGTGAAAATCTCCCACTTTGGCATCAGAAAAAGTTCACTTGTATGTGCATGACATATATAACCACATGCAAATCACAGTTTGCTCTTGTAACTGTAACTACTTCAAAAAGTTCAATATCAATGTGACTCCTTGATTTTTTTTTTAAACAAAAATGACAAAAGTATATTTTGCAGGAGATTATCTTTACATGTTACACATGTATACAGTTACCTGAGGCTTATTTGTTAAAAATTATTTTATCATATAAAAGTGGTGTAACATAGTTTTACTTTTAAACCAAACATTAAAAAATGCAAATATGAAAAACTTTGACCAAGTTCTTTGAATGTGGAGTAGTTAAAATGTAAAAAAGACACACAAAAGCCAAGGATTAAGAATTAATGCTGAAAGTTAACAAAACTTAGTCTCTGAATGTATTTAACATACCAGACTCTTGGAAAGTTTGGCAAAAGACCTTCACTTATCGCCACAAGTTATTTAGTTGCCAATCATCAAGGAAGATTCAGTAGATCATGCTCAGCTAGCGTATCATCTATGATTCTATACACCTGTTTTCCTTCGAAAACTACTTTCTTCAATAGCTCCAGCACCGTGTCTTGGTCATGCCTACACATCGTCTGAATAAGCTCCTGGATTGAGGGCAGAAAGTGCACAGCAACATACGCCATCTGGCGGGTGAACCATGGATGGTGATGAGATAGCGTTGCGCTGTATACTTCCCCTGCTATAGCAGAAACACTATCACCAGAAGAGCTGGTCTGCACACGTGCCATGAACTCTAAAATGAACTCTAAAGCCCAGTGTAACCTTAGCAATGTCCTTGACCCCGAGGTCATGTGTTTCGACCTTGATACAAGGTTGTTCTCAACCTCATACTGCACCATAGACTGAACTGTGGTGTAATGCTCTGCCAGGTCTCCAGTCCGGTAGGAATCTAACATGGAGATTTTACTCTCCAAATCTTTGGCAACAAAGCCAAAAAGGCGACCAGTCAGTTTGAAGAATCTGAAAGATGGCAATACAATGTTAATATCAGGTACCTAAAGATTGGGAAAAAAATATAATTAGCTTAGTCAAGGGTGCAACCTTGTCCACTTGTTGCATCAGGACAGTCACTGTCAAGTATCTAATGACATATAAACACCAAACTAAAATATTAAAATGTTTCAATAGATAGTTCCCACATCAGTAAAGATCCCTTAACTTGGAGGCCATCTTTGATGGCAACTTCAAGGGATTTTTAGAATTGTATAAAAGCATAAATTTTATTTTCTTGTGTTTTTTTCATTTGTGGACCAACAATTAAAAGCTATACACCATTGGAAAGTTCTTAAAATTATTATATTTTTTAATACAATATTTCTTAAAATTAATAAATTAACAAAGAATTAATGCACAGAAATAAATAAAAATTTTGGCTGATCTTTAAACTATTTAATCTGTATTTTTGTTACCTTTTAAACTATCAAAACATGATTTTGATATTTAAAATACTTTATAAAAGCTGTTAAATTTGATACATAATTCAGTAAAATTGACTGAAAAATAAACACACAGTGGTGACTTAAATACAGCACATATTTCCCAACTTCTGCCTGCATTAGCTTCTACCTTCAAAGAAAGCTGCTTTAAACTGTCTTATCAGTGCCTATGACATCACATGGAAACTATCTATTGTCCATTGCAAAGTCTGTACATTTAACTTTAAACAATTGAATTCATCAAATGTGTTTCTGTGTTGACAGGTAATGACAGTAAGGCATTCACTGTTGACCTATATCTTATCATATACAGATTAGCACAAGTGCTATCTTTATGTAGTTCAATATATTTAGCACACTGTGTGACATCGTGCTGAAGTGCATAGTTTTAAAGAGACTTTGTCAAAGTTTTAGGTAATATCGAACCACATGGTATCACATGGTCTGCACTTTATGTGGATTAAAATTATTATGTCACTCACTATCAAGCCACTTAGCATAGTGTTCGCAAAGCTTTTTTTTCACTGCCAAGGGAAGGGGCCCATGCCCGATATTTTTGGGGGAAATAGTGTAATAACTTCCTTAAAGGGGAATGAAAAAAATCCTGATGTAAAGTTATTTTTTAGGGAAACTGCATGATTTTAAAGAAATTTTCAGAGGGGAAGGCACCTGTAAACTAAAGAAGGAACAAAAAGCTCTGGTTCATGATTGATGTAATCCCTTCACATATATTAATGCATGCGCTGTTCAGAGATATAGAAGTACATTTCTTTACTTGGTTGTTGAAGTTAAAATGGAAAAAAAAAGATAGTAGACGCTTTTAATTTGTCTAATAAAGACAAAATACCACAATCTTTTGAGGGTGAGCCGATTCTCATACAATTTATTAAACAGATGGAATATGTTGTTGTTTACAAAATTGTGCATGTTTAAAAAAAAAATTAAATAAAAAATCTTATTTAACAAACTGTAACCCAGTTGCTTTAAAAAGACGTAGATCAAAGATGTTGCTATTGACATCATAGTGAAAGACTAAATTTTAATTTTAAGCCCAATGTTTGTATTTTGCAGCATTTTAATTGATAGTATATTGTATACACTGTATACATCTGAAATTATTTAAAAGGAACTCATTTAAAATCTTCAAAGTCCTGAAAGTTTCTGCATGAATGAAACTTTTTGATTACAGAATCACTTATCTTGCTGGCAAGTCATTTCTGATTTTTTTGTCACCCTCCTGCAAGATTTACTTCAGGTTTGTTTGTTTTTTGAAATGAGGATGGGACCTAGGGCCTTTGAGAAGGGGAAAATTTAGCTGTTTTTTTATTAAAAAAAGGGGAAAACAAGTACATGTTTTACTTGCTTGTTTGCTATCATACATCTTGTATGTTTATTACAAGGCCATCTCTCTATTTTCTTGTTCTTGAATTCCATAACTAGATTATCATAGTCCGATTCACTCAATTTTTGTGATTTATGGGTGGGTAATATTTATTTTTAGGGGAAAAACTAGGCTTATTTGCCAAGGGGAAAAGGTCTTTAAACGACCCCGTCTATATAACAGTCATCGAAATAAACACACGTCTGATCCATTCGTGGCAACTAAATTTAAAGAGCAAACAAGTGAATTGTATAAAGTTTGTCGCCCGAAAAGCAAGTGTTCTTTTCTGGATTATGAAAGTGAGTTCAGAAAAAAATTGATGGGATTTTACACAGATGGTATTTCTAATTACAGTACAACAACAAACAATAAACCTTAAAAAGTGCTTCATTGGTGTTGCTTCCAAAACCAACTTCGGGAATGTAAAAAATGTTACAGATTAATAAATCTCCAACTGTTACACATACAAATGGCATGTGATTATTGGATGTAAATTCCGAAGACTGATATAAGGTATAAAAAAACAACAACAGTACAACCTCAAATGAAAGGATGATTAAACACTTCAAACACTTACTTTACAATTTTTTATATTTTTGCTCATTAATGGCATTCTCTAAACAATTGTTCATTTAGTCATTTTTCAGATGTTCAGCCTTCAGATAACTGGAAAACATAA
Organism: Sinonovacula constricta; assembly: GCA_007844125.1. Classification (NCBI taxonomy): domain Eukaryota; kingdom Metazoa; phylum Mollusca; class Bivalvia; order Cardiida; family Solecurtidae; genus Sinonovacula; species Sinonovacula constricta. The sequence continues at coordinate 27,507,746 of CM017566.1, read as the reverse complement.
TGGCCGTAGCATTTTTCTGCTAAATTTCAAATCTGGTTGCATAAATTGTATTATTAAGGTAGTTTTATTTCATATTAACTTCAAAGATATTATTGAAAAAAGTACATTGCTTTGTGTTGCCTGTCATGACTTGGTCTATAATACCTTTTTGTCAAAAATGTCAAAACTTTAAAGTTTAAAATTTTTAACAAAAAAATATTTTGTCAAAGAACACAATATAAAAAATATATATTAATTACAATTTATATTTTTATTAAATATGAAATAAATAAAACCAAATCATTCAGTTTATGCAACCAGATTTGAGACTAAGCATAAAAAGTGATGGCCATTATTTTTTCCTTTTATCTGAAAAAGAGCTAAATACAGACAATTTGTGATATTTACCTGCATAATTCCTGGTAGGCTGTCAGGTATTCTCTGAGAATCACCTGGCCTTCCTTTTGTTTGCACTGTTCCAGCGCAATGAGGACTTTCTCCAGATCAAAGTCGTGTCGCTTTCCGCCAAATACTGGCGACAGCGGTGCTTTAGAGGCCATCGAGGGGTCGGGTGAAGGTGATGTTGGCGGCGGCAGTGTTGGAGATGTTGATGATTCAGACTGTTGTAAGGTCTTCATGGGTGGGGTTTAGATTTTTCCAAGATATCTGTAAGAAATTTACTTTTTGTTTTAATTTGTTTGTTTTTAGATATACCGGTACATCGTGGTGACAAAATTATGGTCATTATAGCAACCTCCAGCTATTTTTGTGGAGAAAGACCTCCGACAAGTGTGTGGGTAAAACCACCAGTGCACCAGACATCAGCTGGAAGACCTGCCACATTAAGTCCTTTATCCCAACTGGGACTCAAACACATGTGTCTGGAGATAAGCAGTCAGAGAAGTTACAAGTCTGCTACTCTACCACTAAGCCAAGGGCATCTCCATTTTTTTGCTTTGATACATTGCAAAGGCACACCTGCCTGCTAGGCTGCCTGCCTGTCCTTGATCTATTCTAGTGCCAACACCTCTTTAAATGACTATTACAGAGCACCATGGACTGGACTAAACCCCACTTGTCACATTATACTGACGTTGTTAAACAGAAGCGCCAAGAAGTGAAGCCATTCCTGCCAAATCTAAATTTTTTTGTTTGGCCATGCTGGGGATCGAATCTGCGACCTCCCTTTCTGCAAAAGGACACTATTACTTAGCGATACAGCCAGTTTTAGCCAGTTCTTACTTGCAATTTTCAAGATAAATATTGGTTACCAATTACCAAAGTCACATGTCTAGATAGAACTTCCAATAAACTTCAGTTGTAGGTCAGCTTAAATACCTCTCCACATGAAAGTCGGTGCCCTGACTGGGTCTTGAACCCGTGCAATAAGGATCTGAGGAGCTACAACCCGACCTGCAATGCATCAATGGTTCTATCTAGACACAGGTAAATTATATGGTCTAAACGTCAGTAAATAGCTGCACATAGCTTATTGTATAATGTTCCATGTGTCAGGGGCCAAATCCAGAAGGTTTTGGTGCAGGGAGAGAGGGTATGAATCAGGATTTTTTTAACTTTATTGCAGTAAATACTGGATATACATCTACAGTTTGAGACTCTAACCTCTACCTTAGCAGTCAACAGACAAATTTACTTTAAAAGGTTCGTATTTTTTACGCTTACATGTATGTGTATTCACAAGTGCTTTGCTCTTTTACCTGGTTTGGGTGGAGGGAGATTGGGGATCCAGTGTTGCGGGACGCGTCCCCCATTCCAGCACAAATGTCGGACGTAATGTACCAGGACTTAATGTACCATTTTTGTATCAAATGTACCATATATAGAATATATAGGGAATTATTGTTAACGTTTATATATATTGTTTTTAGTTAGAATAAAGTTAAAACATGTTGTAAATTTGTGTATATGTTATTTAAATGTGTATGTATTGAAATTTTAATGAGTTTTATTTAAATAAAATGCATAAATACCTGTGTTTGTTCTTCAAAGTAAGTGGTTATAAACCTATATTTTCGTAATTTAATCCAGTCACAAATGTGTTTTGTATTTAATTAAATTAAGATTGGAATGGATAACAATTTAATGTATTAGATTATTGTCCCACACATCTCCCAAGTGATGTGTTTAAACATTCATTGTGATTGTTTGTTTTTTAGTTATTCACACATTAATTTAAACTGTGAATGTTTTAGCACAATTGTGTAATTAAGGGTATTTAAAGTTTCAAATGGTCATGATTAAAGTATTAAAGATGTGAAAGTATGCTTTTGAAGACGAGTTATAATGGTAATTAATATGGTCATATGAAATGGATCAAAGACATACTGTACATGTACATTGTAGTCAATATGAAGAGCGCAACAAACAATTAAAATTAAATTCATCAATATCATTTACAGCAAACAATTAAAATTAAATTCATCAATATCATTTACAGCAAACAATTAAAATTAAATTCATCAATATCATTTACAGCAAACAATTAAAATTAAATTCATCAATATCATTTACAGCAAACAATTAAAATTAAATTCATCAATATCATTTACAGCAAACAATTAAAATTAATTTCATCAATATCATTTACAAGGCTTTTTTTCGGCCGATTTTATAGCCAATATTCGGTCATGTTCCCAATGGCAACACATATACTTTTTTCCCAATCAGAGAAGAAAAATTCCCAATCAAAAAAAAAAAATATACATGGTTGTACTATAGCAGTCATTTAATAAAATTTATTGCTAGTTAGGCTAGCTAATCAGGCATCAGTTGTTTATTGATAATATTAAATATATGTGGCAAACATGATAAAAAACAACATATAACAGTACAGCTTTTTATTCCCCAAAGGTGTAAAAAATTCCCAATTTCTGGCAAAACGACGCGAAAATTCCCAATTCCAGGGGTATGGGTCATTTTCCCAAAATGGTGAAAAAAAGCCCTGATTTAACAGTTTGTGAACTAAAGGTATTGTTCAGATAAGTATAAAAACATAATTTTACTTAAAGATGAATTAGTCAAGTGAGACTACCACCAGTACAATGTGTGTTTTTCCATGCATTGAATGTGGAATTAACATCACTGGAAGGAGCCACGCCGTGCAGTGTGATGGATGCGGCCGCTGGCAACGTCGAAAGTGCAATACTGGTAAGTTATACTATGTCCCACTATATTTTATTTATGTAAATATGTCTGTAATAAACAATATTTTATTCATAAAGTGTCCTGGCTCTTGTCACATTTAATGTGATGCTATACTTTTGTTTCTTGTATATGACGATGAGCTTGTTATGCTTAAGTCAAAATAGTGTTAGTCCTCGTGCATTGTAAATTGTTAAATTGTAATGTGTGTAAAGATCGCAATTCCTACTTTGATGTAACAAATATGTTTTACTATAGAAATATTTAATCACATGGAACAATTGTTAATAACCCATACAAGACTTGTTGTTTATTCTTCAAACAGATTTATAAATGGTTAAAAACTAGCCTGTCATATTAACAAACAGGTTTATCAATTGACAAATACACAACAGAATGCCCCAGGGAGATTTTCACACCTAATTATCACCCCTCAATGGGGTCCTCCACCCTAAACAATAGGCCTACCATAATCCCTATATAAAGTATAGATGGTACATTCGATCCAAAAATGGTACATTAAGTCCTGGTACATTACGGTAATGGTACATTTAGACCAGCACCTTTCCAGCACCACCACCCCCTCTGGTTCCATCTCTGCTCATGGCTTATTGTTCTATGTGCACTTACTCAAATAATGTGTACCTACCTTACTGGGGCCATCCTCTACCAGTAATTTGTCGGGCGTCGACTCTAATACAGTGTTGGCGCGATGTAACAACAACGGCAACAAAACAACAACCAAAACCGAAGAAGAAGAAACAAGGCGATGGTCGATCTATGCTTAGAACCTGTGCACAAGTACATGGATGGTACCTACCTTGATTTTTTTCTCCAAACGAGGTCAGCTATTCTTTAGCTCGGTTAGATATTATAGTACAACGCGAAACATCGAACGTATGTTCACAAATGAACTCCCAGTCCTATGCACTGTTAGATCTATCATGAAATTGACTGTATGGTCCAACGTCGGTTCGTGTGTACCCGATAAAAATGTTTACCTTTTACAACTGCACTTGCGAACCTGCACTAGAAAACAGCACAGTTGTCAAATTCTACTATTTTCTTTTTAACGTCGACTGTGTACACGCAATTTAATAACATACTATGATAAAAATATACACATAAAACATTTAGCACAACAATCACAAATATCTATCGTACATTTTTAATGCCATTATAAAACAACAATATCCTCTCTGCACGCCTTGTAAACGTGACTCTATTTATAGATCTAGGTCAGGATTTCCCAATAACTGTAACGTGTTTACAAAGCTAAGGGAGTTAAAGCAATAAGGAAACGCCTATATGACAAAGATGAGTTGTCTCGCTTAGACCACTAAACTTCTCCCTTGCTGGTCTCTCATCTATAAAAGGTATGTTAGCGTGCACTATCTTCCAAGATTATCAAATTAGGTCTAATTATGTATTGCTTATATATAATCGACGTTGGAGTCCCGATCAGAGGGTCCCTGTTTTGAACCCCGAAATTGACCTCATGGTTATTCCTCGAGCAAGTCTACTTGTGTTATTTGATTCAAAAAGGGAGAATCATTTACAAGAAACAGTAAGTAGTTTCGTCAAACATTTGCTTCTTTGCAAGATTTTAAGAAATGACTATCTTTTGCAGGGTTTTTTTCACTCGTGACAGATAAATTATATATTATCTCACGATATGTGCGTAAATAGGTATCACATGCCTATAAGTACAATGTATACATAAATCTTATGTACCATTACCTGTGATGTACTACTTTGTGTTATAGTGCAAATTTTAGCAGATAACGCGATGATATTACAATCGTGTGAGTCATTTTGATAAAACACGATCATAAATTTAATGTCATGTTCGACAATAATTATCGGCAACCTAAATTAACACCCCCCCCCCCCCCCCCCCCCCCACATACAGAGAGTGGTACATACACTTTACCGACACCAAAAGGTCATTGTTAAGACGTCCAGCTATTAAAACATTATAATTATAATATTTTAACATCTTCAGCACTTGCCGAACACATTCGGAAAATGATTTCCTGGAATATCAATTTCCGAAAGAAAAATAGCTGAGGTGATCCGAATGCGAATACCATAGCCCGTGAACGTTGTCATGGACGTCGGGGATTGTAAGTTTCTAAATCAGCGACTTCTTTTCGATGAATCACGTACGTAAAATATGTAATAATGCAAACTAGAATTTATTTCATATTTTCATGTGCCATCAAAATCTAGTATTCCACAGCGCCATACTTTTTAACATTTCCTATATATGTTCTTTACGTGTAAAACTTGATATCGTAATATATTCTACTTACATTCAAGGTACGAGAGTTGTTTTTGTATTCTTTGAAGACATAATGTTTTGATATTTATTTTTTGAAGAATGTCTGTTATTACTAAAAGTTTTTACTTTTTGATTTACTTTTACAACGTACATGTTTTCATCCTATAATGTGACTTGGACAGTTTTACGTATGTACATGACCTCTTAGAACAAAGGAAACGATCCGCATTTGATGTTGGGCTACCAACGGATAACGGGTTGCGGGGAAGTGGGCTGGGCTTAACTCGACAGGGCAGTCTTCGGCTGCTTTGATACCATGGCGGGGTGTGATTAGTCTTGCTGACCAGCATCAGTGCAATAAGGTCATGTGCATTAGGTTTAACTGTTCTATAACTGTTCTATAACCTCATCCACTGTGGCAGCCCTGTGTAGATAGTTTCCACATCAGTGAAGATCCCTTATCTTTGCAGCCATCTTTGATTTAAAGGGATTTTAAGATGAAATGTATAGAAGCGTAAATTGTATTTTTTCTTGTCATTTCTTCATTTGTGGTCCAAAGATTAAAAGCTATTCACCATTTGAAAGCTCTTAAAATTCATATTTTTATAATACAATATTTTTTTAAAAAATGATAAATGCACAAGCTATAGACCATTTCAAACCAAGCGTCTAGCCAATCCTATTCCGCTGATCAAGTAGACGCTTTGTGAGAAAATCTCGCGAGACTCGACCTGTTTTGCAAAACTGGGGGCTCTTCACTTCCGGATTTTGTATTATCTAATTGAACGTAATACAGTGCTGAAAATCATGAAATTGACAAAAGTTCAACGTCTGAATAACCATAAGTTGCCAAATAGTGCACGTATACAATCATCAATTGAAAGTTAAATAAAACAACCGTAATAAAAACGAACTTATATCACGTCCATTTACATGTTAAATATTAAAGAAATTATAATCATTACCGCCATTAAATTTATCTGGCCACACATGATCATCATCATGATCCCATATTACCTGTATAATCACCTTTAATCATCATCATCAGCAGCAGCATCACCGCCATCACGATCTACATCGTAATCGTCATGGGCATCACCGTAACCGTTTTTACCATTAACATAATAATCATAAACAGCATCCGTATCACCGTCATCATTTTCAGCAGTAGCAGCAGCAGCATCACCGTCATTTGCATCATCATTACTTTAGTTACAGGGGTATGGATCTTTGTCAAGCAAATTTTCTTATGCTTCTAATCTTAGTTGTTATATATCTTATAATGAACAATGTTGTAAATTTGGACAATAGTGTCAAAATCCCTATTTCTTAATGCATCGGTCACATAATGCGCTATTACGTATAAATGATTAATAGGAATTCGTGGACTGCGATTCAAAATCTGCATACAACTTTTGACTTTACTTAATTTGCAATTATTTGAATGAGGGTCTACACGCCTGGCTACGTCTTATATTCCCATTCATGGCTTGAATGTTCTATGCCAAAATGTGGTCTAAATTGGGCCCTACCGGGTACTTAATTTTTGTACCCATTTAAAGATAGAAATGTATTAATTAAAGTTTTGTAAATTCATATTACCGGGTATGTTTCTCTATGGGCGTGGGTCCCTTTCATACCATCATAAAGTTCTACTCTAATTGAATCCCTAATTTTATGACATGAGCGGACACCCCAACTAATTAAGCTAATTGGCAGTTTTATGACACCTTGTTTGTCAGGACAGGAAATGTGACCGTGTTTTGGCGTCTTTTCCCCTTCGCAAGAATTAACACATGCATCCGCTATGCAGCTGTGTTTGAAACTGTCACCATATGGCAGTCGTGTGGTTTATGACCTTAGAAAACATTTATATAAAAATGTTTATGATCATTCATTGGACTAAAGAAGTTTGTAAGGATATTTATATAAGTAAAAACATGCGCAGTCTGAAATATTACTACATAATAAAGTTTCCCCCCTTCACTTTCACTCTTTTAGAACTTATATTTATGCCGCGAAGGTAAATCGTCAATAACGTTGCATATTTTTTCATAGCACACGCCGTTCACGTGTACTTATCATTTTTAATCTCTCAACAGTCCTCAACGTTCACACCCTCTCTATCTTCTAAATGGCAGCTTGAAGACAATTATCGATCGATATCATGTTACACAGTATTGTGAAATAATGGGTCGGTCAATTTGACACAAAAATATTTCTTTTCGGCGACTTCAAATGATAGTGACCGTCGATTGTTTCCCAGAATTTTCTTTGTTGTTGCAGTGTTAGCCAGAGAGCCCTCCGCGCCAGAAAGAAATAACACCGCATTTATTTTTTACAACCTTGAAGAAATTAAAATCAAAGTGATGTTATAGCGACTACATGTTATAAGTGCGTGAACAATGTTGTTAACAGCCGTTAATTGGCGCTAATATGTGCAAACCGAAAAAAAAAACCCAACTTGTTTTCTAAGAAAGTACGGACACAAATGATGAAATCCTTTGCGCAAGAGCCCCCAGTTTTGACAATCGAAAGAAAACGGGTCAAGTCTCGTAGCGCGAGATATAAATCGGCGCATGCGCACTGGATGTTTGAAATGGTCTATTAGTACACAGAAAGAAATAAAATTAGTGGCTCATCCTTAAAAACAATGAACTGTGTATATTTGTTTGGTTGTATTTTGGTTACCTTTGAAACTATCAAAAAATAGTTTTGATATTTAAAGTACTTCATAAGAGCTGTTAAATTCATATAAAATTCAGTACAATAGACTGAAAAATAAAAACACAGTGGTGAGTTTGAACATATTTTCCCGATTTCGGCGTGCATTAGTTTCTGCATTCAAAGATGGCTGCCTTAAACTGTCTTATCAGTGCCTATGACATCACATGGAAACTATGTATACAATAGACATTTTATGAACCTTTCCCTTATTGCTGGGAACCTCTACACGTCATTTTCAATGTCGTCTGTAAACGATGGGATGGGATGGGATTAGCCGACATTTTTGCCGATACTGCGCAGCGACATTTCTATCATTATAGCACAGGGGCACTTATGAGGTGCCCAGGGACTGAACCCGGCCGGTCCATTATACTGACACCGACGTGTCAGGCGTAATGCTGTCCCCTTAGCCCCGAGCGTTAGGAGGGAAGCCACTACTACCAACTTTAAAGTCTTTGGTTTGACCCGGTCGGGGTTCGAACCCACAACCTCCCGATCCGCAAGAACGATTTCTTTACATATATGGTAACAATAAACAGCAACACAAGTATTTTAATACTTAATATTTTATTACAGTTCATAACTGAAAAAGCCTACTTTGCAATAAAAGAGCTCTTGTTTAAAAGAAAACAAGACAACAAAAACAATATAGTAGCTCGGCTTGAACGTTGCATACAGAAAAGGGAAACGGCATCATGGTTATTATGACTGCAGAATAACTACAAACATTTATATGGCGTAATTGTGACGTCATAATTCAGCATCAGAGAGTGGTAGCTATGCAAATTAACCCACAAATGTAAACATCTAACAGTTTTGACAACAATCTACATTATACTTAGATCGATCGTTTTCTCAGAAACATTAATCTCTTATTACTTGCATGTTGTTTCTAAAACCTTTCATTGATATTTTACAATTAACTCTACAATTTTCTCACGTTCGTTTGAAGTCTGAATAATCATTTGAGCCATAAAGATAAGAAGATTTAAGGACTGCGAACATGGTCTAGTCAGCATACTGCATAACAAACGTAATTTTTAATGCAAATTTCATCAGCTTTGAATTCTTTGAACAAATCCAAGAAACTGTCTAAAAAATGAAAGTTAAAGTCTTACAGAAGATAGTTTATCGAAGTATCAAGAGAGTTCTTTTTCTATAAATGAAGAATCAAGAGACTGTTTATTTTTGTTATTCATAACCCTCAAAAGTTGTTTTGCAAGCCTATTTTTATATTTTTTGTATTTTAAACAATGCAATAAGTGTACTAGACCATGTCTTCAAGCAGACGTCACATGAGACATTGGAACAGATGTAACAGGAAGTGACATCACACTGGGCGCAGCCCGCGGAAACAGTGACATGCAAAAACCAAAATTTCATATCGCCATTGTTCCTAACTTACAGATACAGAAACAATTAAACGAATATTCAAACTTCTAGCAGTTAACACAGTCTGCCACTGCGTGGCTTCACATTCGGTTAATGGCATGACATTGCAGATGGTAGACAAGTTGTGACGCGTCATTGTCTTCGACAACTTTTTCTAAGAGAGAACAAGTGACAGAAAACTGGGTATTACGAGAACGGAAGTATTGTTCACGTTACCGTAACTGTTAGTACCAATTACGGGACTGGAGTTGAATCAAAGAAAAGGGAAACAAATCTAAAATGTAGAAACCATGTTTACGAACGTTAGTCCGGTATGATTAACTGAAACAATAGTGCGATTTTCACAAGAAAAAGGTTCTAACGTGCAACACATATGCGAATGATTGAAAAATGGTTTAGTTACGGCGCCTTGTCATGAAAGGAGCAGCTTTTGCCAATTCACTTCAGATGATTTGTTTACACGGAACATTATTCTTATTCACTAAATATATAGCCAATCAAAACTGCTCAGTTCATGTGTAAGGTATACACGTCAATCTAAAGCTGAGAAAACATTCACTGTTGTCTGAATAATGAAGTAATATGTCCAACAGTCGAAGCTGGAACAATAAAACATCAGCACTTTAAAAACACAACACGTCAACACACGCGAGTAACTCGGTGTGATGGTAGTATACTAATAAGGTATTACTAAAACATAATCATACAACCGTATGGCATCTCTCCAGTCACTCAAAATGCCTGAATAAGTATACAATACAGATTTTAAACAAATACAACTATTCCACAGCGATAAATAATATGAAGGAAATTGAATGAAAAAATGCAAATAAAATGCAAATATTTTGTTCACTCCTCGCCAACGAGCATAGATGTAATTCTTGGCATCTGGCACAATCTGACGAGGACCCGACTGTCTGTTTATGTAAACCATGTGATAATTTTTTGTTTAACAACTTGATAACGAAGAAAAACTGATTTGACGTCTTAAACTTGTATGTACATATGTCAAGATTTTGTGCAAACAAATCGAGCCAAAAGGTATTACACGTCAAACACTGACAGGCTCGATTTTAAATCGCCTTTAAACAATTTATCAACCAACATAAATCTGAATCTACACATTTATGCTGTTTATTAAATTGAATAAACTCTGATTAAATATACTATTTCCGTAACACATCTTATCCGACTGACAAAACTATGACAGATAACACACCGAGCTACCTCCCCTGTGAAAACAGGTCCTCGTCAAATGTTCTACCAGACTATCACACTGTAGGGAGCATAGTACAGATCGCCTGGCTATAACACATCACAGAGAAGCTAAACTGAAGAACAAAACTACCGGTATAATATATAACACAATGCCTGCTGCTACTTCAGAGAGAAACAAATAATCTAACCATTGAATTGACGCAAGGAAACCAGCGATAAAACCAACACATATCAACAGAGTTATCCCCCTTTGGTTTACGTCATCTTACAAGGCGAGGATTTTGAAACTATGCAATCATTACGTAAATAAATGACCAATTATTAACTGAAAAAAGGTTTCAAATTAAATCATTTCATAATCTAATTCTTCCTTGTTAATGGTTTAGAAGGTTAGAATATAATAAATAGTTTGTTATTTTTAAAATTTAGACATTTTCAAGAAATAAATAATAAGATAAGAGTAAAAAGGTTGACAACTCAAAGTGGAGTACAAATCATTACGTCAATATATGAATATTCTATAATCTTTTGGAAATAACACAACCTTCTGAAAGTAGCAAAAGTTAAATTGGCGACCTATTAAAATAGTACTCATAATTGTAATTCTTACATTGTTTGCAGAAGACAGAAGAAATGAGGAACAGAAAAAATATAAAAGATTAAAAATCACCGGAGGAACATAAATGGATAAACTATGTACTCAACAGAAACACAAAAAATAAGCTGTACATATAAGAAAACAGAAGCCCTATTGTCAAATATTACTTCATCAATGATTTCAAAGTGAGACTGGCTGGTTACTATGGAAACAGAATGAAACCATGACAATGACCAAAACAGTTTAGCACAAAAAGTCATGTGGATGTTTTAAATTCACACTTGTCATATGGCATTATGTGCCAACAGAGTTTATTATGTATTAATATATACATACATAAGTTGGTATAAACCCTGACCCATTCCCCATTTTCTCTATGATTTTTTATCTCAATTCTGGGAAAGTATTTTCATATACTTTATATAAGAAATATAATAAATTTTATTATTAATTGCTTATTATTTAAAAAAAAGCACCCCCCCTTTGAAATGAATTATTCTCTCAATTAATAAGTTTCCATTTTATGCGCATACTTCTGTTGTTTTTTAAAAAGTCGGGGAAAAAAGCTTAAATTTTCTGCAGTAACTATATACAAAATACCTACCCACAAGGAAGGTAAGAATGTATTTTTTTAATAGTTGGAGTCAAGTCCTTTTACATAAGAAAAGAGGGAATAAGTATTTATATGTACATACATACATAAGCTTGTATACACTCAGCCCATATTTACCAACCATTCCTCAATGTTTAGAAAAGAATAAATCCAATGGAGTAAAAATGTCTTTCAGTTATCAATTTGAAATTGTGCACACAGCTTTACTTATACACATCTCTTTAATTGGCTGACAGTCTTAGAGGATACCTGTTTTTTTCTATATTTGTGTAATGTCTCACCCCATGTAAAAGCCTTTACTGGGGCATAAAAAATGAGTGCCCAAAGACAATGCTTATAATCCATCTTTACCTGGATTCACTGCACATTTAAATGGTAAAACTTTATAAAGTTTCATGACAACTGTAAACAGAATAGAGACATTTCAAGGAATGATTTGTGGTAAGAATGGTTAGTTTGGGTTGCCCGGTGCTGTGTTTATTGTCTCCCCAGTGGTAATTTTAGTTATTTGGAGATGGGGTCCACTTAAAGCAGAATGTTTGGTGAATAAAGGCCTTTGTCATTTAAATTCTACTGATTGCAGGTGTCAACATATGATCATAGTAACCAACAAGTCTCTAGTGAAAATACTGACTGAATTCAAATTGGTTCTGAGGTAAAAAACAACTATTGCGGGTACAATGAGATTGATTTATAGTAATAACGAAATCTGTGTTATGAGAAAATGAAAGCAGAATGACGTGTACACAAAATTTACTCAAAGGACTAACAAGATAGCCTTACTATACATGACTTCAAAAACTCATTATAAACATGACACATGAAGACATAAATCATGAAAAAAATCTAACAGTTCATTATACAGATTATATGACAACAGCTCCCTGTAGAACAATAATAGCGAAACAGTGAAGAAAAACAGGTCACTGTATGACAGTTTACCATCTGACATCTGCTAACAGTGTTGACAGGGATCAATTCAAGTTTAAATAGCTTGAGATCGATTGCAGCATTGCTAAATACAAAAGAATACACATACAGTCTACAGTCTTTGTATTAAGCAAGCAAGTCTTGCCATTAATTGAAACTCTTTTAAATTTGTATTTAACCTCGCCTTCACTGCTAGCAGGTCCAGAGTGGTTAACAAAAGCGCCAACAAATATTTATTCCAACAACATAACAAGCTATATTAATTCTATTTACAATCATACTGGCGTGTTACAAGTAGGGGTGCAGTATTAAACATCAAAGCAGTAAGTTCCAGAATTGTAAAAGTGAAAAATTTGCTGGAAAAAATTCTCACATAAAAACAAACGCCTTATAATGAAGAGCACTGAATACTTACTGTTAATCAAAATTACTATTGACAATGAGGGGGATGAATAAATTAAAGGTTCACTGAAGAATTCAGATATAAATAATAAAAAATGATTTTGCATGAAAATGACAAAACATCAATGAATGGCTTATACAAATGGAGTAGGATAATGCCTTCAGTTTGCACCTTGGTTTACCCTAAGCTGAGCATTTCTTAAATTAAACAAAGTTTGTTTCCATGGAAACCAATCACTTGAAATTGATATTCACCCTATTTTTGCTGCCCAAACTAGGAGTGCGCACAAAACAAGAGGGCATACCATGTACAAGAGGTAACGGTAATTTACAATGTGTATACATAATTTTTATGTATTTATCAACTGTTCATCTCTGATCTCTGTCAGCACAAACCATACAATACTTTCTTAAATAAATAACAAGTTGCTTTAAACGACAAATAAATCAAAAGGACAATAAACGGTCAACTAACATTGTTTCATTCGAGAAATGCTCAGAACGTCAAAAATGAATACAAACAGCACTTTGATGAAAAAAAATGTACAGTCAACCATATTTACAAACATGTCTCAGTGTATAACAAAACATACATCTAGGTTTCTTCAACATGAATTTAATTGGCTAAATATTGCAATTAAAAGGAACTGACCATCCACTAACAATGCGTACCGGACTTACTCCGAATGGTATGTATAACCACAAAATGGCAACTTAGTTATAAAAAAGCAATGTTTGATACACATTGCGTTACAAACAAAATCTGCTTGTGATTAAACTTATGAATGCTTTTAGATTATTTCACAAAAAGAAGTAAGAATAATTACTTATTATTACAATATTTACATTGTGAGCTTCGTAAACAAAATATAGTGAGGAAGATTTAAACTTTTTTAGCAAGTTTTGTTTGTTTGTTTATTTAATTTCAATATACTATTATTTTAAATACTGGCCTTATGTCAAGGTCAAGCTTTGACATATATGTTAATGATGATATTGGAAGTCATATCATTATAAGAATTAGCCTAAGTGGTATGGTCTTAATGAAAATTTCTTGACATCTGTGGAAGGATGAACAGTATATAAATTTAAATCTTAAAGTTACAATGGCAACACACAATGGTTACATCAATAAAAAATGCATGATACAAATATCTGCCCTATATTTTTTGACATAAACTGTTTGTGTGGCATGGAAGTAACATCTAGAACATCCATGCACACAGATTCAAAAAGCAACTATAAAACACAGTTTGATTGTAATTAATATGTGCTTGTAACAAAAAAACATGAAAACTGCTTTTTTTCTAAAAATTCTTAATTTTTCCTTATTTACCCTAAAAATCTGGAAAAAAAAAGTGAAGCAAAGATAGAGAGGTAAAGAGTGAGCGAAAAAACTTAACATTCAAGAGTAATAAACTTTTAAACCCTTCAAACTATTTCTGAAACACTTGAGGTAGCTTATCATCTTTGAACAATAAAACTCACTAAAATACCTTGTCCAATGGTACTGAAAAAATAATTTATCCCTTAAAGCATTTACAAACTACATTCGTAAGTACTGAGAAAAAGTTGTCTGGCCGATTCTTTTTGTCAGCAACAATAAATAAAAGACAGATTATCAAAACAGCATGCCAGATGGAAGGGAATCCCTCAATCTAACAACTTGACTTTTTGACTTAGAGAAGCGGGGTGAAATAATTTTAACAAAAAGCTATACAATATCTTTGAGGTATTTGTGGTACAATGCTTTTTTTTGTTGTGTCTGTCTTTGATACAGTAACTGTCTGTACTGACACATCCATAGGTCAACCCAAGTCTACCTTTGCAAGAATATCATCCAAAACACAGATAAAAGTTTGGGCTTTTCATCTCTTGTCTTGCAACATGTTGTTAATAACCTCCACCCTAAATTTGTAGTAAACTGTAACATATTCACGTTTAGGTAACTTACAGATTGATTGGGATGTAATATCTAGGTCGTTTAAGCCACTATATGCCATATATGGGTTTTCTTACAATTTCCAACCAATCCGATCCTTCTCCCCTTTCCGACTATCCATCTGACCAGATACTTAGTTTTAAGGAAGCATGGGACACCGTGGACATTTCTAGAGTCGAGACAGATACATCCAGCTGACATCCATTGTCATAATTTTAGTACCAAATAGTGCAGATACTGATCTGTCAGCTCACAGCTGCAGCTAGTTGATCTGGTTCTACGCTATGTGCCTGAGAATTATCTATCAGTGCTTTGCGGGACAAGAGCCTTTAAGTAACTTCTGTACAACAACACCAGCTATTACTTTCAGTACATTCCATTAAGAATTTAAAAAGTGAAGTCAATACAAACAAGCAATTTCAGTGTTGTTTTTTACTCACACTGATTGATTTAAGCGTAAGTTATCTTACCTAACTTATCAAAACTGTTCTTGTAGTTACTTGCTTTAAAAACATGAAACACAAAAGAGTGAAAGTATGTTTTTAAAAAGCTAGCAATATTCGAGTTTCACAAAACAACATCGTAAGAACAGCTTTTCTACTATTCCTTATACAAGTTCCTATTGAATGGCATGACCTTTTTTTTAATATTATTTTTGATCCAGCAGTTACTAAGAAAGCTTGATGATAGGATGAAACACATTGCTGTTGTCTAATGAAGTATAAGCCATTTTTGTCACCAGAGGTAAAAATGCTCAAGTCTCAAATGATAATAATGGTCATTTGTAAGGAACAAAACTAAGATCGGAAGAAATTAACAAATCAGTCATAGCTTAATTAAATCATTATAAGCATATATGCATTTAATTGTTATGCCCTTCTTTATATTGAGCTATGCCTTTTTCATGTGTGTTTTGCCCATTACGTTGATGCTAATAACACACTTAATACTTATACTTAAAAATAAACATTTGATGTTTTATTTCTTAACCTTCTAGAAGTTGACAATAAGTTGTTTTTCTTTAGAAATAGAAGAAAATGTGGCTTAAATTATACTTATCATCTTATCTGAAAGCTATGGAAGTTTTTAAATTGTGTTTAAAGTCCAATAAAATGACCACTACAATCAGTTTGCTATACATATGGGACATACATAACAAAACGCACACTTACATATAAAGAATATTACTGGCCAGAAATTTCTTAATTACCGGTATTTATATAATTAATTATACAATTAAATCTTTTACAGACATTTTCAATGTAATGAACTAACAATGAACAATTTGTGAATTAAATCTGTCAGAAAAAAGCTAGCTTAAATACACAACCCCTCCATGAATGAACCATGCTAGTTGATGTCTATGGGAAAGAAAAAAAAAAGCAGCTGAAAAAAACAAACAAAAATTGTAGAGATCAATTTTGAGATAAAACACAATATGTAGGGCAGTTCCTATGTGGAATACACCTAGTTGACAACATCCAATGAAGAGTGGTATGATTAACTGATGATGTACAACACCAAGTCAACATGGATGGCCTAAGGGGGACTACTCTAGGAGGATGTACGGTATGTGTACAAAACATATGCAGGCAGGACAGTCACAATCAGACTGTCAGAAATCTGTCAGAATACAGTTTGTTCTTTCTTCTGTGTTATTAAAAATCTGTCAGAATATAGTTTTTTCTTTATTGGGTTGAATAATTATTGTCAAAAATAGTTCTTCTTACCAGCAACCTGTCAGTTTTCTCACTTATTTAGTAATGCTTCTATCAGAATATCATAGCAGCTCAGAACTTTTATTGCTTGAGTTAGTCTTATAAATAACAGTATCTTCTTAACATTTCAAACACATTAATAACATTACACTTAGTACCAAAGTAAAATCATTTTTATTCAGATAACTTAAGCTGATTTCCAACTAAGACTAATTAATAATTATTGTTTGAATCTTAATTAAATTGACCTAAAAACCAATTATTGTCAAATATTTACTTTAGATGTCTATGCAGAGAGATAAAATCAAGTCTTTTGTTGTTTGTTGTTACTTTTTAGGGTTGTTTTTTTCTTTCTCACTTTTGATGCTACTGTTTCCATTATTGTTTAGAGTATAGGTTCTTTCAAATGACACATAACTTCAGCATTTTCAGAACAGATGAATCTGCGACCCTACTGTCTGCATATGTGTATGTTGGTACGAAGCCTACTAGATGAACAATGTAACCTTCAAGAGAAGCAACGACAGTACAACCTACACAAAGAACCTATTTACGTATCTTACAAGGGCTTATGTCTTGGTTCTATTTCAGAATGATACCAACTAATTGAAACTATTTGAATGTAAGAGTATACATGAAATGTTGGATGACCTTAATAAAACACCAAGAAGCAACAATATTTTTATGAGATATCCTAGCTATGCTAACTCTTGCCTTCCTTTGTTGTTATGTTTCTTAATACACAAAATCATAAACCTGACGTGAAGAAAAAAAACTATGGAATTAATTATCAAATAAATAAAAATGATTTTTTTTAATTAGTGACTTTATATAACAATAAGTAAAAGTGATTGGTTTTAGTTTGTATATGTATAAGCAAGGCTATGTGAAGTTTGTTTTGTCCATAAACCCTATAAATGTCTATTAATTCCATGACCAACAGCAAGGATCATATTGATGTTATCCAGAATATCTGTCAATCTCCATGCTATCAATACAACTTACTATACACATCAAGTTATCTGTATTGACGTAACCCAATCAAATGCTTCTTTAACTAACTATTAACCAATAAGAAGATGTTTCACAAATACTGTTAAGCTCAATTTTACAATCACCCAATCGCAACCCAAGTTAGTCAATTAAACTCCACAGACCAATCAGAAGGTGTTTTACATATAGGTACCAAAATTACAATTAACCAATCACAATCAACAAGGAAAGCTTAAAAAATGATGCAATGGAATAACAGGTTATACCACCAGAAATGTCATATGGCAATCTGCCCATGCCCAAACACCTATCTTAATTCTGGAAAACACATTCCATTTAGTTTTAAACTATTTGCACACACAAAAAATATTGAAATGTCCCAGCAGTCCTGTGAATATTTCAAAGTCCAAATGTAATAAGTTAATTTTCCACAAATTTCTGGTGAGCACTATACATCAGTGCACATTATATTTAAGTGCGCACCATTTTCGAGTGATTATGGTAAATTAAATTAAAAATTAATTGAGTCATCAGGATCAAAACCTGACATGATGATGGTCAATGTTGGAGCATGGCATACTTTGGAAGATCATATTTTGTTAATAATTCTATGGAAGAAATATGGTTGCACCAGATGTATGGTTGAAATACCACTTGTGTAATGAAGGATGATAACACATAAATCATTGTAACAATACCTTTAAATATGTCAGATTGGTAAAGAACTTAATCTTTAACTTGTTTGGATGTTAGAGAATTGAAAGTTTCTTCTGTTTTGTTTTTGTGTTTTGTTTTTGTCAATATTTCTAGGAATTTTATGCAAGGTTTTAGCCATATATCTTTAAATAAATAGCTAATTTCAGGGAAAAAATAAAAGACAGATGCCAAAAAATCAATGGTTGCACAATGGAAGATTACAACTGACACAGGTTTTTGTTTGCTAGGTAACTGGTGAAGATGGTTCACATGTTGCTAAATAACAACTGAAATGATTCCCTTGTTACTTGCTAATTAACAGCTGAACTTTGGGTTTGCTTGTTGCTAAGTAACAGTTGAAGTTAGTTCACTTGTTATGTAACATCTGGAGATGAATCCCTTGTTGGTTAGTAATAGTTGAAGACGATTCCCTTGTTGCTAAGTAACAAGTGAAGAAGATTCCCTTGTTGCTAAGTAACAGTCGAAGATGGTTTTTGCTTGTTGCTAGGATACAGTTTACAACTGGTGAACGGTGCTGCCCATGATTTCTGTATTCCTTTAGGTGTCATTCGATGCTCCTGGATACAAGATGATGTGATTGCCAGGTTATATGGCAAAAAAAAGCTAGCCCTGAAGTTTCTTTTTTTTTTTAAAATACAGCGCAACACTTATATAGTACAAGTACCATGACTGTAGATGCTCGATATGAGAAAGTCATAAACTCATCAATACTTATGTCTTTCAAATTTACTGAATCAGTAACATAATCAGTCAGTTTTCCTTTCCACATTTTTTCCAGAACATACTATGAAGGTTATTCCATTGAACATACTAATCTACCCACCATATGTCAATTCCAAAATAGTTTAACATCATTTGAAACACATTCCTTGAACTTTCAGTATAGTTACACAAAGTTCATAATATCACTTTTCTCTCTGCATGTTAATACAGTAGCCCTTTTATAAAAGTATTCTTGTCAAACAATGGCACATTTATCCCATGGAGAGGATTCAGTACACATATTCATATACAATTTTTATTGTACTGTTCTTTTAAATGAACTTTCAACAAGTTTCTTCCATTTTGTGAACACGTTCCAAGGTAGTGGAATTCCCCCATAGATCCCTGGTAAGTCCCAGGTGGTGATGACGGTTTCATCGTTTCTACCTGGCACAATGACACTCATAGCACATGCTCTTGAAGAGCCCAGTCGCTCACTTCTTCATCGCAAACACTAGTTCAACCATATCTGTTGTCCCTAGAACTAGAGCCTCTCGAACTACACCATCCATCATCAAGTAAATTACTTTTAAACAGCTCATAATAAATTATAAAACCTTTTATTTGCTGTTAATACAATCTCTGGCACATACACTCTTAGAAGACTTGTAGTTTTCCGTTTTTGCTTGTATTTCTTCTGTTAAGATGTATTTCCAATTTAAAAATCCTAGTGTAATTCCTCTCCTGGAGTCCTGTTGTTTTTTGTCAAGTAAAAAAAACAAGACAAAAAAAAATAAAATAAAAAGCTCTGATAATAATTTATACCAACAATGTCTACATATGTCTCTGAACGATTAAAACCCTCAGAACCTGGGTGTCGATTGATTCACGAGCTCCCGTCTCGTTCTTTCTTTACGAACATTTCCAAAACTGAATGAGATTGCAACACTCCTGTTGTTGGGGGGTACACTGAATGTCGGGGCGAGCCATTCTCTGTCGGCGACCTTTGGGGTGGCGACCGTGATGCGCCTCGGAGAACCTTACCGTTGTAGTTGGCTTTGATCAAGTCCATGATGTTCACACCCATCTGTAGCAGTTTGTCTTGCATTATGAGGTTCTCAACCCGGATCTGGTCAAACACCAACTCGTAATGGGCCAGCCTGGCCTGCAGATCATGGTTGATTTGTAACAGCTTGCCAATCTGGAAGAATAAAAATAAGGAAAGAATGAAACAAAAGGTCATCTCTGGTATCAAATTAAAGGGGATAACATCATGTCTAATGCAGGCAATCAGGCATGGAACCCCATACCTGGAACAACCAGTCTACAGATTGCGCTACCAAATAATGGGTAAAATAATGTAG
Organism: Sinonovacula constricta; assembly: GCA_007844125.1. Classification (NCBI taxonomy): domain Eukaryota; kingdom Metazoa; phylum Mollusca; class Bivalvia; order Cardiida; family Solecurtidae; genus Sinonovacula; species Sinonovacula constricta. The sequence goes on along the minus strand of CM017566.1, from coordinate 27,487,005 downwards.
AAATGGTCATTAGCCAAGGCAAGGAAAGAAAGATTAACTTATTGCAGGTTAATAATGCACCCACAAACAAAAAACAAGGTAAATCAGACTTCTCATGTATCCAAGATTATAGCAAAAGAAGACAATACAGGCAGTGGAGAATCAATAGGTAAGACAGACTACAAAATTAAACTACAAGGGGGATAATACAATAATGGCAAAAAATAGTTTTGTAGTTAGCTCCCTTTGTATATTTCTTTTGTAAAGCAGAATGTATGCACAATACCATCGGTAATAATAAACAGTGTACATGGGTTTTTTTTTCAATTGGTGTCTGTTTTCTTCTTCTTCCCAGCTCACTTTATATAGTACACATATTGACATCACAAAGCAATATTGCAAATCTGTACTTTTTTCCCTAAACAGCATAATTCAAGAACACTTCCACTTTCATCAGCTGCCCATTCAGTTTCCTCCCTCTCACATCACAGGGGCGCCTGTGGCCAAGTGAGTCCCCATCGAGGCGAGATCATTCATGTGGGGAGGTTTTCCAAATAACCTGCAGTGCACTGGTGGTTCTACGCAAACGTAAGTCTGGGGTCTTCCTTCACCAGTAATGAGCTGGACGTTGCCAATATGACCATAACTGTGTCAGTGCAATGTAACAAAAAATCACATTACAGAACATAAACACATGCTTGAACTAGTTAAAAACATGGAATCATGTTAATTAAAATAATCTTCAACATTTTCAAATTTTCTGTAAACCATTACATTCATAGTCCATCTTTAATTAAGAAAATTCCCTTGACTTTGTTGTTCTTCTTTAATAGAGATAAGAGGAATTTTAATAAATGTTTGTTCGACTTGCAATTATAGATTAAAGGCTGAACCAGTCTACCCATAAGCCCTTAGTCATGCAGATTCTGCTAATGATTGTGAATGGTTTGTAAAGGCGTAAAATGGCATATACATGCAGGAAAGGGTTACATAAATTGTTTCCAAATAGACTTAAGAAACGTTACAACAAATACCAGTAAGTTTAAAATGGACTTATTTTAGAACGTCATCCTTCTAAATGGATTTCTTTTAAATGCAATTTACTTAAAAGATGGAAGCCATAAATTTGCTTATACATTCTAAGAATATGTCAAACACTGCTCATTTTCAAATAATTTTGAACTTTAAAAGTAGAAGAAGTAAGATAAGTTGTTTTCCAACACATTTTAAATGGCATATTTCCAATGCTAATGCTGTAATTTGTAATGCTTCTTCAGTTGTGAGCTGTTAGCCACTCTTTTAGCATGTTTATAGTTTTCCACAAAGTTAATTTTTCATTGTAAAATGATTCTTTACCTCTGCTACATGTACAATGTGTTTTCATCTAAAATAAACTTTAGATGCCGATGAATAAATATGTCAAACTTCAGACCAAATGAGAACATAAATCAAGAGCACACCTGGATAAGAAAATAACAATATTAAAAATTTATGATTAATAAGTTTTTCTTCGTAACTTATTAATCTTGCTTGAGGATGAAAATGTCAGTATCATGTTCAGGTGTGAAAATAAGACAGCCAGCTTCTTGACAGTAAAATGTTTGTTTTGTTTTTGAAATACAATGCAGCGACCATTTATGCTCATTATAGCAACCTCCAGCTTTTGGGTGGCGGAAGACCCCACACAAATGTCTGGGTAGAACCACCGGCACACCACAAGTCAGCTGGAAAACCTTCTCACATTATTAAGTCCTTCGCCCCGAATGGGACTCGAACCCACACGGTGAGAGGTTAAGCAGTCAGAGGAGTTACAAATCAGATTACACTGCATGCACCAAAATAACTTGGTTCCATGGTTCAATATTTCTACATATCAAACTTGACAATAGAAATAGGTAAATTTAAAAGAAAGACATATAGAAAGTTTTATTACAAATTTTGCATTTGTAAATAAATCAGACTAATTCTTGATCATCTTCTAACATCAACATATTGAGAAAGACCCATAAGCAAACAGTGCAGATTTTGATCGAATGTTTTGTCTTGACTTTGAAATAGAAAGCAGTGACCAATTATGATCATTATAGCGACGTCCAGCTATTTTGGTGGAGGAAGACCCCAAACATGTGTCTGGATAGAACCAATGGTGCACGACAGGTTCAGCTGGAAGACCTTCCTACATTATGTCCTTCACCCCAAACGAGACTCAAACCCACATGGTGAGAGGCAAAGCGATGAGAGGAGTTACAAGTCAGCAACTCTATCACTATGCTGCGGACGCCCGATATTGATCAGACACCTGCCAGAAAAATTAAGTTAAAATCTGCAGGTAACAAAGTCATGGACTGTTGCAAGCTCATGTTTCATTTTCTAAGAAAAGCATCATAAAATGATAAATTGCTAGTTTAACCGCTTGTCCTTTCAAGGCTTTCTAAATTAAATAAACATAAAACCATTACATTTATATTAAAATTGAAAAACAGCACTTTTTTTATATTGTATAACACTTTCTATGGAATATCATAACACAACTTTTTCCTCTTTAAAAATAATATTAAAATAACCAAATATCCATTTATTTAAGATTGACTGTTCAAACTGATTTCTTTTATTTTTTATACTCTTCTGGCTTCAAAACTGAATAAAACAGAATTAAAATTGCATCATAAACAGCCTCATCATATAACATAAATGTCAAACATAGATTTTATTTCTCATTGGATTTTGTTGAACTTATTGTTCCACTCTGTGCACTTAAATCAAACTTCATACTCTGTCCAAGTCATTTCACTTCTTATTGTCTTCAAAATGCTTTTTTTTTCTCTTCCCATCATATTGTTTTCTAATATTTTTCTTTTATATCATGACTTCTTATCCAGAGGCTATAAAACAGTGAGTGCATGACTAGATGCTATAGCTGATGGAAACAAGCCTTCTGCCCCTGCATAAATCTGCCTGCTTACACTTCATCCCTGCCACACCAGACTTGGTTACCATAGCAACTGCTGATGCAACGTCAATTTTGAAATGCCTTTAACATATTAAAACTTGAAAGGGAGGGTGAAGTGAAAGAGAAACAAGAAAGTGGAAAGCCGAGAACCAGTTGGTATGTTGTACAGGTTACACTAATTGTGATTTTCATCAGTAGAGAGTAGGAAATTGAGTAGGAGTAGGAAAGTGAAAGCTTAAAACTGCGACACATTATTCTGAAGAAGTACACAAAATCTGACCTGCATTTTGTTTTTGACAAATGGCTATTTTATAATAAGATGAATGTTTAAGAAGCTATTCAGAAGATTTGCTCCAATTTCAGTTCACATATAAACAAGAGTTTTAGCATTGTACTAAACACTTAGCCAGATACATTTTTCTAAATAAACTACATAGTGTTAATTATATTCTTGAGATATCATCCCAAAAAAATCATGCCTTGGTATTGACTCGCCATGGTAAATCTGATGTGTTTGTCAACTTGTATGTCAAGCCTGGGCCGCAAATATTGCAGATCCTGATTAGACGGGAGATGTTACGCAGGGAGTGGCTGTTATTGACAGTCAATAGGCAGGGCTTATCAGTAATAGGCTGGAGTAAATACACAACACTGGCTGAACTGGTTCTAGACTATTTGTTAAAGCCTGATCAAGACCCTTTTCTGTAAAGTACTTTTTTAAATGTAATTCAACTGAAATTTTTTATTACCTATGATTGATAGGTCATAATTTGTCCTGTTGAGAATATAAAATGTAAATCTTTAAGGTCAAGGCGAAGAACTTAATATGGGAAGTTCTTTTAGCTGACCTGAGGTATGGTAGTGGTTCTACCATTTGTCTGGAATCATCTTCCATTAAAATAGCTGGACTATATATGAGCTTAATTTGTGCCACTGTGATATATTTTTTTTTAAAAATGTGCCAGGTGGTTCTATCTACATTTGTCTGTGGTATTCCTCTACAAAAATAAATGAGAGTTGCTTTATGACCATAACTCTGTTGCTGCAATGTGATCTATTCCACAATAAAATCACGAAAGTACAAAACACCCAACATATAAAAGACCATCCACAATCTAACAACAAAACTGCAAAACACCCATCATATAAACAACCATCAACAATCTAACAACAAAATTGCAAAACACCCATCATATAAACAACCATCCACAATCGAACAATAATTTATTTAATATTGTTGATAAAATGTGGAAGTAAGCCACTGTAAAATAAAAACATTTGCAAATCTGACAACTATTGCTAAATGACAGCAAGAAATCATAATCGTAGCTGCATCAGCCATTACTGAGCCATTTTCTGTTTAATGACCAAAAATCGCATATGCACCTACACATGAGCACTTGAAAACACTTAAACATCTGTTCCTTGACATAAAATCAATGAGGATATCAGTCTCCATTACAGTGCATCTACATAAACAGGAAGGGTCATTCGACCTGTGTGTCCTCAATAATTGACAGGTGTCAATCATCCTGAAAAACAGGTGCACTGCGTCACCCTGGCCCTATAATTAGGCTCTTGAAATTGATTTAACATATGGACTGAATCAAAACAGCATTTGCTATTGATAGTTGTTTACAACAAACCTCAAATAGGTTTGGAGATCAGGCATGAATCAAGGAGGAAAAAAAAAAAGCACAAAATAAAAAGAATTTACACTTAATATATCTTACTGAAAACATTTATAATAGCAAATTATATCAGTAAAGCCAATATATTCATTTTTAACAACAAAAATTATTCTCGCATTTTTTTTTTCTTGAAAGAATATTACATTGTTTGCATACATGAAAATTTTAATCTAACACTGTTTACAAGCATGAAAATTTTAACCATTATTTTATTTATTTAAAAAGCTTCCAGCTTAACGGTGCAAATATATTACCATTATATATACAGCTTTTGTCTTAAAGTATCTGGCTTTAAATTTTATTCTCATATAAAAGCTGAAGCAGTCTTATTACATGAATATACAACAGAAAGTACAAAAATTAACTCCTATCTTTATTGCTTTTGCATATCTTTTTAGCACCAATTTCGTTTCTTTTTTTTGTAAAATAACATGAAAGCAACCATTAAGATAAAGAAATAAAAGAAATAGTGCAGGGCCTGCTGAAAAAAAAAAAATCGATCAACTACTTCAGCCTTAGCAAATCTGTTGCATTTAGACAAGTACAACTAGATATCAAGATCAACCAGCACTGAAACAAGTTGCGTAAAAAAAAAATCTATAAACCAGTCTCCTCGCCCCATTTACTTAAATGCAGCGTCATGGTTGAAAATAACTCCTGCAATGCTCAAGAATCGATCAAGCCCCATTTTGGTGTGAGCACTGTGTTTTTTTTATTGATCACAAAGCCCGATAGCTAAAGTGGAGAGCATTTTTTTCCTGCTGAAAAATATGCCAGATGTTAGTTGTTGAAATGAACCCTTACCGTACTACATTTACAAATTCCCCCTGCAGATCTTAGTTATTTGTTTACATCTAAACAGCATTACTGCTAGGGACTCGGCAACAACTAGTGCAGATCCTAACCAGACAGCTTCAAGTTTGATTTACAATTTTTGCCTTCGCTGGATCAGTTCATTCTTAGTAGGCTAAGGGGTTATAAATTAAAATAACTATACCCGTCATTCCAAACCCTATATTTATCAACCAATCATCTAGTTATACCATTACATAATTATTACGACCAACTGCGTCAGTATTTGAATTGTCTTGCACAATTTACCCTTTTCCTGACGGGAACACCATTTAGCCAATTTACACACAAAAAAAACATATCCAACACCCTTATGGTGTTTGAAGCAAGTTAAAGGGTTATAGGTTTTAGTTTGCATGCAAACATTATACAATGTAGTATTGCCGACCTAATTAAGTGTAGATGGTATCTGTTGCATAATAAGGTCGTTTGCACTAAAAGCTGAGAATAACATCAATAAATTGCTTTTGTTACTCATGCAAATACAAATGCAGCTGTTAGGTTGTTTTACTTATTTTATGATTATAATGGGAAGAGATTTTTTGTTGATGCTGTTTTTGCAGTAACCAATTATGATCATTTTAGCAACATCCAGCTTTTTGGTGGAGGAAGACCCTTCACAAATGTCTGGGTAGAACCACGGGCGCAATCCCAAGTCAACTGGAAGACCTTCTCACATTGAGTCCTTCGCCACGAGCAGAACTCGAACCCACATGGCGAAAGGCTACAAATCTGCGACTCTACCACTACGCCTTGGTCGACTCCACCTTATTTTATGAACAAAATGGGAAGAGGAGCTCCCGTAACTGATTGGAAGAATCATAAACTCCTCTGCCTCATCCGGGTTGGTTCAAGTCCCAGATGAGGAGAAGGACTTAATGTAGGAAGGTATTCCCGCTGTCCTGCCATGCATCACTGGTTCTACCCAGGACATTTGTCTTGGCCTATTCCACCTCCAAAATAGCTGGACATCGCTGTTATGACTTTATTAGTGTTGCTGCTATGTGTTACCAAAAACAAAACAAATATGTCCACAGACACCACATGTGAGTCAAAATATACATGTAAATACGCATGATAAAGTATGAACTATGGTATTATACACATACTTAACCAGTGTCCTGATCTAATTCAAACCCCTTACAACAACTCCAGACTTTGTCAGCTAGACAATTACAGTCTCAGCTCACCCATCATCCTATAATTTCGAAGGATAATTACTGGTATAATTACTTGTACAGTCATCTTTTTGTTGTCATTAAAAACATAATATGCAATTTTCAGCTATATGAAGCAATTTGTCCACAGTTTATTATTTCTGTAAGATTTTTCCGTAGCTCATTATTTCTAATAAATTGGCGAGAGATGAAGTTTCCTGGAAGTTAATGTAAGAACATGAATGTTTAGACTCTGACAAAGTATTCTGATACAGTTAATGTACTGGCTTAAAACCAGAGCCTGTGCAAGGACAGTCAGTTTCACATTAATTAGTGATTTAATATTTTGAACAAAATTCTCTAAATTAATTTTTAAAAAAAATACTCATTAGGCTTAGTAATTATGAACTTTTAAAGTGTGAAACATGCAATTTTAATAAACTGGAAGAAAAATATAATAATCTATCTCAGTCCCTTGTTAGAACCAGCAACCTGAAAAAAATAATTGAAGTTTTGGCTGAACCATCAACTTTAGCCATGGGTGCATTGCCTCATATAATAATTCAATGATCATTTCTGTTATTTCTAAAGGGTTCAGGGACATCCTTGGCCTAGTGGCAGAATCAGGGACTCCTAACTCCTCCGATTTCTTGACCCTTCACTGCATGGGTTGGAGTCACAATCAAGGAGTAGGACTTTACGTGGGAATGTATTTCTAGCTGTGGTACGCCACTTGTTCTACCCTGATATTTGTCTGGGGTCTTCCCTTGCCAAAATAGCTAGACTTTGCTAAAATGATCATAACTGGTTGCTCCATGTATTTCAAAAACAAAAACACCTAAAAAGTTGACATGCTGGGAGTCAAGGCTTCATCATAATCTAAGCCTAATAATCATGACTTATCTACAGAAAGCACAAACAACATATGCCATATGGGTGGGTGCCTATTTATGTCAGACTGGGGTCGAGGTTGAAGACAATATTTATCATCCCACCCACCATAAGGTCACCTAGTGTCAGATATTGTATATACATGTAACACCTGCCTGCCCACAACTTCTCAGGCAGAAAATGGCTCAAATAAACCATGTTCCCATGTTATTAGAATAGATAATCATGATCATTGATAATATTAAGAAAACATAAGAAGGAACCTTAGGGGATGGAAATAACAAATTGCTGTATGAAATACAGCACATACTTTAACTGTAGTTAATTACAATGAAAGTAAAGTCTGGCAAATCATGATTTAAAGGTGGTATCCGACAGTTTGGACCAAAGATTTTTTTAACAAATGACCAAATAAGTCAGTGTTACGAAAAGGTCCTGCGAAATGCTGTTCAATGATGCCCTAAATCTTTGAGAACAGTGAAGCATTACTCCACAATCATCATTACAAACAGGTATTTCCTATCTGAGCCATGCTGCAGAGATAGCTATTTTTAAACTAAGAAAACCACATGACAACCTACTTTTGAGGTCGTGTTATATCATCATCAGGGTATTCTGTGCTGACATCGGTATCTACTTTAAGCAGATATCACTTTCGTGTTTATTTATAGATTTGGATAAAGTGAACGCTTTGAGTTTTTTTCACAATGTGTATACTGTCTCACATTAGTGTTCAAAATCGATTCAAACTAAAGTATAATTTTATTTAGAAATTATGCATAAATTTCCAGAAACTGTGGGAAAATATTGGTATATGCATTTGGTATTGGTAAACTGTCAGGTACCAGCAGTAAGCCTAGGAAGCTGACAGATCTGCATCTACACTATTTACCTAAGCCTTAGCAATTCTTGCTTAGCAGGTTAAAAGTTTACCCGAGTGTCAGTAAGTCACAGAAAGCTTACAGTAGTGAAGTCTGAGGAATGTTTTCTATCTCTAAACACTCTGCAAATATCTGCCAGGCACCCAGTCAGGCTACAGCCTCCCGTAAATACTACTCGAGTTGTGGAATGTGGATTCAACGATATCGAGGTAAAAAAAAATATCAAGGTGAATTCATTCGATGATGACGAGATAGCGATTGAACAAAACATACAGCAATATAGATATATCAGTCATCAGAACATTGAACTGTTTTTTTATCAGTTGTTTCATTTAAAAGTTAAGAATGCAAAAGAGTGAGATGCCTGGAAAGAGCTTGATTATGATGAAAACTAGAAATTTATATCAAATTAAATTCTAAATTTTGAGGTTAAAGTATAACTTATATTTCCTTTTTAAATCGTTACAGTACAGTTGCACTGCACCAGTTGCTTAAATTTACGTAGATCATAAAAAATAAACCATCTTAGCATCGTTAAATCTTGGTGAAACAAGACATTAACACCAATTAAGTTCTAGTTATGAGTTTTAGGTATCTCGGTTTAATCTAGAGAATAAAATACATTTGCTGTGCATTAGTTGTTATGAAACTAGAATGCACGCAAGTGATTCAGCATTTTGAAACAGCTTTAACATGCAAAAACAAAAAATGCACATTAAGTGTTTGTTTGTTTGTTTATTGTGTTTATCGTCCCACCAACAGTATTTCAGTTATCTGGAGACGGTGTCCACTTGAAGCAGTTATAGTGCTGCCTTCACTGTGTATAGCATGCCGTGAACACCTGGCATGATACCACACCCAGTCACATTATCCTGACACCGGGCCAACCAGTTGCGGAACTACCCTTATATTTGCTTGAGTGTTAGCAAGGGAGCTATACCACTACCATTTTTAACGACTTTGGTATGTCCCGGCCCGGGATCGAAACCCGGGGCCTCGCACATTAAGTGTATTAAATTAAGTTTAGATTTTAACTATCACTGTAACATTCATTGAAAAAGAAAAATTGGTATTTAGATGGAGATTTTTAAGCTAGAAAATAAAAATGAAATCTACATTAACTTATGAAGTATTAGGTCTGATTAGTCTCATTATGATACAATTTTCAAAACACAGTTTTAAATTAAAAGAAACATCAAATAAATTATTTATTTTTTTAACAACATTACTTATAAACAGATAAGCACTCCAACCCACCAAATGAAAAATATGCACATCAAAAAATTTAAGGAAACCAAAAAATTAAATTTTTCACCTCCTTCTTCTTTTAAATTGTAGACTGGTCTCAAAACTGTGAAAATAAACAACATATGGCCATGTTTGTGCATCTGGCATTCTCTGTGGCTACAGACTTGGGCACGTGTTCTACCCAGAGATGCATCCTGCCATTAACGTGGTGCCGGTAGATGTCTATCTTTATCTGCCTGTGATATAAAGGTCAATTCATCAGGCTTCTGGCAGTTACCACCAGTAAATTTCATACTTGCACTGACAATAGCACCTAGAAACCCACGTCTGAGTGTATTAAAAATAAACTGGAGTTTGCAATTGTATTCTGATAGCTGATTGGTCAATTTTTTTCTTCAATCCAACCAGTCAAATGCTTGATAAAGACCTAACAGGAGCAGGGGTTGACGTTATGAAGATATATACATAATTTTGAGCTTGAGCTTGAAACTTTTGTCAATGATATGATTGGCTAGTTGTCAAATATTTAAATCTGACCAATCGCATTGTAGAAATTGATCTCAGACTCAATCTTAAAGCTTTAAAAAACTTCTGGAAATTGGTGCAAAACTTCTTGTTTAATTCTCAATCATTTGATAGGTCCGATTTTATGAATATTTTATATGTTTTGATGAACACCTAAAACTTCCATACAGTCTTCGATCAAAACGTGTTTTGTGTCCTCTTATGGCAATGTTGGAGTTCAAAGAAACAAGACTGAGTGCAGATATGTCAAAACCAAACACTGATATGTTTAAAGCCAACCATAATCTCCTTTGATCTTCTATTATGATCCTGAAAACCGAAGAAAGATTACCATAAGCTGATAACTGGCAAAGATAAATCAAGTTATTTTGATCTTGTTATTGTAAGCACCAATTATACCATACACGTGCTATTTCTGCTTGCAAATTACAAGGCCAATGAACTAAAAAAAAAAATGTTTCTATCAATAAACAGAAAAAAATCATTAAATTGTGCTTTGGCCATGAAACAAAAGCCTCAACAAAATCTTTAAAAGATAATAAAGACAGGGTCTTTTTCTCCATAGAATCAGACATTAACCCTTCTTATTTTTGCTGAAACTATAAATAAACAAAACAAAACAAATCGTAGATATTTCCTTGCCGCTTCGTGCAAACATAATGAGACATATTACAAAAAACTCAACAGCAAATATAGTAGATCCAGATAAGCTAGTTTATTTTTTCTTCTTTAACTAAGACAGTGCCTTAAACTTTAAAAAAAATCATTAGAATTATTTTATAAGAACTTCCTTAAATTTAATGATTTAAAGAGTGAAGATTAAGAAATGTTCTTAATTCTTGGGCTTTATTGCAAAATTTACAGGTGGTATCGGACAGTTCGCCTATATAAAGTACATATACCAATATTGAACCAATGCTTTGGGGAATTTGGGCATAATTTTTGTGCAAACCTATACTTTAGTCTCAAAAAAACGATTTTGAACACAAAGTGAATTTTTAAACAGAGCTAATCACAGAAAACACATCTCTGAATGTGTATTCTTTCCAAATGTATAAAAGGCTCGATTGTGGTCTCTGCTAAAAATAGGTATCAACATCAGAGCGCAGTACCTGGATCATTTCCGGTATATAGCGTGATCGCAAATGGTCACATGGTTTTCAAACTTTAAAAATAGCTATCTCTGCAGCGTGGCTTGGATTGGAAATAGCTGTCCGCAATAATAAGTGTTGATTTATGCTTGACTGTTCACACAGATCTAGGATATCAATGAACAGCATTTTGAATGACCTTTTTAAGTAACAATGACTTATTTGGTTATTTGAGAAAATAAATTTTGGTCTAAACTGTCAAATGCCACCTTTAAGTAAGAAAACAATAACTAACATTCCTTATGTAAACAACCCACACAGATGTTATCCCTGTTAATCTGGTTATACTACAACACATGTTTGATTCACACTTGAGTCTGTGGGAACAATATGCTCTTTCTTTACAAGCACCAAGAAACATCCCTTATGGCAAATATCAGCCATTCATTATTAGAATATCAAACAGGATTTTTATCAGACAATAAGGTTGCATAATTACTTGAATCTTGCCAGGAAATGGTAGGAATGATTCGTTAGATCTTTATCTCAGTGCAGAAAGGTTATGTAATGTTCTAAAATTGAACTAAACAGCCTTTGAGACTGGCTTCAATGAGTGGAGTTCTCCTTCCATAGAACAAATATGGAAGACATCAAACAACTTATCAACCTCTGATAAGCAGCTAGGCTTACAACAGCCTTGTCGCCATTTAAACTGTCCTTACAAAATAATTTTCTGAGTCCTTAACCTGCTAGGTAGAAATAAAATATGTTTAGGCAAATAGTGAAGATCTTGATCAGCCAGCTGGATGCTCTAATCATTATTTGCAGCTCTAGCAAAAAATGTTAGGCAACTTTATATTGAAGTCATAAGCAAATAATTGACAAAAATAACTGGGGGACTGACAAATTCTGCCAGCTCCAACTTAACTGCTTTCCTGTAAATCACACACTGATTTGACCAAATGCAAATGAGAAGAACCTGAGCAGAGAGAGAGACAGAGAGAGACAGAGACAAAAAGAGAAACAGTCAGAGGCAGAGAGACACACAGACAAACACAGAGAGAGACAGACACAGAGAGGCATAGAGATAGACAGACACACAGACAGACAGATAAAAGAGAGGAGAGAAAGAGGGGAGAGAGAGGGAGGGAAAAAGACTGCATGTTCTGTTGTTGTTTTTTATTTAAGAAAGCTATCTTGTGTTTATCCACTCTCAGTGTATGATCGAACAGCATATTCTCTAAGTTCTCTCAAATATGAAGACTTTTAATCTTAATTATGAAGATTAATAATAACTGCATTGAGAGAACATTTAAAGACTTAAAAAAACATTATCTATATTATCTATGTACATTACTCCTTACTGGTATAAGTGCTGTCGGCATCAGAATTAACTTGGCTAGACGTTCTCTAGACTACCTTCTCTAGACTACCGAACATCCCAATGGATTTAGGATCCTTGGAGATCTTTCCCTAGGGAAGCTCTGTGCTTGCTTGGCCCACGTAGCTAAGACTTAGGCAAATAGGTTTATCTAGATCAGCCAGCTCTATGCTGTGATCAGCCTGATTTGGATCTAAACTATTTGATTCTTTGTCCCTTTTAAAAGATAAATTAATCTTTGTATGTTATATGTGTGATATGTTAATAGATATGTATACCTATATACATATGTGTCATAATGTATATGTCTGTTTTTTTTATTAAAAAGTAAAATAATAATAATAATTATAATGTTATTATTACTATTATTATTATTATCATTATTATTATTATTATTATAACAATAATAATACAAGCAAAACCTAAGAAGTTACCATAATAATAAATAATAATATTTATTATTATTATTATTATTATTATTATTAATAATATTATTATATAACAATAATAATAATAATAACAATAATAATAAGCGCAAAAGAAGTAAGCTTTGAGTAAAAATAGCATGGTATGGGTTATTGAACAATTGTTGACAGTAAGCATAAATGTTGTCAAAAGAGTACAATTTATAGCAAGAGATGAGGACAACTAAGGCAATATGTACATTTTTGTGCAGGCTGTACCAGAAACGGAACATCTAGCTCATAAATCAATGTAAGGAGCTAGATAGGCACCACTCTACAGGTTTACACACGTATAGAAGCCAATAACCTGACCCGAAAATAACCTCACCCGAAAATAACCTCACCTGAAAATAACCTCACATGAAAATAACCTCACATGAAAATAACAGCAACTGAAAGCTGTCACAGAGTATGTGCTCCATTACTGGTAATTAATTGCTTGATACAATAAAAATGATGCAAAAAAAAGCAGAAATACAGGAGTTTCCTACTACAATCCGCTCAGCTATTCAAGAGTTTGATTGTACGAGGTTGGCTTGAAAGTACTTGTGAGCAAAATTTTAAACAGCATGTATGTGACAGCCTCTATAAAGACTGTTTTATTGAATGAATTCCCTGTTTACTGATGATTGCATGCATATGTGCAAGGAAAAAAATTCTAAGTCCATCCAGGACATGTTTCTCAAAAAATCAAAACTGGCTACAGCATATCTGATACCAGGTGGTATAAGTATGATCAAGTGTGAAGTTTCATTCCTATCTACGACATAGATGTTATGGTGCAACAGTAGCTACTACTGTACTGTTACTACACAAAACTTAAACCCTTAGAGTGCTTCATTTGTTAATTACCCAGACTAATTCTTAGCCATCTTCTTACATTGACATGCAGACATACCTAGACATATTGCTAGAGATTCAGCAAATAATGCTGATCCGGATCAGACAGCTCCCAGCAAGTTGTATAAATACTTGTTTAGCAGGGTTTAAATGTAAGCATGACAGAAAATTGTGTAAATGAAATTACTAATTGCACACTTTGATGAGTTTGGAAATCTTATTCATGAAAAAGCTGAAAATAAGACACTTTTTATCTAACCGAAAATTCAGAAAATACAATTGTTGTATTAAAGTCAGTCATTATATCGTTTCTCTGTGCTAAAGTCAATGCATGTCCCAATAATACAAACCATAATGAATCAATCTAACAACGATTCCTAACCGGAAACTAAAATTAAACCTAGAGAGACTAGAGCAACATATTCCAGAGCCTACAAGTTCTTGCAGGTCACAATAAAACAGAACAACCTAAAAACAGATCCCTCTCAGAAAATGACATAAACCCTAGCAAGACTGTGACATTTCCCTGATTCTTTAAGCACTGTCATATCATAATACCAAATGCTCTAAAAACTGATTATTTCTCAGAAATTAAACAATGTATGATATCCAATTTTTTTCAATTTATTGCTTTTTTAAAAACCTGTAACATTTCCCCATCGAAATGAAATCCACACTGTGCATGTTTTATCCATATTTCTAAAATGTTTATTGCAAAATGCAATTTCAGCCCTCTTAAAAACATTTTCCAGAGAAATCCAGTATGGCATCATAAGTATTAAAGAGGGAGATAGGAAACCACACCTGCATCGATAAACGATAGATATAGACCTAGTTAGGCAGGTAATCTTAAAAATATAAATACTTTTATTACAGTTTAATATGAAACAAAACAAAACTGTCACAGACTGTTATAACAAGAAATGTAACTGTTATATGATGATTATGCCTCACAGTCCCACCAACCAGGGAAAATACAATGACCTTACATCTGAGCGTGACCTTAAGGGTTGCACCTGCAAATGGTATCGGGACATATCTTTAAGTGTACATCAGTCTGAGAGGGATTTGCCGGCATTTTTGCCAATACTGTGCAGCAACATTTCTATCATTATAGCACAGGGGCACTTATGAGGTGTCCACAGACTGAACCCGACCGGTCCATTATACTGACACCGACGAGTCAGGCTGTCCCCTTAGCAGTGAGCTTTAGGAGAAAAGCCACTACTACCAACTTTAAAGTCTTTGGTTTGACCCGGCTGGGGTTTAAACCCACGACCTCCCAATCCGCAAACCGACGCTTCACCACTTAAGCTATTGCAGTCGGTGCCGTCTGACGATGTAAGTTGATTAAATACTGGTGTCAAAGTAATGGTTGCTACATGAACGTATAGCAAGACGAATAACCTATATAATGACCTTGACATTAACAGTTGCACTTGCAAAACATTTGCTGGACATGCCTTCAAGTGTACAGTAAGTCTGTATGTAAGGTGGTGAGGTTGGATTGAAGTACTGTAAATAATTTGGAAGTTATGGCTGAGACATGAAGATGGGACTGACAGATGTAGAGACAGATGGAAGAAAGGTGCAATGGCTTATTCCACACTTTGGGGGCATATAAAAAAAAATCTGACACCTCTTGCACGTGGATCCCTTCTGATAAGATGTTGTTAGGTAGAAAACGTGAACAATTTCTGGCACCCTCTGACTTATAAACACTAGGTACAAATAATTACAAGTGTAAAAAGTATGTGGGCATGCAAGAGCAGATGCCATTTAAATGTTGGGGGAAAATAAAGCAGACTTGGTAGAAAATTTTAGAAGAATATTCAAATAGGCAAGTTTCTTGACATTTTCATACGTTTCTTGAATGTTTAACCTATTTTCGTAATATTTTATATTTAAAGTAAGGTTAAAGTGTGAAAAAATATAAATATTTTCAACAACAACAAAAAACAACTTTTACTATAGTTTGACATTCAGAAAACTGTCACAGATTGTTAAAAGAAGAAATGTAACTAGAATTTATGGAATATGCGTAGGCTGTAAATGAGATTTTTTTAAACAACTTTAATTTGTTTCTTTCATATGTTCCATTAATATACAAAAAATCAATGCCACATGGGTGACATGGTGTGACATTTTCCTTGTAGAAATAATTGCCATGCATTTTACTGCCATACAAGTGTCTTGATCCAAACCTTCTTAAATATAATAAAAACACACCTGCCTATCTGTGCATTATGAACCATTTACAATAAACTCAAAAAATGTTATCTTTCTTGCTGAGCAACTTGACTCTAGAAAAACTGAAACCACACATTAATGAATGATTACTTCATGTTATTAACCATCTGCATCTACAGTTTATAAAACAGGACTTTTTTTTTCTAAAATTTTTGCTACAAAAAAAATTATAAACATTTATCACAATTTCTCCATAAAACAGACTTTTGGTTCTTGTTCAGACAACACTGTTAGGTTTATCATAACACCAAGAATATTTTAGCTATCAGGAGACGGTGTCCACTTTGAACAGATATAGTGCTGCAGATATAATGCTAATTTCATTGTGTAAATGAACACCATAAACACCTGGCATGATAATACACCCAGTCACATTATCCTGACACTGGGCCAACCAGTCGCAGAACCATTATATCTGCTTGAGCATTAGCGAGAAAGCTATACCACTAACATTTTTAATGTCCTTGGTATGTCGCAGCCTGGGATTGAACCCGGAGACTCCCGTACCTGGAGCCGACGCTCTACCGGTTGCACGACAAGGTCCGTTCAGAAAAAATTCTTAAGCCGAAGTAATGACTTAAACTCAAGTCAACATTTTTATCCAACAAAATTATAACTTTTAATCATTATGTTGTTATATGCACCGACACAATTATGGTCATACTGGCAATATCCAGATAATTTTGTGTGGTTGTGGAGAAAGACTCAAGATTTTTTCTTGGTAGGATCACCCTGGTACTGCAGGTTAACTGGAAGACCTCCCCATACCTGCAGCTTAAAGTCACTTACCCTAAACAACATTTAACAGACAGCTGGAAATCATTTGCCATTAACAGCTTTATAATTGACAGCTGAAAGCAGCTGGAAGTCATTTGCCATGAACAGCTTTATCATAGTCAGCTGAAAATCTACCAATCAACTTTTCAGTTATGTATGGTAAAAGAAAAAAAAAATTCTAACAAAAAAACAGTTCACCATTTAACAAGAACATATGCAGCTGAAAACAAACAACACGTGCAGCTAGGTGTTACAATACCAGAGTGGTTTACGTGTAAAAACCTTGAAATTTCGTGAATCATCTTCTAGTACAAGTAAACAAGTAAATTTGAAACTGGCTGCCTATGTTTTTACAGTCTTAGAACAAAGGAACAACTAACACCAACATTTTTAATAACCTTGCTAAGTTCTATGACATGTTTTAGACATGTACATGTATTTGTATTTTTATATGCACTATAATTATACTCATACCACTACATGTGGCTTTCCTAATTGCATCATAAGTTGAAAACTTATTTCAAATAACTACTACAGTGTTAAATCTGTGTGTAATAAGATTGAAACATTGTTATACCACCATACCATTGATAATTATGTATGCTTATATGCTTGTGTATCCATGGGCCCCTTGCCTCATATAAAAAAAGATCTATCTATCATGTTGTTTTACTGACCATCTGATAACAGGCAAAATTAGGCAGGATTTTGGTGATTTCTAAACCTCACTATATCTGCAAACAGCCAGGTTACTAAACTGCGTCCAGGGTTTTCAATGTTGAGAACACTCACCTCTTGTTCGTCTCGCTCCCTTAATGCCTTGGCATCATTGAGAAATTTCTCCTTATCGCTAATGCGCAGTTTAGACTCCTGCCGAAGCTTGTTCAACTCCTTCTCAATGACACTGTTCTTGTCTGCCACCTCTTGCAGCTTCCGAGTCATTGCAGACTTTGTGTGGGCCAACTCCTATAAAAATCAATGCAAGGGGTTTAAAATAAAACAAAATGGCTGTGTTTCCCCCAATTTTAACTTGGTTTAGAAAAGTTATTAGGTAATTAAATAAAATAACATTTATCACAAATAACCTCTGAACCGTGCAGACAGTCAAATGGACAAATGAATCACGTGATCAGAAAGCCCAGAAATTGCTAGAAAAATTCTTGCCATTCAACCTGTGGAATGCATCATCATAGCGAATTGGTTATGAAGGTATAGACATTTCCAGAAAATGGCAGAGAAGAGCACCCCAAGAAGGGACTAGACTTATAGGTGCCTGGCCAATGAAGCAAATGCCGCCTGAAGAAATGGTAAATAGACTGCATAAATAGCGACACTGAAGCTAAAAGAGGCTTAATGATGCTGATCCCACCTTTCGTAACACCTGGCGCCGTCATGTCACCCGTTGCAACCCCTCATGTCTGGGAATTAAACCCATGTAAAACAAACATCTATAAGATTAGCTAAGAGATGTGGAATCAGGATCTACTCATTTGAAATTTAAACAAGAGCAATGTCTTATATGAACATTGAAATTCTACTTGGAGGGGTTCCAGTGATGTGCCAGGGGCTAAAACCCCTTCCCAATGGCCTATTTAAAGGGTATCGATACAGGCTTCTTTTATTTTTTCTTGCACTGGCTGTCATCACTGTGATATAATTATATGTAGTTGTTTTGTTGCTTTGACTCTCATAATCAATCAGACAATGGTATTTCAGAACACTGAGGTAGCATTTTAAGATGCTTTGTTATGTTTAATATAATTAAAAGATACACATATGTTAAGAACATAATTACGCAGATCATCCTTGTGTTTTATTACAGGTCTTGTTATACTGATTTTAGAATATATATGGGGGGTTTTCATGTATGAACTTTTACTTGAATAAATATTATTATTACAATCACTGTTTGTGACAATCAAAAAAGGGGCAAACTTTAAGCCAACATATTTTTAAAGATTATGATATCTTCTACTATACTGGTTTGATTGGATTTTTTGTCACATCTCACAGACACAATTTTATTTATATTGGCGACATTCAGCTAAATAATAGTGAAGAAAGACGTAGACTTATGCCTGTGTAGAACCACCGGTGCACCCGAAATAGCTACTAAACTGAAAAAGCATGAACATATTAAAGTTAAGCCAACAATGTGAAAGACCATCTTCATGTCAACTGCATTTCCTATTTCGCAGCTGACTTATATATGTATAAAAAAATAAATAATCTTTTAGCACATTTTAACGAGCTAAGCAGAGCACAACGCCTCACCATTTTGAGTTGTCTACGTGCCTGCACATTCCTGTTCAACGTCTCCTGATGTTTTGCTCTCAGTTTACAAAACTCATGCAGAAACCGATCTTTTTCCGTTGGACTTTCGCCGATTTTCCCATCTAGCGCCTGGCGGATCATCTCTAGTTCAATCTCCAACGCTCGCTGGTTTTCTGAGGTTGGCGATAACCGTGTGCTGCTGTCATCACCTGCAACAAAGAATTTATATTTAAATAACTGATTATTATGCATAACAAATATCTCCTTTTATGTTCAATGATTTTGACCAGATAAAAATAGCAACAAAAGCTGTTGATGTTTATATACTGCAAGGACAGAGCTGTAACAGGACTGGAAAAAGTGAGCCTCCACCGGGATTCAAACCACTGACCTTCCCAATACTAGCGAGTCGCTCAAACAAATGAGAAATAGAGGCTCTGATAATGAACTACCAATGAAACTGCTATGCTCCTCCCTCCTAATGCAACGAGATTCACCCTGAATTTCACACCTGGTTCTTCTCTACAGCACTGCTTCATATCGCAATACAATCAAGCTACTGCAGTAGGTCATGGCACCAAATGTAACAGGGATAAAACGAACGTCCACTGAGCTATAGAGGCTCTGTGCACGAACTACCCGTGAAACTGCTACACAACCATGGTCATATTGGCAATGTCCAGCTAATTTTTTGATGGAGGAAGACCCCCATACTTACATTTGGGTAAAACCACAGGCACAAACAAGTATGGAGTTGTGACAGCTGATCAAGAAATCTTTTATCAATAGAAAGTGTTCACCTGACTCAAATATGTCTGCCTTCAACGTAATAGAATACAATGTACAGTTCCAATGCAAAGTCCATTACCTTGACACTGGACCAAAAGGTTGTGGAACTACCCTTGCAAGCCTACACCTAGGGAAAACAAGGCAGCTGTGCCAGCTCTGCATTTTTATCTTTCTCTTTTAATTATAAATAATTATGTATAAATATGAACAAGAAATAAAAGTGGCCGATCTTTAAGATTCGCCGACTTGTAACTCCTCAGCCTCTCACCTCATGGGTTCGAGACCAGGTCAGGGCAAGACATTTCATGCGGAAAGGTTTTCCAACCAACATGTGGTACGCCAGCGGTTCTACCCAGATATAAATCTGGAAACTCTCTTCACCAATAATCAGCGCCAATATGACCATAATTGTTTTAATGCGATGACAAAACCAAACAAAAACAAAACAAGCAAACAACAGGATGGATTTTCTATCAAAACATTACCTTGTGAAGGGGAGGATCTTTCCGCAGACGAGTCATCGCTCTCAGAAAGGATCTCCCACTCGTTGTACCCCTTAGAAGGACCCGGTTTGGGCACCACGGTTTCTGTCGTCTCCGTCTTTGTCTCTCTCTCCACCTCTTCTTCCTCCTCATCGTCCTCACCTTTACACTTTTGCACCGGGGCTAGGGACACGTTAGGGGCATAGTTGGGCTCATATCTGAAAATAGGCGTAGATATCATTTATAAAAAATATAAACAAATAAATATAATGCAAAGTAGGTCCTCTTATTTGTTTTACTCGGTTTTTATGCTTGTGCTCTTTGGGGTGTATGTTGACTTTTCTGTCTTTCTTTTGATACCCAGGTTAACCATCATCAACAAGCACCATTTTCTTTTTTTTTGTTCCAATAATAAATCACTGTAAGTATTTAATAGGAATTTAACCTTTTTTTTATGCAAAAAAAGTAAGAACTTGCAGTAATTGATATATCTGCAAAAGAACAGGCGATAAAGTCCAAGCGTTCCAACTAAAAGGACCTACCTATTGTTTGGAATACCTCGGAGTTTTATCTCACAAGGGACACCATTTTCATTTTACCAATGTACCCAATCATATGCACCAATGGATTTAATTCATTATTTGTAATTATTAAAAGAACAATGTGAAGTACAAGCCATCTAGAAAGGACAACAAAAATCTGGTACATGACGAAAAATGACAAAATTAGATCAAAATCCAAGCACTTCAACCAGCTTGGCCTATTTATTTTTGGAATGAACATGTTTTGTATAAAACAAAACAATTAAAAGAAGAAAAAGAATTACAGATGCCAACATGACATCAGCAAGTTAACTGTTCTTGGACCCTCAACATTTACTATAGAATTAAGTATGTCAAGCCATCAAGTCACCCTCAAATTCTAGTCCAACAACAACTACCTCAATTTGGTTTCTGAGCTCATTAGATCATTTATTATATTACACTCCCAATTATGTATTGCTGGTTCCCTTCTGTATGCAAGGTCTGTTACCATCCCCAGCTGATTGATATGACTACAGGAACCAGACTGAGGTAATTAACTCACAATAGTCTCGTCATCAATTAACTATCTGTTGATGGCTACACCATACCAATTAGTGCTGACTAACTGGTTTCCGACTCGGCTTTCTCATATGGTTTACCTTACCTTCTTGCTTTCCATACACAATATACAGTAGTATGAACAAAGCCATAGAAACAAACTTTTTTCTTTTAAATAGGGAAAATGAGCCATACGCATGACATCAGAGACTGTCACGAAAAAAACACCCCAGTGATCTGGGAAATTTTTCAAATGTTTCTTTGTAAATAAATGAAAAAAAGTTTATATTTTTATAATTATATATATATATATATATATATATATATATATATATAGACATAAACATTACTAAGTTACAAGTTGTATATAGTTTGTTACAAAAACTTTGCTTTTTGGATTTAGATTAGAGTAATTTTTGTCTCAATTTGAAATTTTTATGTAAAAATTGTGAGAAAATTTACATTTTTGTCATTGTTAATATATACCAAGAACAGCTACAGAATTGACCAATATGGTAGGCAATTTAGACTTTAGGCGAAATTATAACCCTTAGCTTGCTAAACATGTATTTATACTGGGAGCTGTCTGAGCCGAATCCGCACTTTTTGCTGCTGCATCGCTTGGCCCTTTTGCCAACTGACCGTTCCAAGGCGGTAACTGATGTTTTTTCTTTTTGTGTGTTATGTCTCGTCTCTGTGTTTTTTGTCACATTTACATTTACCTTGTTTGCCTTTGTCTACAGGTAGATAAAATTTATATATCTGTGAAAATTTTGATAGGACCTTTTCTTATTTACCTATAGATACTTCTGCATGTAAATATTAAGAAGATGACTAAGAATGAGTTTAAGATATTGACAAATGTAGCAAGCTTAGGTTTTAAGTTTTGTGAAGTAATAGTACAATATTAGCTACCTTTGCACCATAACATTTTAATTGTTTGTCATAGATATGAATGAAACTTCACACTTTTATTTCTCTTGAATATACTTATACCACCTGGTATCAAATTTGCTATAGTCAGGTTAGATTTTTGGAGAAACATTGTCCTGGTTCGACTTAGAATTTTTTTCTTTGCACATATGCATGCAATCATCAGTAAACAGGGAATTTACTTAATAAAACAGTCTTTACAGAGGCTGTCACATGCATGCTGTTAAAAATTTTGCTCACAAGTACTTTCAAGCCAACCTCGTACAATCAAACTCTTGAATAGCTGAGCGGATTGTACTAGTAAGCTCTTGTTTTTCTGCTTTTTTGTGCATCATTTTTATTATATCAAGCAATTAATTACCAGTAATTGAGTGCCTACTCTGTGACAGCTTTCAGTTGCTGTTATTTGCATGTGTCATAAAAATTAGTTGGGGGTTATTAACAAAGGAAGCAAGCTACTTGTTCAAATAAGAAGAAAATTTGTAGCAAAATGAGACATTTTCTTTGATGAAAACCATGTCTAATAGCTAATTTGCATTAACATGTCCTTACTAACACAAGAAAAGTTCATTGTTATCTTCAGTATTCAATGATTGTTTAAACATGCTTTAAAATTGATCAAAGTCCATGCTGGAACGTACATTTACCCAGCGAAATAAAGTTCAATGTTTAAGAGCTGTTCAACAACTGCGCAAAAACAGCACAATACCATGATTCACAATCTCCTAATTGCTGCCTACTTCAGAAAGTGAAACCACTTATGATTTCATTTACAAATAATTACAATCAGTCAACCTACAATAATACCACAATGCACTTTTTTTTTCAAAAACCCTGGAAAGTGTTGCTAGCCAGATTTTCTAAATTCAGCATGACCTTTTTCCCACTGCAAAAGATCTACATCAAAATCAATAGGCAGGCTTGCAAAACCCCACAGTTAATACATTGCAAAAACCCATATTAAAGAGGATAACAATGATGCCGAGGATGTTTGCTTGTTGTTTTTTGTTTTCTTTTGTTTTTTTTGTTACATCTCACCAAATCACCAACATAATTCTAGTCACACTAGTGATGTCCAGCTAATTATTGGTGGAGGCAGACCCAAGACTTGTTTCTGGATAGAACCAGTGGCAGCTGGAAACCTTTCTACATGAAAGTTATCGATGCGACCAGGACTTATTAACTCTTTATTCAACTACTTATCATGTATATATGAGCTGAAACAGGACCTTTACTCTTTGCCACTTAGCGATATATGTTTGTTTTTGTTTTTGACATTACAGCGAACATTTATGATCATTATAGCAACGTCCCGCTTTTTGGTGGCGGAAGACCTCAGACACATGTCTGGGTAGAACCACAGGCGCATCGCAAGTCAGCTGGAAGACCTTCTCACATTAAGTCCTTCGCCCTGAACGGGACACGAACCCACGTGGTGAAAAGCTAAGCAGTCAAAGGAGTTCAAAATCGGCGACTCCACCACTAGGCCACAGGCGCCCCTTATCATAGTTGGTCCAAACTGTCAGATACCACCTTAAAACAACCTGCAGTGTTGGGAAATTGCTTAAGTCACTGATGTTGTTGTTTATTGGGTTTATTGGGTTTATCGTCCCACCAACAGTACTTCAGTTATCTGGAGACGGTGTCCACTTGAAGCAGATATAGTGCTGCCTTAAATGTGTATAGCATGCCGTGAACACCTGGCATGATACCACACCCAGTCACATTATCCTGACACCGGGCCAACTAGTCATGGAACTACCCTTATATTTGCTTGAGCATTAGCAAGGCAGCTATACCACTACCATTTTTAACGACTTTGGTATGTCACGGCCCGGGATCGAACCCGGGGCCTCCCGTACCTGGATCACTAATGTCATTTCTCAAATTGAGAATAAAGGATGAAACAAGCCTCTTATTTCACATGGCTGTCCGAATTTAACAGGGACTTGCATATTTTATTTGCATTATTTGCATCTTAACTCTTAGCGTGTTTCATCTGCTTATATCTTGGACTAATTCTTAGTCATTTTCTTACATCTACATGAAACGGTGCTTAATCAGACATATGCTTAGCCCTTAGCTTGCTACATTTTGATAAAAAACACATGAACTGTTCTCAGGATTTTTTGCTTTAATATTATATTAGTTACATTTCAGGGTTGAGATATCTATATGAAATACCTATAGACCGAGACAGAGCAGCATATAGTGTAGATCCTGATCAGACAACTCCCAGCAGGGGAAGGTGGAGAAAAGCTGGCTGATCTAGATCGACACTATTTGCTGTATCTATATATGTCTCACTTTAGTTAATGCAGGTTTCTTTCTGAATTTGCCTGAGTATTCTGTTTATAAGAACACTAGGGTGGTGCTTTATCGCACTAACCTCAAAATTATTATATTTATTATGGTTTCAAGTAACTTGGTCACAGCAGGTAAATTTTTCAATTGTTTTAATTTATTAAATACAAAAAATCATAATCTATGATCACAAGATTATACACATATATATTTATATTTATTTTACATTTTAAGCTTTAAGCTTAATTAAATCTTGTAAATTCTGTATAGCTTTTAACATTGCAAGAGGGAATTTGTGTATTTGTCAGTCATAAATATTACACCAAAAGACTTGATTGTTATGCAAAATTTAAAATAACTATGAAATGCAGATTGTGTGGCTCTATGCCACTTGTACTAGCATAAAATTTTAAACCCCCAGAATTATTCATTTCTTTCATGCACATATCTGAATACAACATTTTTTCTTTTTATGAATTGATGAGTCAATTTCAGTACTTATATTTTATGAGGTATTTTAGTCAGCAATGACTGCAATAACTGATTTATTTCCTCTAAGGGGTTTTGAGCATGCAAGTGTTTGAAGACAATGCGGGTTTTTTTTTGTGTGTCAACATTTTTAGTAAAATACCCCCAGATGGAAATAAAACACAAACCCAGTCTATTTTACAAAAACTGATCTTAGCGAACCCTTGGTGGTAAATCTTAATGTCATGCTAAGATTATAATGATGAGATGATGAGCAATTAAATCGTGATTGTTTGCCGATTAAATATGCATTCTTTCTGGCTCTGAAGTGGGTCAATTGCAAGGGCCACTTATATTCCCCTTCTGTTGTAATTGCCACCACTTAACTAATAATGTCCTGTTGAGAATGCACACAAGGGATTGTCCATCCTTGCATGCGACATATTTGATAGATTCACAACTGTCACTTGATTGTCATCAAAGTGATGAACTAATAAAATTGAAAGTATGAAACATCATACTTAACATATTTACACTTACAATACTGTCCAAACCAGATCTGGTAGCGCGATCAGTAGAGCGCTGGCTCCAGGTACAAGAGGCCCCAGGTTCGATCCCAGGCCGCCACATTCCAAAGTCGTTAAAAATGGTAGTGGTACAGCTAGCTCCCTTGCTAACGCTCAAGCAAATATAAGGGTAGTTCCCGAAGGCAGGATAATGTGAATGGATGTGGTATCATGCCAGGTGTTCACGGCATGCTATACACAATAAAGGCAGCACTATATCTGCTTCAAGTAAAATATTGTTGGTAGGATGATAAACCCAATAAACAAACTAAGGTTTATTCAATGGTGTTAAGATATAAAAGAGTTTAAAATTGGGGATCTAATTAAGAGTTTGCGGGCATCCATGGTCTAGTGGTTAAGAGCTGGACTCCAGATCAGAGAGTCCCAGGTTCAAACCCTGAAACTGATGTGATGTCATTCCTTGAGCAAGACTACAGTTCTGTCAATATCAACACTGTTTGCTCCTCATCTGCTACTTCAAGTTTCAGGCAAATTTTATATTACATTAGGAAAATAGACTGATTCAAAGCCATACAATTATGGTGTTTTTTTCAAATTCACTCTAAATTTGTAACAATTGTTGACATAAAGGACCTGTTAGCGCACTCTGTAGAGCGTCTGCTTCAGGTATGGGAGGCCACGGATTTGATCCCAGGCCAAGATAAACCAGATCCGTGGCAAACCATGTACATCTTTAAGCTCCCTTGCTAACACTCAAGCAAATATAAGGTTAGTTCCACGACTGACTGGTCCGGTGTCAGGATAATGTGACTGGGTGTGGTATCACGCCAGGTGTTCATGTCATGCTATATACACAGTGAAGGCAGCACTATATCTACTTCAAATGAACACCAACTCCAGATAACTAAAATATTGTTGGCAGGACAATAATCCCAACAATGTTTGCTGATAACCATGATACTAAATTCTTTCTTATTGGCTAAAAACTTCATGTCAAGGTCAAAATCCTTATCACTGGAGACTCAGTAGGAAACAGTGCAGAGCCTGATCAGACAGCTCCCAGCAAGATGCTGATCAGACAGCTCCCAGCATGATCCTGATCAGACAGCTCCCAGCAAGATGCTGATCAGACAGCTCCCAGCAGGACGCTGATCAGACAGCTCCCAGCAAGATGCTGATCAGACAGCTCCCAGCAGGACGCTGATCAGACAGCTCCCAGCAAGATGCTGATCAGACAGCTCCCAGCAGGACGCTGATCAGACAGCTCCCAGCAAGATGCTGATCAGACAGCTCCCAGCATGATCCTGATCAGACAGCTCCCAGCAGGATCCTGATCTGAATCTATGCTATCTACCTTGGCCGTATAAATACGTTAGTAGCAATCTTAAGGAAAAGCAAGTCCACCTTAGTGCGCATGTAAAAATTCATACTTGCATAACTGCATCGTTTTTGTAATGTATCTGCCTCGCTTATGTTTACTTTACTACATATGATTAAACTATAACAACAATATGTGTTTCCTAAACTACCTGGCTCAGGTTAATTATAAAAATAGAACACAAATATTCCATTAATAAAAATGCCTTTGTTTGGCTCAAATATAGTAAAAGCCTATGTTTTCAAAAAGACACAAAACTACCTAAATACTGTACAGTGGCAAACAACAGATTCTTATCTTCCAATACACAGTAACATGTCTTTTTAAAACCTTTTTGTAAAAAAAAAATTAATAAAAAATTAAAACAGCGTCTGCACTTTGGAGACAGATACAGATTTTGCTGTTGATAACTGTTTGCGTGCAGGGCGTAGGCGAAGACGTAAGTCTACACCAAGTCTAGACAAACCAGATTTAACATAATTCACGTCTCTATGTGTGTTTCCCCTCCATTACAAGCGAGGCACTCTTACGAGGACACAAACAACATTAAGTAAAAAAAAAAAAGTTGCCTTTTTTTTTTCAATATATGTTGAACAGTGTAGATGATAGCGGGTCTCCCCAGGCTTAAGTAAAATAAGAAGCCAGACTGTCTACCATATGGATATAGTTAGTGCACAAAACAGGCCTACAAGAAAAACATCCACACATGAATTTTGTCACAGGAATACATTCTATAACTTTTAATCAAATCTGGTGTTATTTTTGTTTTCTTTGTTAAATCATACACAATTATAATACTTAATAAGCAATATCCATGTCATTATTGGTGGAGAAAGACTCTAGAATTATGTCAGTTTAATCAGCTTTATCACAGATATCATTTTTAGCTTATATATTATTATATAGATTTGGAAAAAAAAAATGGACATTTAAAGTGATATAGGATTAGTTTAGTAAAGATTCTCTACTTAAGTATAAGTTTATGAGGGAATTAAGCAGAAATTCCCCAGAAAAGGGTTAATATGTTGTTAGATGTAGATGGCTGAAGTGCAATGCCTATATATGGAATGCTCACTGAAATCTCACATGGGGAAAGTTTGTTCTGCAAGCTTCCATAATCTTGGTAAAATACGGGTCATGATTTGGTACAAGGAGTTCTATATTTTAATTTATTTATCTACATTTATTTAAATGATAAAAACTGCAGGATACTGCCTTTAATTAAGTTTTAAAGATGTATGTTATGGTTTCTTTTAAATCTTGTTTTAATCGTTTGCGTTGCCTTTGATGCTTCGCATCAATGGTTTTCTTGTCAGTAAAAAGTAAGCCACTCATTTTTTGCTCATCCGCTTACATATCTAAACCGCAAATCCCTCACTCTCCTCCCAAGTAAAAAACTAAACACAAACTCTTAATGGCTTTTGACATCTCAATGGATGCATTTTGATTTGTTAACCTAAACAGAATTCCAATACTGTGAAGAGTTAAGTAAGATGTTTGGTTAAGCCCGTAATAATATTTGTTTTCATGTTTTGTAGGTTGTAGGTGTGTCCTTTTATGTCTAAGTGACAATGTACTTTAAATGTGTGTATTAACATAGTTTTCATTTAAATGCTTTGCTGATTTATTTATAGCATTTATTTTAGCAATTGGACATATGAAGCATTACTGAGTATAATTTGATAGTATAATCGTCTTCTAAGAGTACATACTTTTTAATGCTGATTGAACCAAAAAAAAAATTATGTAAAAAAAATATATAATACACCAGTACCATAATGTAGATTTACAAGCCAGCAATATCAATCATACTGTGGAGAATTTATTTAGATTAAAATGCTGATTTCATTTTGATGAATTGAGGAAATGCAAAACGATGGAGACTTGACGTATTTCAAAGTGATAGAAATTCGGTTTAAGGACCTATTGACGTTCATTTCAATATTTCTGCTTACGCTCGACTTCTGGGGCCCAAACAAATAAATCTAGCTTTATGCCACATCTCGATTCCTGCCTTTTTGCAGACAGAGATAGCGACGAGGCAATATTTGTGTCTGTACTATTTCATCACCACGGCTCAGTCGGCGTAATTGTCAATATATATTCAATAACATTGGTCCTTTCTTAGATTAAAGCCGATAGCTTAGAATGCTGGCGTTCGTGGGATATTTGCCTCGTCAGATGAAATAGTCAATATATCTTGTCCACTAGATTGAGGCTGACTGACTGTCTGCCAGAGAAAGATCTATTTACTCTGCCTCTCGCCCACTCCTTAAAGGAAAATCAATTTGTATCAAACATAAAGCTGGATTTTATAAATTTGCTGCGCCAGTCTCTCTGCCATTTCGTCTAATCTAAAGTGGTGGATATATCAGACCTGGTAGCCGAAAAAGACAGAGAGATGTTTTCAACGAATATAAACGAGAAAATGCTGCATCCAACCATACATCAGGAGTAGAGAAGTTTAGGTTGATGTCTTCCTAACAATATATGACTTCTTGTGATGTTGTTTTTAAAAAGCCTACAAGCCTTAGATTCATTAGAGCTGGTATTACTTATGAAAAATGGGTCAGTTTAGCAAGCATCTTAAATTATTTAATAGCTTTTGGGAAAACAGTTTTGACTATAAAAAATGTATAGCACCAAGGATTCTTGTTTTTTTTATTTTTGAAATACAATGTAATGACTAATTATGGTCATTATAGCGGCTTCCAACTATTTTGTGGAAGAAGACACCAGACAAATGTCTTGGAAGAACCAATGGCGCACCACAAGTCAGCTGGAAGACCTTCCCACATTAAATCCCTTGCCTGGACCAAGACTCGAACCTATGCTGTAAGATGCTATGCAGTCAGAGAAGTTACCAATTGGCAGCTCTACCTCTACGCCACAAGCACGTACCCTGCCCCATTCTCTTCTCACTTTTTAAGGAAAATGAGAAAAGTAGGGCACAGGACGTTCACAATAATTCAAACCAGTTAAAGAAATAACAAAAAATTCAATGGAAAGAATCTTCAACTGCATCGGATATTCACAATGTTTAATTAACAAAGAGTTATGATAAAAAATATTTCTGATGCTTTTATGAGGCAAAAATACTCTTTGAATATTTTGCATATTTATTTTACCTTTGCATTTGTCTGTAAAACAGCAATTCCTACAAACAATGAAAGTGCAGAGTAAATGAAACAAAAATAAAAAACATAATCTATGTGACACACAGCATTTCATAAATTATGAAGAAAAAGTTTAAACACTCGAGAGACATCAAGGAGTGGCAAGCTCCAGTTTCTTTGTACAGCAGCCGTAATTTTGCAGAGCATATTATTACAGGCAGGCAGGCGTTTTTATCTTCGAGATAAACCTCACCAAAAAAAATTAGATCACAGAAAATTACAGTGGTGCTTTCTGCGATACGGATGCAAAATCAATACTTCTCTAGATCTTGAGCAGGGAGAGAGAAGTCTTGAAGTCTTAAATTAGACGCAAGGTGACAAATCTTGGGAGATACAGCCAACAATGGAACCTAGCCGTATCTGGTTAAATTTGGTACTCACCCAAACTAAATTGTATGTTTTTTAGGAACTTTGGGGACATAAAACCATATAACAAGCTTAGTAGCAATTTGTGGAGATCCTGATAAGATACACTTAACCGATATACAATATTTACTAAAGCCTGTTCATTTCGGGCTTAGCAGGTTAAGAAATAATAGGGGGGGATACAAAGACAGAGTGCACCCACCATAAGCCGTGACATTTCTTGATGTATTTGTGCTTCTATTTTCCGCCTTCAGGTCATTCTTGGAAAATGCAGTTGAATATAACTTTTTTTCTTCCCTAAATTATGATTTCCTTATTATAGATTTTCACTCCAACCATGCCTTAGACCCACATAGTCAGGAGCCTTAGATGTCGAAGGAGTTACAAATCAGCGACTTACCTACTTAGTCAGGGGCATAGTACTCTATTTTTGTATTCAGAATGGTGCCAGAAAGTGAAGTTGAAAAGTAAATCAAATTAAATTTTTTCTCATTTTTATAATATTTTAAAGGATAGTCAACATTATTCATTATTGATCATTTTGCTTTGATGAAATATTCATTTGTTTCATTTCCTGTGTTGTGTAAGGCTTGTTTAATTAATAGTTGCTTTGTAATTTCCTGAACATTACTTAAAGGACTATCTTGACACTTTCTAATCTAGATAAACATTTAGCTCATTTAGCTGCAGACATTAGACTGATAATGTAAACCCCCAAACTGTAAACCCCCAAACTGGTGACATCAAAAATATCTTCTGCTGAAATAAGCTACTTCTAAATTATCAGTTAAACCACTCCCAGATAACAGGATGGAGCAAATGAAGAAAGCCAAAGAAAAAAGCCCCCCCAAAATAGATGTTCCACAGTCATTCTCTGCTTGACTTTTCCCAGTTACTCATAGATACTTGAAACCCTGATCATGCTATATTCAAAACTAAACTCACATTCTGATGACAGTTTCACACTAAGAGCTACTGATAGAGTTATTAGTAAAACAGTATAGATCCTGATCAGACAGCTCCCAGCATTTGAAAGGAGACTGAAAGGTTGTACTAATTACTAGGCAGAGTGTTCATGGTCGAGTGTAGAGTCATTGACTTTAACTCCTTCGACTGATTAGAAGTCGCCCTACATTTGTAGCCAATCAGAAGCTCAAGAAAATTCAAATTCACCAGCGATTTATAAGAAATAGAACTTCTATTTTCCATTTTACAATGAACAAAATAGATCAATCTATTTTACAAAATGGTTTTATTTTAAACTGAGCATGTGCAACAAACCACGCATTCTGGCTTGACTCCTCCTCTTGTGACGACAAGTTTGAACACGTAAAGAAGATTGACAGTTTGATTGACAGATTTATGGGGCGGATTACATGTCATTTTGGTATAACAGGTAAACGTGAGGCGGGACTTCTAAGTCGGATAGAATCTATGAAGATGTTTCCAAAAAAAAAAAAGAAGCCTGCACTCGCTGCGCTCGTTTCGGCTTCTATTTCTATAGAAACATTTTAATAGACACTATCCTATTCTTAGCATATCACTGATAGGGTTGTAGTAACATTGAAGGCAAGGACTAATTTGAGAACTTGTTCCAGTTGACCTGCATTGCTCCATGGTTCTATTTAGATGTCTGTCTGGGGTTTTCCTTCCCAAAACTGGATGTCGCTATCATTCACATAATTAATCACTTCAATGTTCTTAAGAAGTTATAACCATGCCCTGTATTTGATATATATCTACACTATATATGCTAAGGAAGTTCAAATCATCCTTCTCATTTACATACACTTTATTTCATCACTTTTTTACTGTAAACATGCATTTAAAGAGAGAAGTTCTTTAAATTGTTATTATATTGTTAGAAAGTATTTAAAACATTATGTAATAAATGTTCTATTAATTATAAATGTAAACTTTTTCGATTACCAATTGTATGTCACTCTCACCTATATTAATTTTGATTTACTCTATTGTTTACTTTTATAATCACCTTGTTTGCATGCATCGTATATACATGTTATTTTGTTTATGAGACAATGAGCTGTTATGCTTAAGTCTTAAAATAAACATCTGTTCTGTTCTGTTGTGTTACTTCATCACAAAACAACAAAAGCCTAAAAAAACTAAACAAGATAGCTGCCAGCCAATCTTTGAGATATTAATTGCACCTAATAACCTTGGGAGTCAGGTGCTCCAATCAAAGGCTGGCGCGCAGGCAGCAATGGCCTCAGGGAGAATTCCTTAAACTGGCTCCAGACATTTGGACTGCTCTGACCCAATGTTTAATAGAGCAATAAAGCACTAACAAGAACCTCAAGACTGGAGGCTAATTGCTGCTCCCCAGTTCATCCCCTACTGTTAGCCTGCTTGTGTGTAACAAAGCTGGAACTCTTGGCCTGCTCAGAACCAAGTGATAAATGAGGACTAAACTGTGTAGATCCAGATCAGCCAAGACCAAGTGACAGTGTTGTCTCAGATCAGGATTTACAATGTTTTGCAGCGGTGTATCTAGAAATGAGACGCTTTACCAATTCATGATATTGTTGAAAAATAATTAAGACTACGATAGGTTGCTAGAATGATTTGTTTTGTTTGTTTTTTGTTACATCACACGGACACAAATATGGTCCTATTGGCGATGTCCAGCTTATTATTGGTGGAGAAACACTGGCGCACTTCAGGTTAGCTGAAAAAACCTCCCCACATGGAAGTTCCCACCCAGACCGGGATGCAATCCGATGCGGTGAGGGGCTGAGGAGTTAAAAGCCAGCAACTCTATCCGCTCCCCACTGTTAAAATGAAAGAAGCAAAAAAAAGGCATAACCCTCATTTTGCTTTATTGCTAAACCTTACATTTGTTCATAATCAGGACTTATTCGTAGTGATCTTTTTGTCTTGTTTAGAAATATATCACAGCGAGGAATTAGGATCATTACAGAATTGTTTGGCTATTTTGGTGGTGGAAAACCCCAACAAATGTCTGGGAAGAACCACTGGTGCACCAATGGTTCCTTCCTACAGTAAGTCTTTCACCCCGAACTGGACTCGAACCCACATGGTCAGAGAAGTAACAACTCTACCACTATGCCATAGGCGCCCCAGGTCATTGTTTTACATTGACATGAAAAGATGCCTGGAGACTTGGCAGAAAATAGTGTCGATTCTGATAAGACTGGCACTTGCTAATCTTGATCTACACTATTTGCCCAAGCGTTTGAATTACATGATAATCGAGCTAGAAGCTAAAATATATTATCTGGAATGGCAGTGGCATCTTTACTAATCGGGGAAAATTAGCCAATTAG
The DNA here is from genome assembly GCA_007844125.1 of Sinonovacula constricta. Lineage (NCBI taxonomy): Eukaryota > Metazoa > Mollusca > Bivalvia > Cardiida > Solecurtidae > Sinonovacula > Sinonovacula constricta. The sequence goes on along the minus strand of CM017566.1, from coordinate 27,452,941 downwards.
TAATTGAGAAACTAGCCAAAGAGATAATTATGTGTGGATAATGTTATGATTAACAATGCAAGTAATAAGTGTGTGTTTTATTAATAATGTCATTCATTAATTTTATACGTCATTAATGAGGTATATTAAGGTAGTTTAATGGCTTAGTTTTTAAGTTTAGATATGACATTTAAGATGAAAAGAGTTGGTAGTTCTCTACACATGTTTGTTCATTTGCCCCGATAGTTCTGATTTTAATGTATGCAATTTTTCTCTTAAGAGCTTTTCATAATTTCCTGTTGAATGAAGCAATTTTTAGAAAATTTATTATCTAAGCAACAGTTGTTTACTGCAATCTTTTCCATTTCCTATTGCTGCGTGAACTCTGGCCATTATCAAAAAGAACTGGTTAAAACTTTACAAAAACCAAAAATGTTGCATGTCAAAGATAAATTTTAAAACTTCTTGAAAAGCCAATATCCAGTCTTAAGCTGCTTTCCGCAGAGACATCTTATTCAGAATTACAAGTAGAAATAGATTATGTAAAGTTCTAATGACATCCCTGATCTCCCTGTGGGAGGCGTGCACGGGGAAGGTTGGAATTATTCAAATAACAGTGTTAAGTAATTTTGATAGTCTGTCTTCTGCACTGCAGCTCTGAACCTGCCAAAAGTATGCATTGGGCAGGCTTATGCCAGCAGTGTACATCATGACTGGGTGCTGTATGATCAGCATCTGCACTTTTTTGCTGCTGAGTTCCTGAGTAATGGCTTTGAGATATTTTGTTAAATAAGGTATAGTATTTCTTAAAAAAATAAACATAGCATTAAAATGGTCAGTATTTTGTATTGTATTTTGGGTTTTACCAAATACATTAAAGTTTAACAACATTAGAATACAATCAGGTTGAAACTAAAATACATGAGTAGAAATAAAAAATCTATCAGGTTAAAAATGCCAATTGTAAGTGAAAACAGGTTAACATATTAAACAGTTAAAATATGTAACATTAGCATAATAAACCCTTTAAAAATTTATAACTTATTAATGTTAACCAATCTCGTTCAGGAAGCAAACAAGCTCGGAGTCGGACACTGTTTTAAATAGTTTGTATATGTTATTGACATTAACATACTTAGACCGAATATTGCCTGTGTCAATACAATGTAATAAAATATGACTAACTGTCAGTGGTTCCTGGCAAGGAACACTAAAATGGTTAGAATCTATTGCCAATATAAGATGAGGCTTTATATAAGAAGTTCCTTCTCAAGATTCCTTATTTAAAGTATTTGTTATCCTTCTTAAGCCTTTATAAGTCTTAAAATTATAATCAATGGATTGTTTTGCTAAAAGGGAATGTTTCTGCAAAATTGTATGGCACGTTAGTATATAGAGATTTTTGTTTATTTACATAATAGGCAAATAATTTACAAAAATATTAGCATGTTGCCGGTATTTAAATATTACAGGCTTGCACATGAACATATATATTTAAAAGTTATAAAGAAAGATCAAATTGATTTTAAAACTGCTTTTACCAGAAAGAATAAATGAGAAAAGTTCATGTTAATACATTTTTTTCTATGATTTGCTAGTGATATTTCTTAAAGGGAAATGTGAGTCGTTTCATTATAAACACACAAATTCTTATAAATCCATATTGAATGATGTTCAATTTTAATGTTGAGTCTTAAAATGTCAAAGCATTACACACTAAATCATGTCTTGTTGAGGATGGAGGGAAAATAACTAAAATTCATCTGCAATAAATGATGTTTATTTACCAAATCTAACTAAGACAATTCTTTAAGATTCCTGCCGATAACACATGTGCTCACTCAACTCGATTTTTACAATTTAGAATCATAGGAACTTCATTGATGACCTCGGAATAATAAGAATCCTATATAAAAGACAATTTCTCTTCAGCACATCTGGTATAATCAAGTGACCTTACAATCAATTTATTTTTACCCATCGCAAAATGGAAATCTGAAATTTACCAATAAGTGTGTGATTGCGTGAATGCATAAAAAGCCGGTGAAATTTAGGGAAGAAATTTACAGAAATCTTTCAAATCTCTCAAACAATGACAATCAACTTTTCTGACCAATTTAGTCTCCGACGTACAACTCAGTTTCTATTTAGATCAGAAAAAGAAGCCCCACCAAACAGACCTAGACATACATCATCAAAATAACCACAAAACACCATGTTTACGTGACTTAACCTACGATAAAAGGCTTCAGAGATAATCAAAACCATAAAGACTCATTCAAGAAAAACAACTACGAACTCAATCAAGATAAACAACACTTGATCACAGTTATTTAAATGTTTCATATTTTTATTTTTGCTCCAAATAACAATTTAGTTTGTCTACAATTGAGACAGGATAAAAAAAACTGCTAAAACAACAATATATAAACATGTTTTCCTACAAAAGATATTAGTGTTGTTGTTGTTGTTGCTGTTGTTGTTATTGTTGTTGTTTGTTTGTTTGTTTGTTTGTTTGTATGTTTGTTTGTTTGTTTGCAAGTGGGGGAGGAGGGTAACAAAACAGTTGCATTGCTTTTAACCCTTTTGTTAAAGGTGGTATCAGAGGGACTCCATTTGGGGAATTTGTGCACTCAAAGTCTGTGGATACTAATACTGCAGTTTACAGGACTTTTGAAATTGAACAATGTTAGCTTCCATAATTTTGGTAAACAGTTAAAAATAATTGCTGTAAAACCTGAGTGAACAAGCTCAAGTTGAAACTGACTCATATATTTTTGTCTTTATTTTTTTTTTTCAACTTTTTTTTTTTCTATCTTTGCAATCTTTTCTGACAAATCATTCAGCTTCCAATATTTCCTGCCTAACCTCTCAGATCACCAAACAATTCCAGACAATATTGAATATCAGAAGACAAATTTGTTTCGAGATTTCCCATTTGAGAAACTTCCTCTATTTACAGTTGAAGAAAATTGCACATCCCTGAATTTGAATTCCATGTAAGATTTCTCCGAAATTGAACTTATTTTTACCCATCGCAAAATGGAAATCTGAAATTTACCAATAAGTGTGTGATTGCATGAATGCATAAAAAGCCGGTGAAATTTAGGGAAGAAATTTACAGAAATCTTTCAAATCTCTCAAACAATGACTGCGGCCATGTCACACTGCATCTGTATAGAGTTGTATTGTTTTTGCCAATTATATGGTAAGGAAATGAAGCAGGCACATCTATGGCAAGCGGTGACAGGATACACCAGACCCTGGCTTGCTTGAGCCTTGAAAAATCAATGGAAATTCAATTTCAATTGCAGTCTGACATGTTTCTTCCTCGGGAGAAGCACGGGGAAATTAAACCATCCATTTACTTTCAGTTCTTCTCTCCTACTCTCCTTCTATGTATAAATAAAAAAAAATCTTGAATTAGTGAGACAGCCATCCATACCATCACAAGCGCAATCTGCTTTTACTCTTCACAAGCTTAAAGTGCATAAATTCTAAGCCCCAGCTTGCTACATTTAACAATAATTTATATAGGTGTTTGATAGAAAATAAATCTGGTGCAAACTAACGGTTACTACCTTTAACCAGTGCACAAACTTTAATATTTAGTATTTGTTTTTTAAAATGCTGCATGATAAAGGTTAAGTGTGCTGGAAACATAGCTGCTGTTTGGCTTCCACGCCATGTGGAAGAAACATGTTTTGACTTCTATCAAGGATCTTTGGAAAAGTCTGAATAAATAAATTTAAAGAAAAGAAAATTTTTTAGTATTTGCTTTTTCAATTCATTTGAAAAAATGGGTTAGTGAGCAATGGGTCTTTTTTTTAAAATTAGGGCTTTGAGTAAAGGGACTTTGCAGCAAAGAAAGGCTTACAGTTGAACATAACAATTACCCTATGAATCACAGGTTAAAAAGTGAAGTTATTAATCTTCAGGGTTCTTGGTGTAGGAGACAAGAGGTTTTACGCAGATTCAGAAGTGATGCTAAAAATATTTTTGGAGCAAATATGGTTTGGATTAAAAAGGGGGTAAATTTAACATGGATTTATGAAAAAGATGTTTAAAACTCAAGAGAACTGGTCATTGATAATGGAATGGCACCAATCAAATGGGTTTTTAATGGCTGACTTTTTTTCCAAGAGACACGCCATTCTGCCTCCATTAACTGGAAGGAAATGTGAAAACAGTCACACACACCACCATCCCACAACACACTAATTATTTCCAATACCAACTATCCAGTGGATTTGATTAATATATCTTCTGATTACAGATTCCCAGCTGATGATAGTTCGTCTGCTACATTAACATACAAGAGACAAAGTACACAAGCACTTACTTGAAATTTAACCATGGAGAAATTGGTTTGTTTGCTGGGTTTATTGTCAGTTACAATAGCTATGGTTGAGTTACCTGAAGACTGTGTCAATCTGAAGGCAATATATTGCTGCCTTCTCTATGTGTAGCATGCCGTGAACACCTTGCATGACACCACATAAAGTCACATTTACTTGACATTTGGCCGACCAGTTGTGGAAACTACCAACAATTTTGCTTGAGAGTTACCATGGGAACTACACCAGTGGCATTTTTTAACCACTTTGGTATGTCACGGCCCAATTCTGGGGCCTGCCGTACCTTGACTGCTCACTCTAACCATTGTGCTACTAGGTCTGGTCAGAGAAATTTGATAACATCGACTGATAATATAACCCATATAGTCTAAAACATAGAATGCAGAAAAAGTTAGAACTCAATAGATATAGCTGCTTTTTCATTTTTTTGGCGGAGGAAGACCCCAGGCATTTATCTGTGTATATTCGCATAATAATGGTGGTAACGGACAGTTTGAACCAAAAGCATTTACATTAAACATCATAACAATACATTGTTACCTGAACAAATCTCGCAAAATGCTGTTTAATGATGTCCTACAACTGCCTCTATGACGAACCATAACGTCACAATCATCATTTCAAACATGTATTTTTTATCTGAGCCACGCTGCACAGTTAGCAATTTTTAAAATAAGAAAATCATGTGACCACTTACGTTTTAGCTCATCCACATCACCCACTGTGACGTCGATGTCTATTTTTAGCTAGAATCCTAATAGTTCTTATTTATAGATTTGAAAAGAACGAGTTTTACTGTTCTATAATTGAGATACTGTTGAAAATCATCAAAGCTTAGACTAAAGAATGCTTTATTTCTGCAGACATTAAGTACAAATACCCCAAAAAGAGGCCAGATATTGTTACATATATTAGATATAAGTAAACTGTCGAATACCACCATTAAATCCTTTCTCCCAAAAGGAACCCAGACCAATGCAGTGGGAGGCTAAGCAGACAGAGGACTTACAAATCACTGACTCTACCACTATGCCACAGGCGCCCCCTATACATGTTATAAACACTCCTTATATGTGAAATTGCTTTTCTTTAAAACGTAGCATTGTCTTGGAAGAATCAAAAGTGTCATTATTATCATTTTACAATATTGCAGATCATTTTAACCTGAAAAACCTTGTACATCTCTAAATGGTGGATGTGAAGAATTGCATGTGTGTAGCAATTTAATGTCTGTAAGAAACAGTACAGTGACACGCCTGCTAGTGATACAATTAGCAAATAAAATATAAAGCATGGAGGATTATTTTTTTCTATTTGGTACAAACCTAAAAAAAAAACAATATCAAGTCTCTTTAATATTTCATTTGCTTGGTGGTTCATGTCCTGCCAAAAAAACTCAGTTATTCACATTTGCTTGGTAGTTCATGTCCTGCCCAAAAACCTCAGTTATTCAGACACAAAGTAACAGTTAATGAAAGAGACATGTTTCGTGACCGACTTTCCATCAGCAACTGTGTAAGCCATTATGCCATTACCATTTTGTTGTTACATCAACTCTGTTCCCAGCGGATGTGTCAGCCTGACCCAGATAGGCAAGGATAATGCAACTCCTTTCTCCCATCTCCCCTTCCATCTGTGCCGACCCTTATCTTGCTCTTTTAGTTCCTGTCCGAAACCTAATTATCTGTTAACCAACTTCATGCACAGATAACATAAAATATTGATAATCCCAATCAACAGCAGCAAGCAGTCCAGATCAAAAAACCTCCCATCACTGATCCTGATCTGTACTTTCTGTCTAAGTACGATACAATTAATGCTTAGCGGGATGAGAGTTAACAATGCAACCACTGCCACTAACCTCCACAATCATGCCTGTCACTACAACACATGGACAAGCAAGCAAGGGATGTTGTGTGACAAGCTGAATTTTTGTGGGCATGTAGAGATGAAAGCTAACCCAGTGACACATAAAAAAAGTATGTTTAAAGGTGGTATTTGACAGTTTGGACTAGATTTATTTTATCTCAATCACTCATAGTGACCACTTAATTAAGATCATGTTAAAGGTGGTATTTGCCTATATCTAATATATGTAACAATATCTGACCTCTGTTTGGGGTATCTGTGCATATTTCAGAAGAAGGACATCATACTTTAGTCGAAGCTTTGACGATTTACAACAGTATCTCAACTCTGGGGCTCACATAGGATATACATGTTTGTAATGACGATTGTGACATTATACTACACTTTTCAGACATGTGTAGGACATCAATTAACAGCATATTGCAAGATCTGTTCTGGTAACGATAGTTTATTGAAAGGTTTAATGCAAATATATTTGGTCCAAACTGTCGGCTACCACCTTTTAACCACAATCTGGGTAGTCCGCTCTGACGTCGGAATCAATTTTTAGCGAAACTCCAGATTGTGCTTATTTATAGATTCTGGAAGAGAAATTAACATTTAAAACGATTTTTCATGATTTTTCCTATCTACCTTTAAATATTCCCTTAAAATAGCACAATTGTCTATTGCCGATACTATCGGCGATAGTCTCGGCAGTCAGTTTAGTCTAAGGGTAAATTTTGGTCAGGGAAATGAGGGGAAAACATTACTTCGCATGGATAAGACTACCCCCCACCCCCTTTTAATCTAGAACATATAAATATATATTTAAAAACAACGACATGATAACTGTATGTCATGATTTAGAGGTCCAAAAAATACAAAAAAAAAATTTTTACCCCTCCCACTGTCACACACACACAAACACACAATGAGAACATAAAAAAGTGGAATGTACAAAAAAAAGCTTTGTCACGGATTGACACTCCCTCTCACAGTTGAAAAAATCATCGTTGAACCCTCTTGAGCTTAGCAAGTGATTATACAATCAAACAATCAGAGCCCAGCCTCCATGAGCTGTCAAAATGACCTTGACCTGAATACCTCTTTAAATGACAATACACCAAGTGGATGAGAGAATTTTTATCCTTATGTTAGCTTTAAAATTCTAAACAATGAAGAGTATACAAGTGATCTTTGTATTTTTAGTGGAACCAGTCAATGGCTCTTACATCATGACATGCAATGACCTACATGCAACAACTGCTGTAGTTAAGTGTTCTACTTTTAACACTTACAACTTAATGCTAATATGACTATACAGGGTTTTTTTTCCTTCTTTACTAGGACCCATTAACAGGTGCCTCTTCCTCGGAGAATTTCTTTCAAATCATGATGTTTTCCCCAAAAAGTAACGTTACATCAGGGTTTTTTTAATTCCCCTTCATTATTTTCCCCAAAATTATAGGGCATAGGCCCCTTCCCCTGGCAGTGAAAAAAAAACTTGCTATTATTGTAGTCATAGCAAAAATATAAAAAAGTGCAGATCTTAACTGCACAGCAATCATAAAATTTGGTTTAAATAGGGTTTAAGACTTTGCTTATTTGGATCTGCACTATTTAAAAAAGGTCTCACTGAGAATAAAAACTGATATCAACACATAAGGCAGAGAAAGGAGGACAATGCTAGAAAAACATAGTTGAGACGATTGTGCTTAGTTCACAAAACTAGTATAGAAATATTAAGAAAATGCATTGGAGGGATCATGCATTTTGTATTAAAACAAGCACACATGGCACAGTGTACCTGAATATAGGCCATTGTTTAACAAGAATTAATCATGCAAATCATGTAAATAGTTTTTTTTTTAAAAGTTCCTAATGCAAAATACAAATACTCTTAACATACCTGCTGGACTCTGAATGTGGAACTACTTTGTCAGGGTGTAATAATACAGGGGGTCCAGAATGGAGGTAAGATGGTGCTGTCCCTGGAAACCTGAAAGTGTAGAAATATGCAGTTAAGATACATAAAATAGTTCAAATAAATATAACGACAAATGGAGACATACAAAGGTTTAACGAAGGAAATATGTTCAAAGTTTTACATTACTTTCAACAAATAAAAAATGTATATACTAAGGCCACATCAGTTTGAGCTGTGAAGGTCAGCAGTTTTGTGCTAGGTTTATACACAAGGTACAAATATGCAATCTGCCTATCTGTAATGTAAATAATGTCTAATCCCAAACCTCAACAATGCGGCTGGGAGACCGCCCAAGCAGAGGTATTAGACCATAGCAGACCCAGTGACATGGTACACTGTGAAGTAACCACAGTCTACTGCTATACCACCAAATCCTTTCCCTCCCAAGTCCGCTCCTACTTAATTTCCTTCATAACCCATACTAACTCTTCCAAATCCTTCTAACATCTGCATGCATGCCTGGACATATTGCTATAGACCCTTCAGCAAATAGTGCAGATCCTGATCAGACAGCTTCCAATAGGAGCTGGCTGATTGAGATCTCTACTTTTTGCCTTAACCTGACCAGCTCATGCTTAGCAGGCTCAGTGGTAACATGCATCATTCTGCTGACAAGACACAAATAACCTGTCCACCACTGGAGGCCCCCAAACCACCGCGCAATTAAGTCGCCCTCATTACCATATCTGAAACAGACTATAGGACAGTGTTTACTCACTCCCCTAGCCCCCTCGCTCCAGCCCAAGCCACTGCCCTACAAGACTATATTGAACACATAGTGACTTGACACATTCTGGTTACTTGGGTTTTCTGTCCGCTGAATTTACCAATAAACAAACGGAGATTAAAATGTTCACTTGATTATCATAAGGTGTTGTTGTTCTTTGATAGCAAGTCATGGCATCACATTTCTACTAAGATTATTAGTCCACAATGGAGATGAAAATTGTCATGATCATTAAGTGCTGCTTTCTAAGTTACCACATATCATAAAATAACAATAATGTAGTCCTGACAATCATGGAGTTAACACATCACAAACCTCAGGGAGAAAGTGTTTGTTTGATGCAAGAACATCTTAAAGCATTGAAGTTAACTTTGACAAAATGTTTCAAAAAAGAAGAAACTTGACGTTATATAAGATAGACTTTATGTAGAGAGTTAGTCCTGAAAAATCATTAGAAACTGCGTCCAGCAAAGTACAATCAGACAGCATGTACCTGACTTAGATTTAACCCTGCCTTCACTTAAATATGGTGGCATAAACACATGACATTTTCCACAACCTAGGTTTTATTTTAACCTTTTAAGACCTGAAACAACAGGTTTGTAATTTTGAGCTTCCCATGATGGATAAAGTGCTATTTCTCTGAAAAGAATTTTACTTTATCACAGTCATAAAATAAAAAGAAGACTTTTTGATGTTTTGATGCATTATTCCACCAGAAAGTAAAGATTTAACCCATCTTTAATTTATGTACAATTGAGCAAAGCCCCCCCCCAACCCCCTGCAACTATTCTGAAAGAAGTTTCTGCATACGTAATGAGCCTCAATAACAGTGAAGCATGCTGAAATAAAACGGTCAAAATATTCAAGGTCTTATCTACAACAGCCCGTACATTTTACTCTGTCACTTATGTGTCATTTGGAAGATCTGAAATCTCATCGTACCTGGAGTTCATTTGCATACTGTTAACTTTATACAGGTAACTTTGATGGTTGTTGTAAAGAAGAAGAGCTGTGTTAAATGTGGTATTTGACAGTTTGTTTGTTGGGTTTTTCATCCCACCAACAGTATTTCAGTTATATGAAGATGGTGTCCACTTGAAGCAGATATAGTGCTGCCTTCATTGTGTATAGCATGCTGTGAACACCTGGCATGATACCACACCTGGTCATATTATCCTGACACTGGGCCCCCTAGTCGTGGAACTACCCTTATATTTGCTTGAGTGTAAGCAAGGAAGCTAGCTTACCACTATGATGTTTAAAGACAGGTATATCGCGGCCCGGGATCAAACCAAAGCCTCCTATTTCTGGAGCCGACACTCAACCAATTGCCTTACCAGCTCCAGTCAGCTAGAGTCCATGGAGGAAGACATGTGAGACATGTCTGGGTAGAACCACTAGAGAAAGTCAGTTCAGCTGGAAAACTTCATAAAGAAAATGGTCACAAACCATCCAAAACTCTAACCCAGAAAGTGAAAGGCAGATGAGTAGCAAATCAGCAGTCACAAACGAACCAGCGACTCTTTTTTATATATTTTAATGAGGTCATGGTCTGTTACTGTTGTTATCATCATCAGCCATGGTAGTTGAATCACATTGTCAAACAGCAAGAGAGTAGTTATTATAAATAGTACTGTCTAAAATATCGAGCTCAATTGTTAAGAGTCATTCCTCAAAAACATTCATGTCAGGAGTTTGTTGCATGTTAGTATGTTATTGACTTTTAGTCAACACAAACTCTGACAATCAATAAATCAAACACTCATATAACCAATCGTGAAAAAACAGAACGTGACAACTCACTGTTCTCTCATGATGGCAGGTGGTGCTGGGAGCAGTTTGCTGTCCTTCCCACAGGAGCTGGCCGGGGACCATGGTTGGAATGCAGACATTTGCCCTATTGCACGAAGCGGCGAACCGTGTGACTCCGACGTCCATGGCGAACTTGGCGACGCAGATGAACTCGATCCCTCTTCACTTTTTGATCGCTTCACAGGTTCCCCATTAGATTCACCATTCTGAAAATAAATAGAAAATGATTTTTATAACATGTTTTATAATCTAAAATAGAGCAAACTGGGGATTTTTCATCACATGGGGCCACCAATTGGTTCTTTAAGTTGAAATACAACGCAGTGACCAAATATGGTCATCATAGCAACGTCCAGCTATAATGATGGTGGAAGTATGGGTAGAACCACTGATGCAACGCAGTCCTGGTCGACTGCTAAGCAGCCAGAGGAGTTGCCAGTCAGCAAATCTACCACTAGGCCTATAGTGGTAGGGTCGATCATTTTTTAACATCTCAGACTGCTTAGCCTTGCAACTGTGTGAGTTCGAGCACATTCGGGGGCAATGGACATAATGAGGGACGGTCTTCCAGAATGACCTGTGGTGCACCAGTGGCTCCACCTCGGGGTTTTTTCCTTCACCAAGGAATGTCGCTATAATGATCAAAATTGGTCACTGCAATCTATCTCAAAAACAAAATAAAACAGACAGAGATAGAAGACAACCTCTAGTTGCTTCGAGAGCTTTAATGACAAGTTGAATATTCATGGTGTCATGAAAGATGGCACAAACATTACAATCACATCATATTGTATAAAATACATTATGAGTAACTTCATCCTGCTTTATCCACAACAGTCAATAAAATTAAAAATTTCTAGGACCCTTCAAGACTAGACTAGTAAATGTCCACTTCTTCACATTCAACCAGTCATTTAGAATTCAAAATTAAACTTCTAGGTCATATTTTGTATTCAAAATACGAAGCACTTCTTGTTAAAGACACTTTTGTCAATTTTGGTTGTGTAATCTTATAACACAGGCTTTTCATACTAATGTATTTATAAACATCACATTTTGAATAGGACATGAAAAAAAGGAAACACAATTAAAAGACAAACTAATAATACAAATAAAGGACCTTCAGTTCTAACAAGAAAACACCAATACAATGACTTATTTTAGGTAGCACAACTAAATTACTGCATCCGGATATACATAGTAAACCTTATTGCCTGCATCAAGATACATATCTACTTTAGTGTATCCCGACTACCCTCAAGACAGAGGCCACCTAAGCCTCCTCGAAAACAGAGATAATCTCGCATAGACGTAGCATACAATCAACAAACTTAACAAAAAATGCAATGTCAAAATGTTATTAACCCCAGCTTCAAATTTAAACGCAATAACAAAGTAATTAGTGATGTTGCGGCCCGTTTTTTGCCTGAACACATTAGCCTGAAGGCTTTACAATGTAATAATGATGATATAATCATGTCACACCTTGCGCATGTTTATCTCGGGGTCACAGAGTGCCTATGTGTTTACTGTCAACCATACACACAGCAGCACTTACCCTGCTTGGCTGCAACTGGTCACACTTACGCAAACAGTGATGATTCATGACAGCAAGCTCATGCAGGGAGCCAGCTGATCAGGATTTGCACTATTTGCTGCCGTTTCTGGCAATAAGTCTGGTTTTCAATGCATTAAGTTGTAACCAGATAGTTATAATATTGTCATGGATAATTTACAAATCCTGCAGGTTATGGATGGTGGGTGCATCGAGGACAAACACATTAGGAGACAGCTTTGTGCTTCAGTTGGTGAGAAATACTAAAACCAGTTAATAAGAAAATTGTTACTTTACCCTTTGATTTACGTAAAACAATGACGATCAAGCAAGGTTTCATAGTATAAATATTTTTAATATACCTTTGATGTATCTTCACATTTATGTATTTCAACCACTCATCATTCTTGATCATTATTTGACTTAAGACTTATAATAAAATGATGACCTTGAGAACAAGTTGAGTTAATTCTGCGAAAAATTTGCAAGTTTGTCACTGAAATTATACACAATTATTTAATTATTAAACGGACACATTCAAAATGGTTATGACGTAGCTATGCTCAATAAGTTAGATGAAAAATAACAATTTTAATTCAATAACAATTTTCATTCTTAAAATTAATATAGTTTGACTTTAAAGATGTTTTTGTGTAAGTTTTTAATATGTTTTTGAGATACATCGCAGCATCCAATTATGATTATTATAGCAACGTCCAGCAGTTTTGGTTCAGGAAGACCCCCAGACAAATGTCTGGGTAGAACAACAGGCGCACTGCATTTCAGCTGAAAGACCTTCCCACATTTAAGTCCATAAGCCCCCAATGGGACCCGAACCTACGCGGTGGAAGACTAAGAAGTCAGAGGAGTTACAAATCAGCGACTCTACCACTACGCCACAGGCGCCCCCTTTTTGCACAACAATATAGGAAAAAAAAGAAGAACTTTTTTGGTTTGCTGTCTCATCAGCAATAGTACACTTATCCGAGACAATGGCAGTACATTTATTTAAATTAGTAACAAACCTACTAAAAGTAGCATTTACATCATCGTGTAAAACTTCTCTTATTGGAGAGCACATGAAAAAAACATGAACAATAAATGATCCATACAAGTTTAAACATTAACATTGATTGGTAGTGTAGCATGTTCTGAAATATAACATTACATATTGACACAGCCTGGTTTAGCAAACACTGAGCTTTGATGTTATTGTAAGGTCTCTGTTTACAAACATTGAAACTACTTTAAAGCCATACTAACTCTTGGGGAAACAAGGCCATTTTATAAAAACTCAAAAACAACTTCACTGATAGAAAACAATTCAAAATAAGGAGGTACATGGCAGAGACACATTGTGACAAAAGACCAAAACAATAACAATTTAACCCTCCTTGTGCCAAACTTTGCTACAAACAAACTGATAAGAGGTGAAATCCATCAAAATCATGTCAAAGGTTATGTTAAAAGCTGTTTGTAAACATTGTGCCAGTTGCGATGTACATCTAAACTAAATAATTTAGATAAAACATGCATGAACCAGTAATCAGTGCCACGGTCAGTTAACAAACAACTAACATCGGTTCTAAAAAACAAAATTTATTACTTCTTGTTTCAAACTTTCATTGGGTCGTCATCAGGTTAAAAAATATGAGATCTCATTTAGTGAAGTTCAAAAAATTAGGAATCCAATATCAAGTGGTGTATCTAAAAATAGATTTGGAGGAATCCTCTAAAAATAGAACATAAAATATCAAAGTATATAATATGTGTGCAAGTACATATAAAAACAGAAAAATAGTTTATTGTTTGTTATGACAAAAGTCCATACCTATTGAATCAATTAAAGGGACCTGTGGTGTTAGATTCACTTGTAATGATTTGCGGATGGATAACGTTTCTGTGCACGGTTCCAGTTAAAATTCGTGGAAGATAAATCAATGTGTCTGCAAGGGTTGCTTTAATAATTCTAAAGAAATGCCAGTCTTGCTATCTTGCTATAGTAAGACCATCTCTGCTGGTAACATAGAAACAACTACTCATGCATGACGACATTTGGTCTACAATAATACAATGAAGTAGTAAGGCCATTCTTTTGTGCTTCTTTACTATTGACTTGAATGCATTCAATGCCCCCAGTCTTTGTACTTGAAGACCCTTACAACTATGGACTATGTTTTTTGGTATATACCCACACCATTAAAAGTCCCATGTTTCAGCTTAAACTCCGAACCTGCTGGAAGTTAATTGTTCAGGTCGATGAGAAAATCTGTAGTTTCGAGATCAGCCAGCTTCCATTGGGAACTAATTGATCAAGATCTGCACTATTTTCAGCAAGGATTCTATCAATATTTTACAGTTATTTTTACATGTTGATGGTAAGATCACTTAAGAATTATTGTAGATTATGAGCAACATGTAGTAGTGGAAGGTTTCAAACTTGTATTTTGAAGGTCAGCACGACCAAACATGTTGGTTTGTCACTGTCAACAAATACTATGTAACCTGAGATTGAATAGCAAGCCGACACACAAATGCTGTAACTGATATCACATTTGAATGGCTTAAGGTTCTTATTGCATGGAGCATTGCCATTCTATTGGATCAATGATAGACTCGGCACACAATGCAAGGTTTGTCTCAATATTATTGAACATTCTGTAAATGTAACGCCAGTCTTAAGGTAATCAAGATTCAAAACAATGGCCAGGCATTCAAGGATACAAAATTAGGCAGCTGTCAAAATTAATTAGACAGATGACAAATCAAATTGGGTGTAAAGGAACAATTCTGTGCATCGACCCACGTATAATATGGCTGTTTAGTAAAGTTGGTCAGCTTGAAATACTATGACCTTTTCATAAAGCAAAACTGTTAAAGATTTTTTGCTTCATGACTATTTGAGGCAAAAAATGATCTCAAATGGTAAGACTACTGGACTGAAAAAAAAACACTAACAACTTTATCCTTTTTGTTCATTGCCCTTTGACAAGCGGCGAAAAAAACAAAAATGTGACAAGAAATAAAGATGAATGAAATACTGAGGAACAAGAGGGGATAGGTTTAAGAAATTGAACACAAAATATAAAAAAAGGTACAAGTGAACAAATGGACAACTGACAGCAAAATGAAAATAATGATGGACAGTTACACTGAGTTAATTAAGCCCAGAACTAATTACTTAAGACAATTAGGCTAAAACTTGTTAGAAGACAGAATGATGAAAAAAATGTTTAGGGAATTTTCAGTAGAAAAAATAAGTACAGATAAAACAAAAGGACAGAAAGTCATTCTTTCCAGTTTAAAAAAAAAATGAAAAACCAGAGCTCAAAAGTGTCCAGTTAATACCTAATAACACTTGCTACTAATAAACAAAAACATCTTTGTTAATAAGTAAAAAAAATAATCTTAGATCGGCAGCTTCTCGTTTAAGTGTAACAGCAAGGTTTAAATGGCTACCTGTACAAGGTTTACTTTCACTGCCAGGGGAACAGGCCCATGCCCTATAATTTGGAGGAAAATAGCATGATTTCTTCCTTACAGGGGAATGAGAAAACCTGATGTAAAGTTTCTTTTTGGGGATGATTGCTTGATTTTAAAGAAATTTTCTGCGGGGAAGATGCCTGTAAACGGCTCCTACTAAAGAAGGTTAAAAAGCCCAGCAAAAAAGAACACAATTTTACATCTTTATTTACAATTAAAAATAAATTTGTCAGTTTGTCAGCAAAGGGTGAATAAAAGCTAAAATGGAAGTGACTATGTTCTAATCAAGTGTAGCCAAAAAGTCGTCAGGAGAAGCAGCTTTTTGTTGAGTAACCAGGTATTGGGCACAGTGAGGGCTAAAATTATACATGTACTTATATTATATGATTTTCCATTTACCCAATTTTAGGCATTATCACATATTTTTCAAAATGCAAAATGTACAGGTGATATTTTTTTTTATTTCTGACAGTATAAAGAAAAAAACTGTATTAAAGATTTCATCATAGTTCATCTATAATTTGAAAATTTACTTGACTTTGTTGTTTTTCTTTAAAAGAGATAAAAGGATTTGAATAAATATATGTTCAACTTGTAATAATAGATTTAAGACTGAACCAGTCTACACATAAACCCTTATTCATGCAGATTCTGCTAATGTTTGTGAATGGTTTGTAAAGGCGTAAAATGGAATATGATTGTGAATGGTTTTTAAAGGCTTTAAATGGAATATGGTTGTGAATGGTGTGTAAAGGCGTAAAATGGAATATGATTGTGAATGGTTTGTAAAGGCGTAAAATGGAATATGATTGTGAATGGATTGTAAAGGCGTAAAATGGAATATGATTGTGAATGGTTTTTAAAGGCTTTAAATGGAATATGATTGTGAATGGTGTGTAAAGGCGTAAATTGGAATATGATTGTGAATGGTGTGTAAAGGCGTAAAATGGAATATGATTGTGAATGGTTTGTAAAGGCGTAAAATGGAATATGATTGTGAATGGTTTGTAAAGGCGTAAAATGGAATATGATTGTGAATGGTTTTTAAAGGCTTTAAATGGAATATGATTGTGAATGGTGTGTAAAGGCGTAAAATGGAATATGATTGTGAATGGTTTGTAAAGGCGTAAAATGGCGTATACATGCAGAAAAGGGTTAAAGCTTTTATCCTGTGACTACAAAAAACTTAAGATTCTTAAGATGGAACTTGTCTCAGTTCGCTGAAGTGTCTACATGATGGTGGTTCAGACTGGTTCTGCATTGAGATTTGAAGGCTACGAAGCATCGTTAAATGTTTAAATTAGGTAGTCTATGATATGACATGCTGTTATCATCATTTAGATTGGAATTGCTTAAATAAATAGGTTTACCAAATTGTCATAACTCAGTTTGGATTTGTCGAGTTGTTGATGGTTCATAAAATGTCTTTGATTATTCCTTTATCTTCAGATCATGGATGTTTTAAGATCATGATCTGTTCATGGTTCATGTAATGTCCACAATAATGGGGTACATTGGTGAAATAAAAATTGGCTCCCTTGTTAGTTAATATCCTAGGTATTCCAAACAGTAGGTAGGTCCATTTAGTTGAAATTCTTGGACTTTATCGCCTGTTCTTTTGTAGACATTGCAATAACAAACAGTGCAATTTCTTACTTTTGCATAAATATAAGCTTAAAATCCATTTACATATGCATAGAGATGTGTTATTTAAAAAAGAAAATGGAAGTGTTTGTTGATGATTGGTAACCGGCGTATCACAAGATATGTCAACATACACTCCACAGAGCACAAGCACAAAAACCGAGTAAAACAAATGAAAGGACCTACTTGCATTGTGGGATTATTCAGGGGAGACTATTCATTGATGTCTCTCACTCCTTTAACCTTACATCAGGTACATTTTAAGAACTTAGTATCATTCTTCAGTAGTTCATGAACTGTTAATAAATACATTTTAAGGACAGTTCATGTCCTAAAATTCATGAACACAAATGAAGAATTGATGGAGGTCAGCTCATGACTTGTTCTTCAGTGACTTTAAGTGTTCTTTATCTCTGAAGTTTTCCTTGATCTCAAGAACTGCATTTTGCAGGGGCAGCCACATTTATCCTGAATGCATGCTAATGTGAGTGAATAACTCTGGTGTGCATAGGAACTATAACTGCATAGGAACTATAACTGCATAGGAACTATAACTTCGACAAAGATATCAGTCATTATTTTTTGTAATACAACTGTCTTCTAATGTCTGCAATGTGACTATCACCAGTGGGGGATCTAGGATTTTACCTGAGAGGGGGCATGTTTTGTTTTCCAATTTTTATTTAAGCAGGTTGTGTGTGCTAAAGAAAACACATCGCTTTTGATTTATGGAGCATTGGACAATTCCTTCAATTCTTTTAAAAGCCTAACAGTGATATTATGTCATTAGTTTTGTAAATTTGTATAAAGTAAATAACGCATATAAAATAAAAAAAAATATTTTTATAGTATTTATTGTCTTTGATTATCTTTATTTTACAATGGCGACGTTGATGATATCATACAAACATTAATATTTATTTCCTGTATGTTTAATGTGAAAAAGGAAAATGTAGACTTGTAATGACATTATCAACTGACGAAGGCAAATGGCCGAAATGTTTTGAAATAAAAGAGTTTCAATAGATTTGTTATCTTTTTTTATTTACGTATTTTTACAGGGGGGGGGGGGGGGGGGGACGGGGGCGGGGGGGGGGGGGGGGGCATGTGCACTGTGTCTGAATCCACCGCTGATGTTCTTCCACATTGTGCCCGACATTGACTAATTTACTGCATCACACATAGGTATTTTACAATATATACAAAACATGGCTGAGCCTAGTACACCACTTCCTGCACAGTAGTACGACTCTATCCAACCTACATTCTGCAAGGCTGTGTGTAAGATGTAAGCGTCTTTACTATCATGCGCAATACCCCACCTGCTGCATGTACATATACTTACCTACTGTTTTGTTTGCTGGGTTTGTCAACCACCGACAGTATTTCAGTTATACGGGGACGAAGCCCTTTTGAAGCAGATATAGTGCTGTCTTTACTATGAACAACATGCAGTGCACACCTGACATGATACAACACCAAGTCATATTTTTTTCCTGAACACTGGGCCGGCCAGTCATGAAACTCACCCTTATATTTGCTTGAGCAAGGAGGGAGCTAAACAACTACCATTTTGAATTTCATGGCCAAGACCAGACCCAACAGAGGTGGAGTTATTTAAAACATGGGCAAACAAAGATGAACAGTCATTTCTTCATAAATCACACTTCTGAAAGGCACACTCCCACACCCTGGATCTCTTGATTCATCATAGCTTATTGTAAACCTTCATCAAAAGAAACAGGGCACCCTTTGCATAGAGGCAGAGTCACTGACTTGTAAGTTCTCTGACTGCTTAGCTTCGCACTGCATGGGTTCGATTCCTGTTCAGGGCAAAGGATTTATTTGTTGGAAAGTCTTCCAGCTAACCTGCATTGTGCAGGTGGTTCTACAGACATTTGTCTGGAGTCTCCCTCCAGCAAAATGCCTGGATGATGATGCAATAATTGTACTTGGACACAGCAGTGATTTTTAAAAACAAAATGAAAACATCTGAAGAAAAGTCTTTGTTCCATCCAAGTATGTATTCCTGTTGATGTATGGTAATGAGACTTCCATACTGACTCTGTTCTGGAACTTAGCACTATCCAAAAAGATAATACTGCAACAAAGTCACTACATGTACCCGAAGTTGATATGTTTGTGTGGGAGCCAAGACCAACATCATTTATCAAAAGAAATAAAACAAATTAATCATTCAACGAAAAAAGATCTTGAAATTACTTGGTATCATCATTAACATCACAGTGAATAATGATGATTTAATGCCCCCATCACATCCTATCATGATGGCATGATGTTGGAATACCAGTAGTATAGATTCCAGCCTTTCTTATCATAGGTTTCTGGTTTATTGGCAGGCTTTGTGGAAGTGCCAGTTGTATTTCAGCCAGCTATCAGTGAATGAAGTAGCCCCTACAGTAACTGAATGAGGCCAAGAAAAGAAATGCTTGTTTAGGGCAAGCAGTCATAATGTTACATTGGTCTTTTGACAATAAGAATAGGGCTGAGTCAAAATTGATTTTGTTTTTGTAATACATAGCAGGGACCAATTATAGTGACATCCAGCTATTTTGGTAACAGAAGACCCCAAACATATGTCTGGGTAGAGGCACCGGCGCACCGCAGGTCAGCTGGAAGACCTTCCTTTGCCCAAACGGGACTCAAACTCACACGATGAGAGGCTAAATGGTCAGAGGAGTTATATCCAAATTGCGGTTAACTGAACAATCAGTAATACTGTGCATGCCTATGCCCACCATAAAGTTTTGTCTGAATCAGTCAGCAATAACGAATTCAACAAATAATGTGAGTTTCACTGACATAGATTCATAGTCATATCGGCTTACATATTGCTACAAACCAACTCTCAATGTTGTAAAACTTGTCAAAAACCGGAAAGGTTTCAAGTAAAAGTCTGATCAGTGCAAGTCTTGTTTATTAAAAAAAAAAAAGAAAAACATACAATGAAAGTCCATCTTTCTTGACCATTACCCTTCAACAAATAATTTTATTCTTGGCCTCAAGTTTTCCCTGAGTGACTGTTAGGTATCCTTCAACTTGGACTAGTGATGTATGCAGACCTATTGTGTGATGGACAGAAGTCGGTTATCACTCAACATCAAGGCCACCCACAGCTGGCTGGAGGGTCTTGTCTCCATCAAATACTGATCACCTTGTTTCACTGCAATCCATTCCACAAGAAAATCACCAGAAAGATGTTCTGAAGTATTACCAAATCTTGGATCCTACAGAATTTGGGGTGATTTGGTTCAGTTTTAGTGTTTTTAAATTCAATGTACCTACAAAATTATGGTTATTACAGCAATCAGATACAAGAATTTTGACAATAGTGATGGGAAATTATTATGGTTGCTGGATTGTTGTTTTGTTTTTGTTGCTGTAGACAGTCGGCAACCAGACGGCAATTCATAACTGGTCTACAATGGGCAACCCGTGAGGAACATGTTTTTGCAAATTACCATACATGCATTTTGGATTCTGGATTTTTGACTGCATTTTAAAGACCATGATCATCTCCCACTTAATGGCTATGTCAAACACTGAGAAATATTCTTGTCAGTTATATTAGTGGCAAGCATGTGTGTGGTGTTGTTTTTATTCATAAAATAATACATTTATTACAAAAAAAGCAAGTGACATAATTGGTTCAAAATTTTAAACAACAGAATTGTGTTTATAACTTTTTTACATTAACAGACATGAAGTTATATTTCAACACCTGGTACCGAGATGTAAACATACAAGAAGAAAAAAACACCTTCCTTCCGTATGCCACAAAACAACAACAAATGTCGCCACATATCAACAGACACACGTTCATGAGCATAAACACACATCATTTCTGTACAACCCAATCTCGCCATCATGTTTTTACAGCAAAGATAGTCTGCATGCAGGAAGTTATTTTTTCATGAGTTTGACGTCACTGCTAATTGCCGCTGTAATGAAACCGGGTTCTGTTTACATGGAACATGCCATCGTCAAGGCAACACCTAAGACTGAGCTCAATGAGACTGGTCTCGACAGGCGGTTATGAAACATTGAGCTGTATAACATCTGAGACAAATTTTCCAAGGGAGACACTAATAATGTAGATTTGTCACTTACTATGGACCTAAAACCTGACCAAGCAAATTGTTGTTTTTGTTGTTGCTTTTGAAACCTCAATATTTAAAAAAACCTCTGAAGACTGTTTGTCTTCTAGCATTAAGTCAACAATCAACAATACAATGACAATCATCTAGATATTCTTTTCATAAGCATTTATTTCAGGTTAACAGGCCAATACTGGTGGCTACATTTATATTATGTCATTTCAAATATTTCTTCTTGTTGGTCATTAATTATATAGCCATTTTCACTAAGGATTGTTTCTTTATAGTCTTTACTGACTTGTTAGTTTGATCATTTGTTTAAAAATGCTTACTAATTGACAAAGTTTCCAGCAACTTAAGATTTAACATTTAACATATTCCCCTAGGAAAATGAGTACTATACATATTTTTTGGAAAATGGGAACTTTACATATTCCACTTGGAAAATGAGTACTATACATATTCCACTTTGAAAATGAGAACTATACATATTCCACTTTGAAAATGAGTACTATACATATTTACCTGGGAAAATGAGTACTATACATATTCCCCTTGAAAAATGAGTTCTATACATATTTCTTGGAAAATGAGAACTTGACATATTCCACTTGGAAAATGAGTACTATACATATTCCACTTTGAAAATGAGAACTATACATATTCCACTTTGAAAATGAGTACTATACATATTTCCCTGGGAAAATGAGTACTATACATATTCCTCTTGGAAAATGAGTACTATACATATTCCTCTTGGAAAATGAGTTCTATAAATATTCCATTTGGAAAATGAGACTTAAACATATTCCACTTGGAAAATGAGTACTATACAGTCATATTCCACTCGGAAAATCAGTACTTCTTCACATGGAAAATGAGTATTATTCCCCTTAGAAATTGAGTACTATTCCCCTTGGAAAATGAGTACTATACATATCCCTCTTGGAAAATGAGTACTTTACATGTCTTTTGGCAGGTATCCATAGCTATGTGTTTTTCAATTAATTCTACCTCTAACACTAGAGAAAACAATCCTCTTCATCAACATTCCCGATATGATTTTACTACGACCCACTTGGCAAGGGGCCGCCACTAACCTAGAAAACACAAAACCTGACATTCTTGATTCATAGCCTGCTAAGCATAAATTGGTCAGGCTTTACGGTAAATAGCAAAGATCCAGATTCAGATAGTTCTAGATCTGCACTTTTTTGGCAACTGAATCTCTAGTAATATGTTATAATTATACTTTAGCATGAATTTAAGAACTCTGTTATTGTGGTAATTAACCATTCATAAATGCTTCATTCATTTATCTGTGGTATAAAATCTCTAGTTATTAAATCCCTAGTTATTTAATAATAACTACATGTAAATATAACAATATACCTCAGCAGCAAATAGTGCAGATCCTGATCAGGCAGGCCCCAGGTGTGACCATTTGCCTAATCCTGATCCATTCAGGCTTAAAAAGTAAGGAATTCACATAATGAAGATTCCAAGAAGATACATGTTGCCCAACTCCGGGAACTTGATGGTGCCATTAGATGAACACATCTTTATCCGAAAGTAATTGGTAATTGGAGAATATTTTCATATCACCGGGTGGCAGATTGGGAGACAGCAGTCTCTGGCAACCAAAATACTTGCTCAAGTTTGCTTATCTGACACATCATGCCAAGGGTTGGAAACTATTCACAATACAGGACATTGCTAGACTAACTGACTTGGATACAGTACTCAGTTGTTTTTTTTACTCAATCACTGTAAATGATATTACTAGAGTTACTGACTTGGTTTCCTTCTAGCAGACTCAGTGTTTGTTTCCTTGTATGCTGGATGGGTTTAGCATCCCATAAAGCTTCTTTCTTTTTCGTCTGGAGTCAGTGTCCACTTGAATCGGATATAATGCTGCTTTCACTTGAATAGTTTGACATGAACACCTTGCATGTTACCACACTTAGTCACAGTATCCTGACACATGGTCAACCGGTCGTGGAATTAAAACTTATATTTGCTTAAGCATTAGTATGGGAGCATGGGACAGTAACTTGACTTAATGACTTGACTTTGTTCGTATGATATTCGTTATTGCTTTATTACATACATGTGCTATACATATTGCATTTAGTTATTTCTTGATAAGTGTGTTCATTTTTATAACATATTTATTAATCAAGTACATAAAATACATACTGAATTCTACATTTCTCTAAATTATTAAATTATATATTTTGTGAATAGATTTTAACTTTGTTAGTTCTAATGTCAAATATAGTTGTTTTTGTTTACTGGGTTTATCGTCCCACCAATAGTAGTTTAGTTATTTGGAGACGGCTTCACCTTATAGCAGAAACGGTGCTGCCTTCACTATATATGCATGCCGTGAGCACCTGACATGATACCACACCAAGTCACATTATCCTGACACCAGTCCAACCTGTTGTTGAACTACCCTTTTATGTGCTATAGAGCTGATGCTCTACTGATTGCACTACCAAGTCAGCTGTAATGCCAAAAATCTTAATTACATGTGTTTGAATAAAAGTCCTTGGACTGAAATAAACCTCAAAAACATATTTAAACTTATGACCACTGGACCATTAGCAATCCAAGGACTTATCATATATTTATTGTCTAAAGACTTCTCATGAATCGGCCTCTGATCAAGATGTCTGTACACATGTAGGCCCAGAGTTTTAAAATAATTAAGTACCTCAAAGATGTGTTTGGAAAACAATTGATAAAAAGTAATAATAGCCTAGATACATAGTACACATAGTTGTGATGCTCTCTTTAGTGTACAAAATTTCTTATCTAGAAACCCTGAAAGCTTTTCCAGGCTTTCTAAAAAGATCCATGTATACTACAAAGTACTTGAAAAACATAAGCCTGCAAACCACAGTCTATATTACAATAACTGCGTCTATACACACAGACATTCAGGAGCAAGATAAGACTGGTCTGCCTCACTGTAGAGCCTTTGCCTGCTATATTTAACATGTTATTACTCCGACTCTCAATCCCCCTTGCTTACAGCAATATTCGAACTAACAAAGATACCACTTGATCTACTGTTTAACACTTAAAAAGCAGATTATGTTGATTCCGATCAGCCGACTCCAACTGTTCTGGATCATCACTGTTTGCTTCAGCCTGAAAAATGTGTGCTTCCCTCAGTTAAGAGCAAGATTAGACCGTCTTCCTCTCTTCCTCCTGTCTCCCCTTAACTGACAAACACAGGCAACATTTCCTGATCCCCACCCCCCTTGGAGCTTGGTGTTCTATTCCGATAACTTTTTTACCTCATTTTGTTGCCAATTTATTATGACACCGCAGAGTTACTATGTTAAGGTATAGAAGTACTTTTGGGCTGTGGAATAAGCAACGATATGGTGAAACGAAGGAGACCTCTTCAGCAGGCTTAGGGACTGTGGTATGTGCATGAAATATTTCTGGTTTGGCAATCAGCCCGCCAAGAGTCAAAATGGCTTCTGGGATGTAAAAATAGACTGGTTCAGTACAGTCTGACTGCATACACAGACTTTTACTCTCCTTTCCCCACCGGCCAGTCTGCCTTGCTAGCATGTATACATTTTACTACTTACCTATGTAGTCGACATATATTTTTGGCTGAAATGGGTTAAACTATCAAGAGGAGAATGGGAGGCATCTCATAGTGAGAAATGGGAAATGGGGTGGAGCCAGACTCTATGGCAGACAGGCTACTCAGTTGATCAAACAGAACGCTCTCTAGCTCTTAGTTGTGAATGACTAATGATGTTGAAAGAAAAATAAAATCTAAAATACATGTACATCTTCACCAACATTTTATAAACAGGTCAGAGATAGCTGAATTTTAAACTTTCTTTGTTGTTGTCTTTGATGTACATTTTAGCATTTTAGCTGGTCATTATAGAACATCCCTCTGTTTTGGTTGAGAAAAACACCAGACAAATGCAGAATGACCTCCCTACATTAAAATTGTTACTTTGACCAGGTCTCAAACCCACACGCTGATGGGCTGAAAAGTCACCCCACACCTCCATCTGAAGGCTGGATTAATACTGATTTATTATCCTAGCATCACCCTACTGGTCAGAGATTACAACAAATTTAAATTTGACCAATCATAAGCTTTTAAAGCGGGATCCAGCAGTTTGCTTAAATCATATGTATATTAACAATATCTTACCACTGTCTTTGGGATTTGGGACATAACTTAATGATGTCATGCTTAAGTCTAAGTAATGACCACTTTAAAAAATAACTATATTGTTTGACAGTACTAATTGCGAAAATTCATTCCAATCATTTCCAAAAGTATGAAAAATATGATAATGGTCTCTGTAAAATTTCTGTCATTTTAAACATTAACTTTATTGTTTGACTGTACTAATCGCGAAAGACAATCACTAAATGTTCAGGTTTTTAAACTCTATAAAAAACGCAATAGTGGTCTTTGCTAAAAACAGATATCGGCGTCGGAGCGGATTAACTCAATGACTATAAAAGTAAGTGGTCATGTGCTTTTCTAAGTTTAAAAATAGCTATCTCTGCAGCATGCCTCAAATAGGAAATCCCTGTTTGCAATGAATAGTGGGGATTTATCCTTGACTGTTCACACAGATCTTTGGCATAAATGAACAGCATTTTGTAAGACCTTTTTTATGTACCAATGGCTTAGTTGATTATTTGAGAGAAAATATTTAGACAATACCATCGGAACCCACCTTTAAGAACAGAGACATAACTAAAAAAAATTTAGGCTTACCAGCCATATTGAAATTGCTTGCCCTTTTGATAGTGCATGATAGTGAAAAGTATTTCAAGACTGAAGACTTACAAGTGAATATCTCTGACTGTTTCTTGTTTGTTTATTGTTTGTTTATTGAATTTATCACCCCACCAACAGTACTTCAGTTATCTGGAGACAGTGTCCACTTGAAGCAGATATAGTGCTGCCTTCAGTGTGTATAGCAGGCCGTGAACACCTGGCATGATACCACACCTAGTCACATTATCCCAACACCGGGCCAACAAGTCGTGGAACTACACTTATATTTGCTTGAACATTAGCAAGGAAGCTATACCAGTACCATTTTTTTACGACTTTGGTATGTCGTGGCCCAGGATCGAACCCTGAGCCTCCTGTACCTGGGGCCAACACTCTACCGATTTCGCTACCAGGTCTGGTCACTACTGTTTCTTGAGACATCACCGTTGAATGTGGTATCCAAAAGTTTGCCTATATCTAATACATGCAACAACATCTTGCCCATGTACTGGGGGAAACCAGGCATTAGTTCTGCATAAACTAACTCATTAGTCTAAGTAAGGTCGATTTTGAACACTACCTATTTTGTTAGACAGTACAGATTGCGCAAGAATCACTCTAAAAGTTAATTATTTCCAAATCTATAAATAAGCATGATAGTGATCTCTGCCAAAAATAGATATTGATGTACGAGTGGACTTACTACACAGATAACGATATGATCTTAGCTCAAATGTAAGTTGTCAAGTGGCTTTCTTAGTTTAAAAATAGCAATAATTCTCAGTGAGGTTTAGCTATAGGAAATGCCTGCTTACAATGACAAGTACGGATTTGTGTTTCTTTGTTCATACAAATCTAGGGCATCAATGAACAACATTTTGCAGGAACTTTTCAGTTAACAATGACTTATGTGGTTTTTTGAGAAAAAAATTGTTGGTCCAGACTGTCGGATACCACCTTTGACAACTAGGTTAACCATTGGTAAAACTGACCCTGATGTCGACATCTATTCGAAAGGGTCATTACAAATGCCATGTTTTCTTCTATGATAAGTGGAGCTTAAATTGCCTTTAAATTAACTATAATTGTTGTGAACGTTTGTAATTGAACAAATGTATACACATGTATACATTACAGCTTGGTATAAAATTACTAAATGGAATATTCAAACTACACTTTAAATAGCAGATAAAATACAAAATCTTAAAGTAGCTATTATCAATATTTTAATGATTTTTAATAGGAAAAATAATGTTATTACAATAGCTATATACAGCTGAGGTATTATTCAAATATAACAAGAAAAAATGCTTACAAATAAGAAAATACTTTCAAATGCTGTCAATCACTTGAACCTTAAAAAATTTAAGCTCATGTAAAAAAACAAATCTTTATCAGCCTGGAAGACTTTGACAAAGTCTGAAGTGGTTTGGCCGCAATTTGTACAGAGTGTCTATTCTAATTTGTACCAAATCTAGAAGCTTGTTAGGCACAATTGATTATGTCTAGTCCAATTACAAGAAGAGGCGGACAAATGATTAATGATCTACAGGGGGATAGGAATCATTTTTCATATCCACCATAAATGGGGGTAATCAGAAGTACTTTTATATCAGTGGGAGGGAAGTGGGGGAAGGGAAATATGGGTTGGTATAAAAGTTGAAAGCAAGCCACGGTGGCATTCAGGGTTGAGTAAAGAATGGAGACCACCAACCATAGAAGCCACAATAATTCTGGCATGCATGTAGTTTTACCTCAGCCATAACAGTTTCAACCATAACAATTTTGAATGGTCTGTGGTTTAAAATTTTTAAAAAAAGAAGACAATTCATCCATGAAATTTTATAGCTGCTACTATGAAAAAAGACAACATAAAAGAAAGCAACAAAAAAAAATGCTTGTTTTTTGAAGGATCAAACCTTTTTAGTCACAGCCCAGTACCCTACTGTCTTGTTACATGCCTGTTTTAGAAGTTTTAATAAAAACGTTGAGACTGGCACAACTTTTACATTGAAATTGCAACATCACCCATGTAATGTTCAGAACAAAATCAAATTTTGAATGGTCATTTTTGACTCCTAAACATAAAAATTTCTACAGTTAACCCCACTCAAGATATGTCATACTTCTGTTAAATGTCCCAAATACCTTATGAATTTGATAGTACTTTGTTCAGCATGCCCATGATGGAGTGGTAGGGTGATAGAGCAGGGTTGTTTTTTTCTCCTTCTTAAGTAAGAGCCATTTACATGTGCCTTCCCCTCAGAAAATTTCCTTAAAAATCATGCAATTTTTCCAAAAAAGTAACTTAACATGTTTTTTTTTCATTCCAAATTAAGGAAGAAATCACGCTATTTTCCCCAAATTTTAGGGCATGGACCCCTTCCCCTGGTAGTGAAAAAAAGCCTTGTAGAGTTAACTAACTTGTAACTCCTCTTACTGCTCAAGCCTCTTACCAATTTGGTTCAGTGTTTAGGCTGGAGTACAACTTTGCAGGATTGGTGCAGAATTCTTTTATAGATTCTATTCTAGAATTTAGAGTTGGCACACATTTTAAACTGAATGGATCATTTTGGCACACCCTAATCAAAGTAAAGACTAAATAAAACGGAAAGACATACTTCTATTTTTGTATCAATCAATCATAATTCTAAGCCTAGCTTGGACACAAACTAATTAAACTCTGCTAAAAAATAGACCGACTCGCTGATTATAAAATTTGCTCACTGTTTTCAGAAGTGATGGGTCAAATTGGCCCACTGCTTTGAAGTTCTAGCCTAAGCACTGTTGGTTTGATGTCTTGATCAGAGTGAAGGACATAACATGGGATGGTCATTCAGCTAAGCTATGGCATGTGATCCTAACGAGATATTTATCAGGGGCCTTAATCCAATAAAAAAGCCGTATATGACCAATATTGAGTCACTGTGATGTATTTCAAAAACAGAACATTTTTTTTTGTACATTATCTCCACTATCTAGACAGTCCATGAACCTTTTGCCCCCATTTAGATACTTTGCTCATGGTTTCTGCTATCTAAACCTTTGTTTTTCATCTACTCTCCCACAACCCATCTAGTTAGCTATGCATCATGCCATCTCCCATGACCACTTGTCCATGACCTCTTTGAGTGAGTGACCAGGCAGTGTCCAGTTGTCCTTAGATAATCCCCACGCTGTCCCACACTCAGACCACTGGTCATGTGACCAAGCCGTGATTAGATACCAACTGACCGCCACCACAGAGGACCATGTCCCAGATACCATTGTGCAACGATACCAATTATCTATGTTTACATGTTTTTGTCATATGTTACTTGGTGTGTAATTTTGTTTTAACTTCATCAATGTCCTTATGTCAGAAAATCTTTTTTTTACCTTTTGTCATACATACCATTCTTTAACAATGGCAGAATACATTGTCATATATGGCAAATGTTGTTGCACTTATGAGGTGCCCAGGGACTGAACCCGGTCGGTCCATTATAG
This sequence comes from Sinonovacula constricta, assembly GCA_007844125.1. Classification (NCBI taxonomy): domain Eukaryota; kingdom Metazoa; phylum Mollusca; class Bivalvia; order Cardiida; family Solecurtidae; genus Sinonovacula; species Sinonovacula constricta. The sequence goes on along the minus strand of CM017566.1, from coordinate 27,423,155 downwards.
TGACACTGACAAGTAAGGCGTAATGCTGTCCCTTTATCCCTGAGCGTAAGGAGGGAAGCCACTACTACCAACTGTAAAGCCTTTGGTTTGACCCAGCCTGGGTTTAAACCCACTACCTCTCGATCTGCAAGCCGACGCTCTACCACTTGAGCTACTGCAGCCGATATATATATTTATATATTCTCAGTTCTACCCAGACACGGGGTCTTCCTCCACCAAAAAGCTAGACGTTGCTATAATGATCATAAAATGCAATGAATGTCAAAAACAACAACTAAATATTTTCTTGAATTCTTTGCTACTCGTCAATACTTATGAATATAATATTATACTGTATTACATATGTTACATTACATTACAGTCTTAGAGTCACCTATTTACAGTATTTCTGGCTTGTTCAGGTCAATGACCCAGAGTACAAAACACATTCAGGCATATGTGCCTGCTTTTTTACATAGTAAGAACAGCTGACATGCCGATATATGTACTTCTATATGACACGGCAGCTTTGTGAGGCAATACAAAGCACAAACAGAGGACAATATGGTTAAACAATGTGTATAGTTTATGAATCAGTTGTTACATCTGGATCAGGTATGCAATTCCACAGCCTAATATTTGGGATAAAATCTGTTATATTTTGTGATAGCTATAAAAAAAAACTTATTAAAGCAAGTATTCAAGTATTTATAATCTGATTAAAATCAAATCCTGAAAACCGCTCTGCTATCATTTTGTAAGATCTGACATTTGTGAGATTGCAATTATTTACAAATCATGAGCAATTAAAATACCTGTTTTTTTTCTTCAACTTACTATATTTAATCCTCATCATGACTTGTTAGAAAATTGGCAAAAAACATTCTAGTAACACTTCACATAGTTGGGCAGTGGATGCGTTTTTCACTCAATCTGACGCCAGTATGTTAAAATCATAGCAAAGAGGCTAAGTCTTAAAACAAAAATAAAATCCTTGCATGTGGTTGGGCATGTATGTAGTGCAAACGATAACACAAGAGTCTATTTCCTTTATATTACAATAAAACACTCAATAAAAGCTCAATATATGTGACACCCAAAACATTCCTTTATCAACTTTTATCAAATCCAATCAATTATCTTTTAATACTTTATCTTGTCCTAGTCAATTAAGTCCATTTATAAGTCTTTTATCATCATTACAATCTATGGTGTAACAGGCAGGTTTAAGATAGAAACCACCTTAACTTCTTGTCTAGTCAATACATCCCATCCCCTCTGGCCAAAAGGACCAGTGACATTCATCACCTCTAACCTTGACACCTGCTGAATCATGATTAAAAGTTATGCACCGAATGACCTTCTGCCCCAGGGCCAAGGTCATAGGGGTCAAATGTCAATGGGGTATGCCTGAAGATTAGAACTATTGTAAAGGATACTAGATATTTTGCTGAACATGGATACACAGTGCAAACTGAGCATTTATTACCAAAACCAGACTGCTGTCATACTTGCTTTCATGTATGCAATGGCTAGTTACATGGATTTGAATTTGACCTTGACCTTATAAGGTCATTATGACTATTATAACAAAAGGTCAGATGAAGGAAGTGTGATTATGGTACAAAGAGGACACTCATTATGGATAATTATAACACAAATGACTCCTATGTATATCAATCATAGATGAGTATTAGGTCACAAGACAAGTTAGTTTCTTTCTTTATTGGGTTTATATTGTCCCACTAACAGTAATTCAGCACTCTGGAGATGGTGTCCACTTGAAGCAAATATAGTGCTGCCTTCACTGTGTATAGCATTCTGTGAACACCTAGCATGATACCACAACCAGTCACATTATCCTGACACCAGGTCAAGCAGTTGTGGAACTACCCTTTTATTTGCATGAGCATTAGCAAATTACCACTACCATTTTTTACAACTTTGGTAAGTCAAGGCCTGGGATCGAACCTGGGGCCTTCAGTACCTGGAGCCGATGGTCTACCAATTGCACTACCAGGTCTGGTAGAGAAGTTAAAAAAGTTTAAACTAGAAAATTTTCCCCGATTGGTCAAGAACCAGGAAATTGCAGTTGGAATTAATAAAAAAAAACATACTTGCTTAAATCCCCACTTTGGCACATTCTCTAAAATCAAATAACTTATTAAAGTTATGTAAAAGTATTGGCATGATTAGAAATGACTTGTGACTTTAAAAATGTTTAACATAAGCTTTCTTTGACATTACTAACCTTTTTTTTGTTCTCAAATTGTTTTAAAATTGTATTAATGAGTACAGTAACTCGGTAAGATAGAAGTTTAAACACTTCCAAGTAAAATATTTAAAACATGTTTCTTAATGAACACACATCTGCTTTTTTGCTGCTATCATATGTATTCATTTTGCAAAACATTTTACCAATATTTACTTATTATACTAACAGAATGTTTCAAGATCTCGACATACGCAGCAGATTTTTCTATTTACATTATGCTCATCAAATTATTAGCTTTGCCTTCTAATTTCACGTACTTACGATGGGGAAACTTTTCCCGCTCCTGTATAATCATAACCACTAGAATGTTTCACTCATCAGTGCTTTTCAAAAACCTCCCTTCTATGTCCTTTCCATCGAATCTGTAGTATTTGCATAGACTTTGGTGCCCATTCTCCCTAAAGGTTCGTACAATGACCCTGGGTCTATTGTTACCGGGTACTTGATGGTTGAAGGACTGTACTATTAGACTCTCTCGCATTACCTATTCATGTATTCTGTCATCAAATGTATTTAAGGGCTTATACTAAGGATTGTGTTCTTCAAACTGAATACATTTTCTGTTTCAGGCACACAAAATTGGAACCTAAGAAATAGTTTCAATTAAATTAACATAACAAAAACCAAATAAAAGTACATAACCAATTTTCTGGAGCTACGATCCATATGAAAACAAATCCAACATTCGTGGAAAAACGGAACCTGGCACGGCAACCGGTAGAGCCTTGGCTCCTGGTACGAGAGGCCTGGAATTCGATCCTCGTGGTCTGCGACATATCAAAGTCGTTAAAATTGGTAGTGCTATAGCTCCCTTGCCAATGCTCAAGCAAAAATATGGGAAGTTCCATGACTGGTTGACCCAGTGTCAGGATAATGTGACACAATTTAATTAGCTAATAACACGGGTAAAAGTGACAGAACTGAAAATACTGAAAAATTAGCTGGCGGCCCCAATGCCCAGGCCTTGGGGTCTGATGGCCCTGAGAAGCTACTGCAATTTAGTGACTTCAGATGCTCAGAAACAACTTCAGATATATTTATATATATAACTACTTAGGTAACGAACAATTTCATTCACTAATGAAAACAATAAGGACCAATCAAATATGATTTTGTAAAACCTACTGAAATTTTACATCGGCAATCCCCTTAAGTCTTAAGGGGATATGTATATATATATATATATTGTAATGAACCAACAGTTTATGAGACAGAGACTGTGACCTAGATAGTACAGGGATAATTGATGGGGGTGGGGGTACTGAACTGCAGCTGTCACAGTCCAACTGCAACCCTGCCTCACCTACAGCCTCAGGTAACAACACACTACACACAGTCACACATCATTTCACACACTCAACATGCTGGTAGCAGTCAGTATTTGAATTCTTATGAGTAAATTAAACTACTTAATTGGACTACACTGAAACTTTTTTGGAGTGGTAAAACTTGTTTTTTTCCATGGGGGGAAAATACTTTTTTTACCACATGTCTTCTTTCCATAATATCAGACTTTCAACAATACTGAGGTTTTTCCTGATAAGAAACAAACATGCATGGCATAACTTGGGCAGTGTGAAACAATGATTCAATACGAAACAACCCATTCAAAAGGATAGTGGGCTTCAGAGGAATGTCTTGGTGTATGCCAAACTGTCAGTCTTTAAAAACAAATACTCACAACATTAATATTTTATTTTCAAACAGAAATGACTTAAGTTGTAAAACATATTTTGGAACAAACACAAGGCAAAGACCAGAAGAAATGACAGAAAGAACTGCCTGTTTGATACAATTTAAACATTTTTGATTACTGCACACATTGCCTAGTAATGCAAACTAAATCATTTTTAAAAAAAAAAGGCTACTGATAAAATATCTTATTAGATGGATGTCATAAAATGCATTCTGCTAAATAATTCATGAACTTCTTTTGAATATATATATATATATCTTACATGAAGTCCTTATTATAGATACAAAATACAATAAAAAACAATTCTGGATGTTGCCATAAGATGCCAGTAAGATAAATTTACTGTATCTTTAGCCAAGCAGTTGGCCGCTAGTCTATTTTATGGTAGACAGACTGACCACACAACTCACAGGACAGAGGGGACGAAAAAGACAATAATCAATAGAGAGATAGTCTATGGTATAGACTGGGCCACAAGTCTAGTCCCTGGAGAGATTATGGTGCAGTCACAGTCTGGAAGGCTGCCAACCAGTCAATAAGTGTAGCCATGTATTGATTATGGAAGGCCTTAGCCTTGCTGGGGTTTACCCACTAGCAGAAACATGTCCCTATCCACCTCCCACCTCTATTTAATCTTATCCACATTGTTTCATCACAATGTCTCTTTGACATCACATATTTTGATTTTCATGATTGTATATTATAAATGGATACAAATAATGTTCAATGTGTCTTTTCTGACAATACCATGCTTACATTTTTCTTAATTTAAATTTTATTGTTGTTGTTTTTAATCAGCCAACTTAATGTTTATCAGGATCTATAATTGTTGTTCTGCAAATCTATAGCAGTATGTCTAGAAAACCAATGAAGCATGCTTATGTTTTAGTAAAATATATATTTCGCATTGGGTGTTATAAAGCTAAATAATGCGCAGTGTAATTGCATTCAGCGATGATCTACTCATAATGCCATACAATGACAATTCTAATGAGTGCCAACAGGGTTTGGACGAGAATTATTGCAAAGAATATGACTCAAAAACAAATTGTTCTTTTTATCTCTTGAGCTCAGTATGTTCACAGTATATTGACTGACCAGCAGGTTCAGGCTGAAGGTCGGTGGACATGTGTACTCAATGTCTGGTCATTAGTAACTGGGCAGAGACCACTTCGCCACAGGAACACAGTCAATGGCCATAAGGTTGTTGGTCCAGACCTCCCTTATCTTTCTGACACCTCAATGTTTCCCCTTCACAAACTGGTCAGCCATACTTCAGCCAGCTATTTCTCAAACAATGGGGACAAACACGTGGACTAGACTTTTATCATTTTATAACTTTCAAAGGCTAGACTTCAGGCCTGAGCAGAGCATTTTGAAAACTCTCGACTCAGTGAACACAAATTGTAATAAACAGTTTTCTTAAATAAATATAAGCAGTGCAGGGTAAAAATGGAACATAATTTTAGTGCAGGTCATTTTTAAATGCAATTAACTGGCATGAATAAGGTCCAAGATTAGACTTTGTACACATCTAGCAAAATGCCCAGGGTAATTTGAAATTGCCTTATGCTGCCATTTGAGTCTTGTTTTTCTAGCTACAGAGTCCAGAGTTGTGAAAAAGCTAAATTTCAAACTTATGCCCCCAAACATAATTTTTCAGTGCTTTGATTAGTATTTCTCTGGTATGACTGTGTGTTGTGATTAATACTAAGCTTGCTAAGCCTTATTTATATTGCTAATTAGGCAAATATTATAGATGCCACCAATTCTCAAGGTATATTGTAAAAGCAGTTTGTATATCAATGGAAGATACCATTACTAAGATTAAGTAAGCATGCATAATGAACAATATGGCAAGCTAAGAATTCAAAAAAGACAATTAGCATGACAATTTTAAACAAGATTAATTAACTATCAACCTAATTAGCTAGGCAATATAATGACAATTCAATGTTAAGATTAAATACTGGTAACAGTCAGTAAAAATTTATACATAAAGTTGCTTGGTCAACACATTTAATTGGTTAGTTTAATTTTTTCTATTATAAGAATTGTTCAGCAAAGAGAATTTATAATTATTATAATTAAGTTATAATTATTATAATTATGTTGATTTCAACAGTCCTTGATTATAGTCTCTAGTTACCCATCACATAAGTATTATTCTCCTATTTATGACCACCCAGTTTATTAAAAAGAAACATCATTGTATGTTACTACTGTATGCCCATGAATGCTAAGGACACAGTAAATCATTATAAGTTGTTCCCACACGGGTAGACCATAACTTGCAATACAGCAGTACAGTGAAAGTTTTCATTCTATGATCTATCACAACATGACCCTAATTCCCACCACAAACAAGCCAGTCAAGAAAACAGCCAACCACTCCCAGTTTTAGGGCTTTTAATGTAAAGCTTTTAGACATTTTTAGACTACCTTGCCTTAGTTAGTTTTTATCCAGTTGTTTGTTTCTTGGGTTTCGTCACCCACCAACAGTATTTAAATTATCTGGAGACGGTGTCCACTTGAAGCCGATATAGTGCTGCCTTCACTGTGTATAGCATAACATGCACACCTGGCAAGATACCACATCCAGTCACATTATCCTGACACCGGGCCAACCAGTCCCAGAACTACCCTTATATTTGCTTGAACACAAGCAAGGGAGCTCTACCACTAGCATTTTTTACGTCTTCACCAACTCATAACTCCTCTGACTGCTTAGCCTTGCCTGTATGAGTTCAAGATCTGGTAGGAGCCAAGAACTGAAAAATAGATTTGTCTACCAGTTGACTTGTGGTGCACCAGTGAAAAAACATGGAAAACATGGAGGCTGACAAAACAACCTATATTTGTCCATGATTTTAGGGCTTCTGTATATGGGAGACCATACAATCTGTGATGTTTTCCTGTCAAAAAGTAACGTTACCGATGCTGAAGCTGTATTTTGCTCTTGTCACCTTCATGCAATATATATGTCAAGACACACTGCTGAAGAATCTGCAGGTACTAGTACTGATCCTGATCAGCCAGCCCCAAGTAAAAGCTGGCGGAGCTGTAACTACACAATTTTGCTAAATTGAAAAAATATAAAAAATGTGATGTGGCTGTGTCTTTTTTCAAATGTTATAAATTCAACCTGGTTATAAATACTTACTGGGGGAAAAAAACATCTGTTTTGCATCTTAAACAAATAACCTGTTTCAAGAAAACAAGAAAAAGACTAATTTACTTAAAATATAAAGCTTTGTACATGTTTGTTTTGCATCTCAAGCAAGCTTAAACTGGTTAATTCAGCAAACGACAGAATACACATGCTTTTCAAATCACAAGTTTAGCAGTATGGAGGGGGTATACAGTTAACACCAGGTCTTGTCTACAAACTACCACCATGTTCACCTGTATTTCTCTATGCATAAGCATTTCATCATGTACTGAAGCCCCATGAGCAAATCAAGTACAGTATACATGGCTTGTTTACACATCGGTGGCTCCCCAATACACAACCCGGACTGGGAGCTCTTCGATCAATTAGACTTTCGTCAGTGATTAAGTTTGCGATTACTTCTAGGTGAAGGGAGACATTTAACCTTTACAAAACTCGGTCAGTTGAGGATCAATATGGGGGAACTTCACTAGAGACTGCCATTACTACATACTCTAGCTGAGTAGGTATTGTCGTGTATTGTGCGTATTTACCCACACGCTACCCGCCTCAACGCCATACCGTATATCCTTAGCATTTTAATCAGTTGTAAAGCAAATAAACAGAACAGGAACTAAACAAAGAATGTAAAGGTGAAAAGACTTAAAGGTATTTATAGACACATTTTCTAAATTTCAAAAGCATTCTCTAAATGAAAATGAAGTTATATGACAAGCTTTTGAAATAGTACAGTTCTCAGTTCTTTTTTTAGCATTATTTGGGTTTGGATAGTTTTATACGATGCATACTTTATATTTCACCATATTCATTACTAAAGTTGTTTTTTTTTGCTAAAAATCAGACATTGTACTTGTAAAGAGGATCATAATGTTCACATTTTTATCAGGAAATTTAATTTATATAGGAAACTCAAATGACTTAATATATCCAGGTATGTCTCTCAGATAAATAAGCTTTTTAGAAGTAGACATAATATTATATTGTATTGCATATTTTAAGATTGCTTTTTCAAAATATGCAATACAATATAATATTATGTCAATTTTTATTGTGATTTAAAATCCTCGCAAGATACCAATGTCATTCAAAAATCAGTAGTCTTAAAGCTCCCTTACTAACTCTCATACCAATATAAAGGTAAGTTCACAACTGGATGGCCAGGAGTCATGATAACGTGACTGGTTGTGGTATCATGACAGCTGTTCGCGGCATGCTATACAAAGTGTAGGCAGCACTCTATATGCTTCCAGTTGTCAACCTCTCCAAATAAATGAAAAACTATTATTATAATGATAACCCTCTAAAACAAGCAAGATTAATCGGAATGGTATCGTAAACAAAGATTTGAGTTTTATTCTAATTACAACCAATCAGAGGGGAGGGGATTAGCCGGCATTTTTGCTGATACTGCGCAGCGACATTTCTATCATTATAGCACAGGGGCACTTATGAGGTGCCCAGGGACTGAACCCGGTCGGTCCATTATACTGACACCGAGAGTCAGGAGTAATGCTGTCCCCTTATCCCCGAGTGTTAGCAGGGAAGCCACTACTACCAACTTTAAAGTCTTTGGTTTGACACGGCCGGGGTTCGAACCCACGACCTCCCGATCCACAAGCCAACGCTCTACTACCTGAGCTAGTGCGGCCAGTACAACCAATCAGATGCTAGCAGTCCATAAGTATGTAATTATGGAATATTCACTAAAAAAAAAAATAATAAGTTGAAGGATACAACAATATGCAACACAGTAATAGAAACCCGAAACCTCCACAAACTAAACAACAATGTTAGGCAGCAAAAATACATCAACAATAGGTGGTTAAATCCGACCCTTGTCAGGAAAAGTGTATTGTTAAATGTGTCAGACGGTCTAAATGAAGATCAGGAAATCCTAAGCCATTGTCTGATCTCATACATATTGCAGCAGGTAGGTCCAGATAAATCGGGTAATCTGTCCTCTAATTATACACCTTTGATGTTTACCTGTTTTTAAGCTCAGGTGAGAAATTCCAATGGCATTAAGGCCATGATGATGTAACAGAACACAATAGTCTTTTTATCCACATTCATCGGCAAACAAAGCAGAAAAATTTACAGTCTGCTGAATTTTTAATAATCTGTATGAAGTGCTATTTATTGTCTTACAACTATATGTAAATATGCCAAGTTATGTTGCTAAAGACTGGGCGGCCAGTAATTCAGATCAGGATCTGCCAGCTCCCCTCAAGACCAAGCTGATCAGGAGCTGTACTATTTGTCTTTACCTTATTAACACATGCTTAACCCTTCAAAAGCTAATCCATGGGTTTTTCCTTGGTTACTTATAGTGACATATTATGCAATGTTTATACTTGAGGGTCTTATATGTCATTAGGTGCACAGACGCATATAAATATCTTGACTGGTAGGCAAATATTTTAGATTTAATCATATTTGAAAATAAAAAAACAACTATTCGGGGTGTCTAACTGAAGTTTGTAAACAGTTGAACATATCAGCAATTCTGCAGTGTAAAATAGACAAGTATATTTTACAAGGTTAAAGATTTGCTCATTTACTGCTACAGAAAATACAGATGGCAATGTACATACCATTCTTTAATTCGCAAAATGAAAAATTATCTGATGCAAACTTTAAAAACGCTCCCTGGTGTAAGACAGAGGCACAAAATATATATTGTTTTGCCATGATTTCGTCAACTTAAGAGCTTAAACCTTCTCAGAAACTTTAAATAATCTCCAGTTGAACTATGAATTATGTGTCCGTCTACTATGCTACTATACTCTCTAAACTTAAAGCAAGCACTAAACTAAAACACAATAGCAATAAACGAAAATGTTGCTTTGATTTCAACAAGTCAATTGTCTGGAGAAGAAATGTGTTTTCTTATGAATCAATTAATTTATTTTGTGTAATATCTTCATTTCACATTCACAATAAATCCAGTATGTAAATGTATACTATTTAAGTCACTCAACCATGTGCTTTGAAATACATACTATGAAACTTAAGAGACCACAGAGACACAACCAATGATTTATATTAACAGTAATTCTAAGTTGAAGATTTTTGAATCTGTTTATTTTTTTAATCTATTTATTTTCTTTCTTTTAGATGCCCATTTAAACCTACCCAAAAGTAAAATCTATTTTTAAGCAGACTGAGCAAAAATCAAACATATCTACGGTTTGGGTATAGTTAAAAAAGTATGAACGAAATCGTGAGAATTCAGAAACTATGAGAAGTGAGTATGAAAACACATTTATGTTAGGGGCCGTTTCATTTTTCCTTGAAATACTTTTTAGCTGGTGCAGTGCAAATAAATGTAAACCGAAAAAGTTGTTAATAATCAGGTGAATATCTTATACTTTTTCAAGGATGAATTTACAGACTCTAGTGGTATCATACCACTGGTATGTAAACTAATGCATTTCTGCGAGGATGGTCACTATGAATATAATGTGAGGACGGTCAATTTGATCATAATGCGATAATGGTCAATATGAATATGTTGTGCAGACGGTCAAAATGAATATTTGTGCGCAAGGTCAAAATGAATATTGTGTGAGGACAGTCAATTTGAATATAATGCAACAATGCCGGATGGTCAATATAAATATATAATGTGAGGACAATCAATATGAATTGATTGTGAGGACAGTCAATATAAATATAATGTGAGGATGGTCAATTTGAATATAATGTGACGATAGTCTATATGAAGATAATGTGTGGACGGTCAATTTGAATATAATGTGTAGGGTCAATATGAATATATTGTGAGGACGGTCAATGTTAACATATTGTGAGGACGGTCAATTTGAACATATTGTGAGGACGGTCAATTTGAATACAATGTGTGGACCATCAATATGAATATATTGTAAGGACGGTCAACATAAAATGCGAGGACGGCAAATATGAATATAATGATACCAAATTAGGTTTATCTTAAATAATGTGCTATTTGTCTACTAGTTATTAGTGAATACCTCTTAACAAATACCTGCCCAATTCCATACTGAGATAAATTGAAATCTTGACAATGTTGAACCCATAACAATCAACTAGACGCTCAAGTTAAAAAAAAAAAGAAAAAAAAACGTTATAAACTTCAGAGAACAAAATGACTAGCTCTAGACCTAAAATATCTATTTTATTTATTCTTACCTGTTTCCTCTTAGTTTTGTTTCCAGATTCGAAGCGAGCCTTTAATTCTTCGAGTGCGTCTTGCAGTTTGTCGAGACCCTGTTTGATGTTTTGCAAGCAGCAGGTAGTTTCGCCAGTTGGCAGAGTCGAATCCCCAGTGACAGGTTCGATTCTCCAATGATTTGTGACAATGGCATACAAACTTTTGTGGCGTGAACCACTTTAGGCAGTCCACACACTGGATACATTGTCGGTCAGGATGTGTGTAGGCCTCGGGATTAAATACTCCTTTACACTTTCCGAAACACTCATGATAGACCTTGAAACTGTTTGGAGATGGGTGCGTTGGCGCATTGTCACTCGAAGTGTAAATCAATGCATTACAGAGTCGTTCTGCGTCCGTTTTGGTGATCAACCCACAACTTGCTGCACTAGGCGGCAGAATTCCGCTCACTTTGAGAATGTCCAGTTGCTCAGGTTGACAGCGCGAACAAAATATGTGAAGTTCGTCACAAACTGTGTTGATTTCCTGCAAAGTATAATCCTTCAGAGCCGTGTTTTAAAATCTGAGGCAAACAGAGCCTCTTTTCACCTCCAACAACAAAACAAGCAATTTCTCTCCTTCTAAAAATGTTTCAGTTTTTTCACTTCTACTTGCATCAACCGGCCGTAAAAACAGGCATCTGTTGAATAGGAAATGGCGTTGGTACCCTAAACATATGTTCAACTTCTGCCTTAGTTTTGGCCACTAAAATACTTCTATACTCCTCTGGTGAAAGTTTCGCCATTTCGAAAATCTCATGGTTAAATTGTAACCCACCACGACCGGGGCCTTGTAATGTCCGATTTGCTGATGTCTGAAAACTTTTCAGAACCCGCTGTATCTGCGGGCTCACAGATTTTGGCGCAACTTCCATCAAATAATCGTAGAATCCTACCTCGGATCGGCATAAAATCATTTAAATTCCGCAAAATTCATCTCGCGAGCACACGTCCATGGATCTTGTACATTCACACTAGCACTACTCACATTGAAGACATAACAGTGACTAGGCGAGACTGTGATTGGATAACGCAACCAAGTCGGCTCTTCCCTTTACTGTGCGCGAGACCGATTACCTGACCTTGAGCTTGTTTACCTGCTACGCGCATTGCTACTTTTTACCACAAATGAGTGTGGAATAGAGTTCATACACATTCTAGGTTGATACTCAAAAGCTGATGAAACAATAGAAAATCCAAATTATCTGAATAGGACAGAAATATTACACTATCGATAATTATCTCTTGTACATTCTTGCGGCTGTTCCGTTCACCACCACCGAGTGCATAAATTTATAGTATTCACACTGAAAACTACATCGTTGCACGCATGTTCGCGTATATGGGCAGATTCCCCCTGATATTTTTAAAAAAAATATTCATATATCTGTCTGTGTATGGGATTGAAATATTATTTTCTGTTGCTTAGCGGTAATATGCAGACGGTCGTCTGGCCACATCGCTTGTTGAATGGCCGGCGACTGTTTCGGACAATTTGTCTACACATCTGCAGTGTGGTCGTCTAGTCGATGACGTCATGGCACGAGAGTCGTCTCGCACAGCCGATTAGTATACCGTCTATAGTCTGTTTCAATAAATGGCGGAATTGTGTGTTCAGCGAGGCACGGCGCACGGGTTTGACCACTTCGAAGGTGGCAGACGATGAATGATAATGGGCGTAATGTCAAGACAACCGTGGTAATTATAACGGCTATGCATACATTTAGCGGATTTAAGCAAGTACGGACAATAACGAACGACAGAGAAATGAAACGTAACATAATTGCTGATTTCCGTTCGTATCCCACTTAGTAAGTATCTAAGTGCTTCTTTGGGGTACTTGTGCATGTATTGTTTCTACGAAATGAATCAGGGAAGGGAGAGACGACGGACAACGGAGAGGAAGGACGAACGGCCGAGCGGAGAGGAGAAGCCACGCAAAAGAAAGAAAGAAAGAAAGAAAGAAAAAGAAGAAGAAGAAGAAAGAAGAAGAAGAAGAAGAAGAAGAAGGAGACGAAGGAGAAGAAGAAGAAGAAGAAGAAGAAGGAGGAGGAGGAGGAGGAGGAGGAGGAGGAGGAGGAGAGAGGAGGAGGAGGAGGAGGAGGACAAGAAGGGGCAGCATCAGAGCAGCAGCATCATCATCATCATCATCATCATCATCATCATCACATCATCACAACAACAACAACAACATCAACAACAACCATATGTTATAGCTATAGAAAACGTAACTAAAGAACATACTCACTTCCTTGAAAGTTATTGGTACAAAACTACCCCAGTCTCTAAAATCATACCATACGGTAGGTTATGTTGAAGGTTGTTTTTTAAACTTTGTACATTTAATAACACTGAGTGGCAGAGTCGGTACAACAAAGTGCCTTGTACGATTTTAAATAAAAAAATCAAGTTTTTTTTGTTGTTGTTTTCTTTTTTTATTTCTTTTTTATTTTATTTTTTATTTTATTTTACTTTTTTTTTTTTTTTTTGGTTTACTATAATAATATTTTGTATTTCCTTCTATTGCACTCCCGAATCCTGGCTGATTTGAGCTGTAACCTTGTGTTTAACCTTAAATTCTGGTTGGAAATTCAAAGCACTGTTCAAAATAAGCCATTTTGTTTATTTGATTGCATTATATCTCATTGGCTACCCTATTTAAGGGGGCGCCCGTGGCCGAGCGCTGCGAAGCTACGGTGGGTCTAGCCAGTCGTAAGACTTAGGTCATCCTCCACCAATAATTAGCTGGACGTCGCCAATATGACCATAATTGTGTCGGTGCGATTTAACAAAAAAAAAAGAAAAGAAAAAGAAATAAAAACAGAAAAAAAGAAAAAAAAAAGAAAAAACAGGTAAAAAAGAAAAAAAAACTCCCTAATTCAATAAAATTGTGTAGGAGATACTTGACAATGAAGGAAGACCAAAGCACATACCGAGAATCCCGGTGTCTCAATACCTTTAAAGTTCATTTCCGAACGTGGACGGAAAGAGTTGAAGCTGAATAGCCTCAGTATTGTGCCTAGATGTGACATTGTAAGATGGTCGATGCACTAAGGGCGACAACTTCAAATTCCCTCAGGATGTCGTCTAATAACCCTAAATGAGAAGGAAAAATACCACATCCGACAACAGTTTCGGTAGAAAAAGAAACACGATAACAACAACAACAACAACAACAGCAATAATAATAATAATAATAATAATAATAATAATAATAATAATAATAATAATAATAAAATAATAACTATATAAAGTGAATGAACCTCATGTACTAATTACTGCTGGCATCACGTGACACTGCTATTTGCAGGTCAATGAATGCTAATTGATCATATTACCAGCCACTAATTGTATAAAACAACATATTTATTGCCTGTAGTATTGGTCACATTCACGACGTAGGCACCACAACTGTTAGTAAATATCATAGGTGTCATTGATACGTCTATGTCATTGAGCCTCATAGGCGGGTGTAGCGGGGTTCCCCACACCCACTGGAATTGTCAAAAATACCTTCTGTGAAGGTATTTGCTAACATCTCAGGGTGTGTCCCATCTTTATGGCACTAGTAGTATGATTGCCACATATGTGTCCATTGCTAGAGAATAAGACAAGTAAGCGCGTATTTACACCTAAAATGTAAAAACGCATAAAAATAAAAATGTTAGTGTAAAAAGACTTTCAATGAAGGTTTTTTAGGCATCAGAAATTCAGAAAATAGCACTATTTGGATTCTAGATGTCAACACTGTCAGCATCGCCCTCCCCCACACCCATCCCCACCCCACCCCTGCAACCTTACACTACATGTATGGTTCTAGCTCAATTTGACCCATTCCCTCATCCCATGAACAAAATATGATTAAAGATTATTTTTGTCGCCGAGAGTACACACAATTTGGATTCATGGAAAAAGTTTCTAGCAGATTCTGAAATACATGAAAGTGGTTCCATCTTGCTGCTATATTTCAAAAGCCGTATGTGGACTCCCCTAACAACTCAGCTGCTCGCACAATTAGGACCCCCAACCCACACCTTTAGAAAATGTCATGCATCCGCCCCTGATTCTGGCTAATGGTAGGCCTACACAATACTCATATGTAGGTCTTAGATTGGCCACGCGATGATCTGACGGTCTATGATCCACATTATTTATCCAATACGGGTAAGGTAGGCGAATTATCCTAATAATGTGTCATATCATAGTATGACACTATAATTAAAATATCCCCTTTATATCGACACCTTTGTCTAATGGATAAAGACATAGGAATATAATATCAAAGGTAATTAGGACTTGTTCGAACCCGGGAAAGGCTTTTATTTCTTTTGCAACTTGTATACATGAACAAATGTTTAATAATGCTAATATAAGGTTACTAATATTACTTTTGTTGTTTCCTAATTGTCATTTAAAGGCTTACTGGATTATTTTGTTGAAAACACGATTATTAATGTTTGAAAGTTATAATATCCTATAAGATTTCCAAGACTGTCATTAGTATCTGCTTATCATAAAAAGAGATGAAAATTACACCAGCTTGGTCTTAAATGGCTACAGAGTTTCAGAATAATTATATTTGTCGTAAAGTTTAAAAGTTTCAATGTAAAGGTTTCATTGAGTGTTCGAACCAGCAAGTCAGTATCGCAGATAAGTGCCTTACCACTGGCCCAAACTAGCGATTCGAGCTCCACATTTGAAGCTCTATGTCCAGCATCTATCCATATGCAGCCCGGTGGTTACCAAAATGTCTTATGATTGCATTTTTGATCACTGAAAAGAAAGAAAAAAACATACACGTTAAGGACTAATTAATCTAAAACCAACATGCTAAGTGTAAGGTCGCATTTCAACGTATACATTCACTGATGTATTTGAAAAAAGAATGGAGTAGAAATGGCAATGACCCCTGTTGTTTTTGACCAAGTTTGGTTTATTTATAAAATCAAAATGAATTTCCAAAAATATGATTTTATTTGGGAGTAAAACAACACGAAATGCGATGATTTACGTGTAATTTGTTGTTTTTTGTTGTTGTTGTTTTTTTACTAAAATGACTTAACATTGTGTTGCATAATATAGGTTGCACATGTACACACTATTTTTGAGATTTTATTTAGTATTGGAGTATATACCGTTGGTATGTGCAGTTGATGAGATTTTACATTTTAATGAAACAGCAAAAACAACAACAACAACAACAACAACAACAACAACAACAACAAAAAACCCGTCGAAATTGCAAAAAACACACCAACCATCAGTTTATTCCATATATTTACATTACTTTTAGATGGCTGTATAAATAAGTATAAATAACTGTTGAGCATATAGAATACATCATTTTATTTGACATCGTCGTTTTTATCTTTATATTATTGTCAGCGAGGACAGAAAGAATGACTAAGATCCATAAATCGGTCATATTTCTCTCTTCTATAACACCACAATAGGTTGTACAATTCATAAGTACATTTTCCTTCTACCCAAGAAACTAGCGTTTAAAGTCATGTCCAATTAAGCAGTGACCATGCACATTAAAATAAATTAAAGCAACATGCAGCCAGTTTTTGCTTTTCACGAATGAACAGCTGGTAGAAAGGTACGAACTGGTAAGGTGCCGAATTTAACACACACACACACAACACGAGGTTGCTTTTGACCTTGACAGGAGAAAGAGTTAGTTTTTGTAATTTTTTCAATGGTGTTTGAAATTTTAATATTTCTTTGTTTAATCGATTATATAACGCGCAGGTGTTGGACGAACAATTGAGTAAGCTAGTTAAAGTGAGTTAAAAACGAAACCTATGCTTGAAGCGAGAGCGAGAGATTCAGTTTGCTGTTTGAGAATTAGGCTCTACCGAAAAAACGGTTATTCAGAAGTGATGGAGTAATTGTATTCATCGCATATAGACCGGTAAGGGTACTTAGTAGCTTATTTTGTGTGTTTTTTGTTTTGTTTTGTTGATTCTTTGTATTTAACGAAAGCGTCCCCTAGCATATGCTCTTCATTGGCGTCCGTGATTTACGGAATGCGTTAGATGTTGGGGAATGAGCGGTTGTCGTAGTTATGTCTTTCGTATCTCCTCGGCGGTATCCGGGCAAGTCTATTTTTTAATAAATTACCGAGGTGTTGCGAGTGGTTATTAGGTGTTGCAGATTTGGACCATTTCAAGTTCGGACCAGGTTTAAAAGGTACCGATTTTGGTAATTTCGAACAGCGGGCAATATGTAGGTTGATTTT